>JAVJGJ010000059.1:50079967-50102034 GCA_035590215.1 Microhierax caerulescens | reverse complement strand
CCCGCCCCCGCCCGGGGCTCCCCGCCCTCCCCCGCCCAGGGCTCCCCGCCCGCTCCCGCGGCTCCCTGCCCTCCAGCTCTTGGGGCTCCCTGCCCGCTCCCGGGGCTCCCTGCCCTCCAGCTCTTGGGGCTCCCTGCCCGCTCCCGGGGCTCCCTGCCCTCCAGCTCCCGGGGCTCCCTGCCCTCCAGCTCCCGGGGCTCCCTGCCCTCCAGCTCCTGGGGCTCCCTGCCCGCTCCCAGGGCTCCCTGCCCGCTCCCGGGGCTCCCTGCCCTCCTGCTCCCGGGGCTCCCTGCCCTCCAGTTCCTGGGGCTCCCTGCCCTCCAGCTCCCGGGGTGTGCATGGCAGCCACTGGGGCTCTCAGGAGCAGGTGGGTTTAGTGGGTTACAAAAGGTCTATCAATGAAATTACTAGTCATGACGAGAGGGTGAGCCAAAAGTGAACGCTCACTCTGATATTCTCAAAATCTAACAACATAATAAGGTGCCATCCCTTTTTTCCCTTCCTCCCTCCAAGAAAACTACCTGGCTTAGCAGATTTAAAACAAGCAGAAAGAACCACTTCTTGGCACAGCACACAGTTAAAGTGTGGACCTGGTGCAGAAGAATGCCGTGGGGTGCCAAAGTACCAATGTCTTCAAGATTCACCTCATTAGCTGTGAGATAGGCCAACACGGGTTGTTAAAACAATGGCCCATATGCATGCAGATGCTCAGGGGGTCAGTCCCTAAACCGCTTGCTGAACTGGCACAAGTGGGTGTATCATGGGAAAAGTACAGGAGACAAAACGAGAAAATTCTTTTCTCAAACGATGTCATTGGCCACATTCTGAGGACAGTAAATCACACAAAGCTTTCATCTGGCTGCAGTAGTGGCAGCTGTTATCTTCCTACCAATTTATGGGGATATTTTGACTCACATTTAGCCTCTCTTTCTGTAAATGTGTGACTACTTTGGAGCTTTTTCATGATTTTCAGTTTCAAAGATTATATGAAGAAGCATTCAAAGAAAATTTCATTTCATCTTTGCACTGTTTTTCATAACGAAAGAGACATTGCAGAGCAGGTTATATTTTCTGCTTTGAAAACAGAAATGCATTAAAAGATCTCCAGCAGGATACTGATTTGTCATGATGTAACCAATTCTAAAAGCTAAAAGATCAATATAAATTCTATTTTCTGAATACCACAAGTTTAAAAATGTAAAATACCCAGACAGCAAACTTTGTATTAACTGATTTTTTGAACTTCTAATATTTTTGAGCCATTGTTAGCCCAATTAGGTGTTCAGCATATATTATGCATTTCAGAATCTGTACACCATTCATCTGGAGTAAAGAGATATGAAAGGGATGTGAGTCATTAGTCATATTCAGGAAACATGTTTCTGAAAAATTAATACATGACCAGTTGCCAGTAAATAGCAATCTGCTACATATATTAAAAAAAAAAAAGTATGCTATAAGGCTACGTATTTTCATGATAGTCTTTAGATGTTACAATTGTAAACTGTAATGGAAACAACATTCCTCTAATGGAATATTTAATATCGCTTAAGATGCACTAAGGACAGCACAATGATTCTTACATCAGTGGGAGCTAGGTAAAATTGCCTAGAGTCAGTGTAGTACAGTCAAGTCTGAAGTCAAGCTGATATGTAAAGGTATACTTAATTGTTAAGTGCAGGAATAAACATAGTGGTGTTCTCTTGGGCTTAAAGTTAAACAAATGCTTGAGTGTCCTAGACTTTACAATCCTGTGCCCACTATCCTATCCCATAAATAATGACATTTCTCACACACCTCTAGGAGGAGAACTATGACATGGCTGAAATTGGTACACTAATAAAACACTTCCCCATCTCCAGTGACTATTAATATAGGTGGTTTTCTTACATTTTGAGAATTAGATTTTTCATGTGTGTGGACACTACTAAATTCAGACAGGTTGCATTCACTGGATGTTGTTCATTAATAACATTAGTTATGGTCTCAGTGTAACTATGAGGAATCACTGGACATGGGGAAAAAAAAGCCAGGTTTTCTTTTTGGTCAATAAGGACAATGGCAGACTGCGTAAAAGGCATTTTTACCCTAAAGCTAAAAATTGAGATTGCCAGTGTAATAAGCATGTTTTGTCAAGGAACTAGGAGGAAGCCTGTTCAGCTGGGGAAAGTCAGTTGGAGGTTACCAACATATACAAATAAGAGATTCACTCCTGGGTTTACAGCATGGCCATCGGCATTCCTGGATCAAGATCCCTGGGCTGTAGAAATGACTAAAAGAGCAAATTAAAAGTTCTGTGGCATCTTCATTTAAACTGTAATTATACTTCAACAATCCAGAAAGTTTTGAAACTACAAAAATGTTGGCAGCAGCTAACCCTTTATGCTGTGAGCAATGGGCACAGAAGCCTCTCTCACAGCCATATAATAAACTAGAGGTCATCTTTTTGTCTTATTTTCTCTGCCCTAGGTAGGTGTAAAGGTTGGTTAAATAGTTCAGGTGAAATGCTTTTCTTTCAAAAGTTTAGAATTGAATCTTCCATTTCAGAGGAAAAGCCAAAGTATGGCTAAGGACTGTTGATGACTGTAGGCAACAGGTGTTCCTGAAGTGTAAATTAACATGGAGTTTGTTCAAAAGAATAAAATGTAATAAAATATTCTAGGAGATGGATATAGTAGGAAGGTGGGAAATGTTGTGGGGGAGAAATCACTGAATCCATGAGGTCAGATATAGCTTCAGACAAATTAAAGGAAATAAGAGCAGAGGAGATAATACACAGATCAAAATAGGTGGCTGTGTTGACAGTAAACCAGCTTGACATATTTCCTAGTCCTTTTCAGTGCTAGTTGTCCATTATCATCCCAACAGGACTTCAGAGACTGCATAGGCATTACCCATTTAGCTGAATATATCGCCTGCATACTCTGTACCACTCAAACTACCACAACTGAAGAAGAACACTTGTGGAAAGCCTAACAAACGTCCTGCAAAAACAGAAAGTTTCCAGTTTGGCTTCAGTGAAATGCTGTTAGCAATCAAGAATAGAACCTTCTTCTGATTAAAGAAATACTTGGGCCAACAAATCAGGTAGCTGGTGGCAGTCCTGTCTGTAGTTTTGGATCTTTAATTTCACTGTCTCAGACTGACTAGCAGACTTACAGTGCAATAGTTACAAGCTTTTTATTTCCTTTATCTGCCTCTCCAAGGCCACAGGAGACAGTGCAGCAATTAGAAGTGGTGTAGAAGTAGATTTTTCACTCCATACCATAGGATGCCAGAACAGGCTGGTAAGGAAATCTGAATCCAAGCTCATTTAAAGATATTTGCACTTTTAAATTTGGTTCTTACTACTTTTCTTCTAGACTCATACAACACAGAAGGCAACAAAGCTATAGCTATGTTAGTCAATGAACCAGGCTATGGCCCATTTTCTGTCCCTGAGGACTTGTATCTTTAATGCTTTCCAAAACAGAGTGGCATCACACACACACTAACTGGCAGGAGCAGCCCTTAGCCCATGCTATTCCCCAGGCTGTGCTCAGGTGTATCTGGCAGACCGCTGTTTGGCACAAGCCAAAACCCTGCCAGGAACATGTTCACTGCTGAACAAAAGGCTAACGACCAGAGGGCTGAAACCATGCCCTGGCCCGGTATTACCCATCGGGACAGAAATGGCCTAAGAGAATGAAAAGATGCACAATCAGAAAGTCGAGGAAGTACTGGCAATATGCAAAAAAAGAAATGAAGTGCATATTGGCAGGGAGTGAAAAAATAAAGTTATGCTGGATGGGGAGAGAAGAAATACTGAGAAGGAAATAATCTCAATTCAGGAAGCACTTAATAATGTGTTTTAAGTTAAAGCATATGCTTCAGTATTTTCATACCGATAGTCTGTGTGCCTCAAGTTAGGCACATATTTGAGCAGCTTGCTGAGCTGGGGCTCTGCAGTGAAGTTTCACAAACTGCTTAAAGTGATATAAATCCACGGTGTCGCTGAGAGAGATGAGCTTTCCCTTCCCCATGTCCCTAGCCCTGTTGTTCCACCTCCTCTCCTCTGCTGCCATTAGTACCTGTGCAAGCTGCACTGTCAGCAGCACCAGCAATGCACTTGCAACAGGGACTGGAGGACGTGAGCAGGAGAGGTGAGGGCAAAACTGGCTTTTTCAGCATCTGCAGCTGAGCTGGACACAAGCTGAAGACACTTGTTAAACTGCACTTGGTGTGTCCTCAGCCACTCCTTCAGCAAAACTAAGGAGAGATTTCAAACTTATCTTAGATGGGCTGCCTGAGCCTTCACAACCTTTTTCTGAAGTAGTTAAAAAAGCACCATATCTCTGTGCAGACATAGTGTAAGAAATAAATCCATCTACGTGACTGGAAATAAATAAAAAAAATATTAATTTACATTTTCAGAACAAACATTTCAAAAAAATGTGGATTTTTTTTTTCCTGAAGAAGTGTTTGACAGATGGTTTGAGTGAGGAGTGGTAAGGCACTCAAACAGCACCAATTTCCTAGCGTTCTCTCAGCTATTTACACTTTCTGTTGCACACATTAAACAGAGAGCACGTCTTCATAAACTTCAACTGTAACATTTAGCATATAAGAAAAAAAACATTCAGATGCCCCATATTGATACCACTGTAATGATATTGCTTAAATTATTGGTCTCCGTCATTCAGTGTACAGTACATATGTAGACTAGTTCATTAGTCAGGAAGAGACAATAAAATAGCACAGCACCATTTAAAACCTATTAATCTAGATAGCACCATTAGCGTAAGCAGTGCTTTATTATTACCAAATTAAATCCATTATAAGTACCCTGAGTACCCAATCAAAGTTAGTAATAAACTGACTAAAGCTACCTACATGAATGACTGTGCTGCTTGATGGGATACATTTTGTATTGGTGTACATTAATCAGACTTTTAGTGTGCTGTACTGTTATTTATAACTGATAAACTGACAGCTAAACATTTTATGAAAGAATAGTTAGAATGTTTTCATAAATTTTGTGATCAACTTTTTTTTTTTTTTTCTGTAGGGGCTGCAATGTATTTTCTAACATACATAGTACCATCTGTAAGATAATCCTCGATCGCTTGAAATTTAAGTACTTATTTTTGCCTTCAGATTTTACAGGACTTAGGCTAAAGAGAACAGCAATGAAGACCAAACATAAAATATTTGGAAAAATACAATGTTAATTGGACATTCCAGATGACAAGGCTACCACTTTGTCATTGTTCCCACTGGGCCAGAGCCCTGCTAGTGCTGACTGCAAACGAGTATGCTAGTCTGTTGGGACAGAATGGAGTTCAGACTGCTCCTCAAAAACCACTTCAGATATTTAGAAGGGACAGAATAAAGTCAGAGATTTACTTTAAACTATTCAGCAGTAATGTACATTTTTATCTTTCTAAGGACATAGATATGTTTTTTTATCAGTTAATTGACTATTTTAAAAGTCTATTTCTTGTAAGTGCTACATGTGCCAAATATTGTATATATGTATATGTAATTAATGGTAAAATGTAGGATTCAGTTAAAAGCCAGCTCTAGGCTCCCCCCAAGATTTTGCTGGTGGAGGCTCTTTTTGTTGTGGCTACTCTTGCTGTAGTGTCTGACTGCCTCTGAAAAGATTATTCTCCCAAGCCATCTGTATAAGCAAGAAAACAGGTCTTTTCTACAGATGGGAAGCAGAAGTGAAAAAAAAGATTATGACTTCACTTTGTGCCGGCAAACAAGAAAATGAGGAGCAGACCTCCCTGGTGCTTTGTGACCTTATAGAGTGGATGCAACACCTCTGTTTGGTGCATTTCCACCATACATGTTTGAATGGGGTTTGTATATAGGATGGCAAGTGGAATCAAGAACTTGATTCTATTTATCACAAGTCAGATGTCAAAAAAATGCTGTCATTGTCAATAATTGCCTCCCATATACATACAAATATACATATATATATACACACACACACACACATATATATATATATAAATTATTTCCCAGTGCTTTTCCCAGAGCAGTAGAGCTGGGCTTTCACACAGACAAAGATGGGACATGCTGCTTGAATCCCAGAGAGGGGAGATTTCTATTACTGCCCTAGACTTTCCTCAAGCCATTGGGAAGAATGTGGTAGGATCAGCATCAAGTTTAACTGGTGACGAGCATCAGTCCACTGTCTTACTCCATAGGTGGGATTACAGGCAAGGAACCAGAACAAATACCCAGGGCCCCAGGACACCAGGAGTCCACTGGGATAAATTAAGTTGCCAACCGATGGGCTGGCACAGAGAGGAAGGGACTGTGCCGCTTTCATTTGCCAGCTGCTCCCATTTTTCTGGTATCAGCCTCATCTTGGTACTCAGTGCAAGTTTTTTCTTAAGGCTGCTCTGATTTTCCCCTGAAGTAAGAGGATGTATGACTGGGTCCTTCCTGATAAACTAACAGGATAATAACTGACATACACGAACCAGATTAGTTGACATTAAAGATACATGGGATGTGTTTGAAGGACATGAATAGTTATTGCTGTTGTTCAGCCTGAAATAACTGCATACTGAATGCAGTATGAAAACCTGCCAAGAAAAGTAGACTATCACAGCTGAACATAGCTCAGTGTTCTAAGACTCACAATAAGATACACGTAGTACTTTAACCTGGCCTCTCACCACTTTTTCCAAAGTTCAGTCATAACAATCATTCTTTTGAAAGTCAGATTATTTTGTGTAGTTTTCCTATGCAGCATGACTTAGTTGCTTAAGAGTCTTTGAAATTTAAGAAGGAAAGAATCTAATGGAACCAGAAGCAAAACCTACTGAATTTTAAATCTCAGGGCATCTCTCAGGCTTACTTATTTTCCCTTATATATGGGTAAATAAATTTAATTTGAGGATAAAACATGTAGCTTTCTGGCACAAAATTAATAGATTAATGTGGTTTAACCCCAGCTGGCAACCAAGCACCATGCTGCCACTTGCTCACTCCACCCCCCACCCCCCCCCAGACGGATGGGAAGGAGGATGGGAAAGGAATGTAAAACTCAAGGGTTGAGATAAGAACAATTTAATAGGTAAAGCAGAAGCTGTGCACACAAGCAAAGCAAAACAAGGAATTCACTCACCACTTCCCATGGGCAGGCAGGTGTTCAGCCATCCCCAGGACAGCCGGGCTCCATCACATGTAACAGTTACTCGGGAAGACAAACACCATAATGCTGGATGTCCCTGACTTCCTCCTTCTTCCCCAGTTTATATACTCAGCATGATGTCATATGGTATGGAATATCCCTTTGGCTAGTTGGGGGTCACCTGTCCTGGCTGTGTCCCCTCCCAGCTTCCTGTGCCCCTCCAGCCCTCTCGCTGGCAGGGTCCAAAGAACTGAAAAGTCCTTGATTTAGTATAAACATCACCCAGCAACAGCTACAACCATCCATGTGCTATCAACATTCTCACATCACAGCCAAACCACAGCACTGTACCAGCTACTAAGAAGAAAATTAACTCTATCCCAGCTGAAACCAGGACAATTAATAAAAGTGAATCTTTTTCTGACAGTCTTTTGAGGAAATAGGTTTTGTTGGTTAAACTGAATGGACTTGCATTCTGATCTTCTTGGCTACATTTTTTCTGTGGTCAAATCAAGTTTGTGCATCTATAGAGACAGAGACATGCCTACTTCATTTACTGTTTCACATTTTAGTCCTCTTTTAAAGCAAAAGCACATTCAGTGATCAACGGAATTACATTATTTAAATATACTTTATGATCTGTGCAGCAAAGATAAATACATTCCCCAGTTTCCCACGGTGAGGTTGTCTTGGGGTTGAGCAGGAACCCTGTAAGCTGTGGCTTACGGTGTGGTCCTGCACTTCTTTCCATCCTGACTGGGAGGGGGAAAGTTGAAGGGACAGTGGGAACACTGGTCCTTCTTCATTCTACTGCAAGCAGGATCTTGACTCCCATGACTTACTCCAAGGTGTACCTCCAGACACAAACTCCCAGGGAAGAAGAATTGCTCTGGAGGGAGTCAGTGACAGCGCTGTCCCTGGACCAGCCATGGCCAGGACAGGCTTCTGGCCCCATCTGCTTTCTCTCTGCACCGCCGCCGTGCAGGCAGCCCGCAGATGGCCGGCTGGTGGCCTGCACAAGCCTGTGTGCCATCCCCTGGCTGGCGCCGGTGGCCACTTGCACGCAGGACCACGGCTCAGGATGCGGGAGGCTGGGCTGGGGCAGACCTGGCCAGCTGGCTGCAGGCAGGAACCTTCTGACTCGTCTGAACAGGCAGAGATTTTGCTCTTGGTGCTGCCAGCAGCCCTGAGGGGTATATTTTCCAGTTAGGCCAGTCTATGTTTTCATGAGGAGGGAAACTTTCTCTGGACAAGGAGGTTTTTCTTACCAAGGGAGGAGATAGTGTCAAGTATCAGTTCCCCTGGCTGTGTCTGGGGACTCCTCTTAATCAAGGAAGAACATTATTAACGATGGGAACCCAAACCTTTGCTTACATGGCTTAATGCAAGTGACCGGTGCGAGTAACATGACCTATACCTTCAACCAAGGCAGCCTTTGTTTTGCATAAAAAAAGTAACATGAAATGTAGGTTAAAAAAGGTATCTTCCTCTTATCTCCATGGCATTAGCAAGGTTTTTTATTTCTGATTGAAATTCTGCTTAAGCCCTGCCAGTCAAACTTTAGCCATACGCACTGGGAATTTTCTGGTACCACTGGTGTTTATGTTCTTCTGTCAAGCACTAATTGTCTAATTTTCAGTAACAATATTCATCCCAGTGTTTGGTTTAGTTCCAGTGGTACCACTTTGAAATCTTTCTCATGAACTTCAGTTTTAAAATCTAATATTCCTGTATAAATGTTAGGTATAAATGTTAATAGTTCTGCAAGATGCAAATGCTGGCAAAAAAAAAAAAAAAAAAAAAAAGAGTCAGTTTTCTGAATAAAAGCCTTTAAAGAAACTTAATTTTCAATTGTGTCCATAAAAAAGACAAATTTACTTGGGAAGAAGATAAGATAAAGTAATTCTTCCTGAATAAATACCTTCTAGTAGCAATTTTCCCTGTGAAGAATTGAATCTGGAAGAACTGTCTCAGAGCATGTGGCACTCAAAAGATGTATCAAACTGGATCTCTGTATTTCTCTTACATATTTACACTAACCTTCCTGGTTCACGTTCTTAGCTCCTTTGGACTATAGCTGTAAGTGCTGGAGATGTCCTGAAATCTCTGGCCATACTGCATTGTTCTTGGCTCTGACACACCAAGACACAAATAAGCTTTTTCTGTGTTCTCAGTAGAGCTATTTTTTACAGACTGTTTTCTCTGCTAACAATCTTTCATGTGCTCAGGAAAGTCACATGTGCCCAGCCAGGGGGGAAATGAGTTAGTTGTGTCGATGTAGAATTAAGCAAGTAAAAAAGGAATATTGAATTCAGGAAAATGGATTTTTTAATAGTATTGAAATTATTTGCAAATATTTGTTCAAATGCTTGAATACTTTTGACTGTAAGGTGCTTGTATTCATAGAACTGCAACAGGAATAATGGAGGTTTTCCCTGTATCCTTCTTTCCCCCTTTTTTAGTTAATAACCTTAGGGTTAAAATGCTTGCCCAGGATAGGAGCAACACAAGATCAGTTCTTTGCCTAAGAGAGTAATGTAACTACAAAGCTAAAAGGCCATGGGTATACACGAATGAGGCAGAGAGCAGATTCAAACTAGCTCTCCCACTATCTTAGCATGAGTGCCTTAATGGCTAAGATGTAGTGTGGTTGAATTTTCTACTGCTGACACTTTTTCCTTCGCATAAAACAAGCTGTCAGCAGTCAAGGTCACGACAAGCCCAGAGTCCTGCTTCAGATATGAAACCTGAAGACTAATCGCCAAAATAAAGAGTATTTTATTATTTACACAAAATATACAGTCACCAAAGATAATTAAAAAGAACCCTTTACCACGCAAACATATCCTCTAGCATGTTGGAGAAAATAAGCAGTGGGAGTTGCATATTCTAGTCTGTTCCGCTACTGGGAAGAACCGAACCAAACTTTTTCATATACTTGCCAATTGCTTTAACACCTGTATTATTCAGGAAAAAAGTTCACCTTCCAGTTCCTTGTGTCCATCCTTCCCTCTGCTCTCCCTCACACATTTTTTCCTACAATATGCTGTTTCAGATCAAACAAAAAGTGTTTTCGCATTTAAGTTATTTGCATATTCCCTTACAGAGCAACAGATAGACGGTAATTTGCTATCCACTTGCAGCCACAGGCCTCCCACTTTGAACACGAGGAACTGGGGGAACCATGCAAAACAGGAGAAGGTCTTGAATATTGTAATACCCATAAAAAAATGAAATGCAATGGGCTATCAAAAGTAAGAAGCATCTTAGGAACATCACCCAGTAAACCCAAAGGCACTAGGTAAGGAACAAATAAATTGTTAATTAGACTGCTAGACTCTACAACAGAAGAGATTTATTTCACTAAACCATATAAATCTGTATGTAAATACTGTTCATCAGGACCTAATGAACTGCATTACAATCACAAATTTCTACCTACTTGTGTATAATCATGCATCTGTCATGGAAGTTCTTGCCTTGATCTATCACTATGCCATATATAAAACATTGTCATGGGCCAAAACCATCCAAAGCACCTAGAATAACAGCGTTCACATAAGTAAGCTTACTGTGCAGCAACAATCCTGAAGCATACTGCTGTGTCATGCAGGAAACATATTCACAGCTGTAACATCCATAGACCTTAGTGAGGCTAAAAACTGTGTGCTCCTCGTCACCTGTGCACTTCATCTCCTGCCCTGGGCCTTTGACTATTTTATTTATGGGACACATATCTGACTTCTGCAGCATCTCTGCTTTGCTGAGCTATCTTTGCATTGTGTGTGTGAAGCAGCACACTTTTTTCCATGTTTTCCTGTTTTTGACTGAAAACTATGACAAAGGCGTGCAAGTGAGGTGCCTCCTTTCCTAGGTTAGCCTCAAATGCTGCCAAAAATGTAAGTCGTTTCAGAGCAGTGGTCCATTTAGCCCAACATCATCTGTTGGACTCCAACTGTGTCAGAAGGAGACAAAATTTTGGGAGAGGCAACATTTTCCAGAAATTTACTACCTGCTTGGTAAAGTAGTATTTTAAAAATACATTTTAAATTGATGTTCTAGTTTTATTCAGTATCTCTTAGGTTTAGAATCATGCCATTCTCATAATTTAGAACATACATCCCTCAGCCCTCTTCATTCCACAGTGAAAATGCTCACATTTTTTAGTGTCTAAGGAATCAGCTGCTCTATCTGCTTAACCATTTCACCTGCTTTCTCTATATCTTTTCTGATTCCACCATATCTTCTTGAGCTGCGGTGGCTGGAGCAGCACATAGTACCTATAGTGTAGGTGCACTGACATCTTATAAAATGGCGATGTGTTTCCTGCCTTGTTCTCAGTACCCTTCCTGACAATGTGCAACAATTTATTTGCACATTGAACGGATGACTTCAAGGTAGTGTCAATGGTAACTTCAAGACCTCTTCTCTGAGTTACAGCTTTTCAGTTCCCATTGCAGACATAGAGTTTAGATTATTTCCTGGAGTCTGCACCGAGGCTAGTATGACCCCTGCTTGCCTGCTCACCCAACTTAGCAAGTTGTTTCTGGTGTCCCTTGTTCTTAGCACTGCATTTCATTGCCCAAAAAGAAGCCTTGGAGAATTCACTGCTTACGTCCTACTCCATGTCACTGATGAAGGTGTTTAAATCGCTGAACCCTGGTAACCAACCCCACCCCACCCCTAGTAGTGATGATCGAACTCTTCCATTTGCCCAATCCTTTCACCAGCTTTCAGTCCATAAAAGAACATCTCCTGCACCCCCATGGAAAACTACCTTTTCTAATAACCAGTGGTATGGAATCATGTCAAAGATCTTTTGAAAATCATAATATTAAGTCCCCTGAATACCCTTTATCTATGTGCTTACTGACTGTCCTCACAGAACTTCAGCAGGTGACTGAGAGGGTCCTCCCTTTTATAGAAGCCATTCCAACTTTTTCACAACAGGTGATGTTTATCCATGGGATCCAGTATCTTACTCTGTAAGATATACTTTACTATCTAATCAGGAATGGAGTATTTTATTGGTCCGTAGTTCCCCAGATCTCTTTTAGAGCTGTTTTTGTAGGTGGAAGTCTCACTGGCAGCCTGGCACAGCAGCCGTTTCTATAGATTTGAGAGATGACTTTCCCAGCAGTTCTGCAATTTCACATTTGAGTTCTTTCAAAATCTTGGTTGAATGCCAGCCTGCCCTGGTGACTTACTGATATCTAATTTGTCTATTTGGCTTAATTCAATTTGAATCCCTGTTCCTACAGTAGCTGAAGGAAAAGGGAACAGAGGCTTGTCTTTTCCCTAGCCACTTGGCCAAAGCAGTACTGATATGTTAAAATGGAAATCTGTGGAAAGAAAATAGGTCTACTGATTCTATCTGGTTGTCCACAAGTAATCTGTATTATGCTAAAAACATTGGATAGAGCACTGACAGCAGTCGTAAGGGTAGTAGTCAGGGACCTTTTGATTTGCACATCTGTCATAGCAAAGCCAGCCTACTTATGAGATGATAAAAATGAGCTAAATTAAGAATGATCAGGGAACTCCATTCACATTATTGAAGCATCATACAGTAAGTGCAAGAGACAGGTGGCATAAGTGCTAAAACAAGGATGGAAAGTATGTGCTGTAGGGAATCAATCTACTGCATTAACGGCTAATGGCACACTCAGTGTTTATCCATTATTTATCACATAAATGAGCATGTACTGTCTAGACTGCAGAGGTGCTTTCATAACAGAGTGACACTGATTACTGAAAATTAAAAAATGAGAGCTGATCTTAATAAATTAATTGAAAATTAGCAAATGGTAATAAATTCCACAAGGTATATCTGCTCAACCTAATAATGCTGGGTTTTGGTTTAGTTTTATGAAAATTATTTGATCCATTGCCATAATTTTAGAGTTTAGGGAATAATGCAAAACCTTGAAAAAAAGCAGAGGACTTAGGATTCAATTACTTCCTGCCACTATCACATACTTTCATTTGCATGCACACTTTCATGCTAAGCTGCTTTTTGTTTTGTATTAATATTCTGCTCATTTATTTCTTTTCTCTTTCAACTTATTGGCACATTAATGAAAACTAAGAATATCTGCTCGTACTGAAATAAGAATGATGGTACTCAAAATGTATTGTGTTCCAGTTGTGGCATAGAAACTACACTCTGTGCATTGGTTTTAATGTTTTAATGATGCCAGAACACTGGCCTTGAATAAATAAGTTACATGAGCTCAGGCTTGATCATGTATCATTATCAGTGGAAGCTGTATCATTAAATTCAGAAGAAGGGTCAAATCTTCACCAGAGACCCGCTGAAGGTGTTAAAACTGGACAGAAATTTAGATAGGTTAGTTGAATCAGGAAACTGTTTATGGCCTAATTCTGATAAAAGTAGTGTAGGTTATTTAGGCATGGTAATTTATTCATGAAGGACAGAAATATATCAAAGAGATGGAAAAGACATACTACTTAAGTGCTCCCAGTACATTAAATATCTTAGAAAGATGACTTCTGAATTAAGATGCAGTTCATAGAGACTTAGGTAACCACTTAAAATTTATACAAACCCTGAATGTCAGTAGTTTGCATTCACCTCATTACACCCTATCCTCATCACAGACCAGTAATTCCCAACAGATGCATCATTACGTTGCCAACAACAAGATTTTAACTAGGTGTGTTGGCCCTGAAAGAAACTTGCATACTTCTTCCATCTGAATCCATCATACCTGTTCAGTTTATCATAAGCAGCAAGCTGTTGTCCCAAACTGAATCCCTTACCAGGATAACAGACACACTTGGATACGTTTTCAGTGACGAAGTGAAAAATAGGCAGTTTCCTCAGCTTCCAACAGGAACGTCTGAAATTTTAAAAATCCCTCTCTTCAGTCATTGCTGGAAACATTCACAGTATCATTTACTCTGATCAGAAGGGCATCTCTTATATTAGGATGCCAACAACGACCCCCCCCAAAAAAAAAAACCCAAAATAAAAAACCCTCTCAAACCATGGGCTGTTTAGGTTCAGAAAACATAAAGACAGGGGACAGTTTTATGATTAATCTAAACCAGCCAAAATTAAATGGAGTCTTCTAAGGATTTACATTGGGTTCTGAATCCCAGTGTGCCATCTGGGCTGCTCATAAATTATAAACTTGCTAGGTCGGCAGCTGCAAAAGTACATGCAAGACTTGAAGATGTTTGAAAACAGGCTATATTTTTTTTCCCAAATGCTCATTGAAAGGATTTCTTACAACTCCATTCACGTGACTATTTTGGCAAAAATGTTGAAGTCCTGTGCATTTTCAATTATCTCTACCAATTGCCAATTACCAGAGACTAGTCTGAGTTAACAGCTAATATACTCCAAAAAGGCACCTAAAGGTTTTCAAAGGTATCCTAATTACCATATTTACAGTGTCTGAGATTACTTCCAGCAAAGACATCCTAATTCAGACTCTTCTTCTGGTTTATTCAGTTGCACTTTATTAGCTAGTAATCATACTACTAAGCCTTGTAATAACGCTGCTTCACTTCTGCTTAAACTGCTGTCTCTTCATGATGCATCTATGAAGTGTATACAATTGTGTTCCTTCTATAAACAGAAAGCAATGGCAAAGTGACTTGGGGTTAGTCCATTCAGTTAGTGAACTTGAGATTTGGGGGCAGGAGCTGGGGCAGCCAAGTTTTCCCAACGATATTAAGTACTAGTTTTTCTTTGCAAACACCCATTATTCCAGTCTGTCCTCTACAGTGTGTATTTTGCAACAGTGGTGTCATTCAGAAAAGCAAGGGTTATGGTTATTTCCCTCAGTTCTAGAGAAGTTGCCATGATGTAGCCATCCAAAATATTTTGATTTTTATTTTTCTACCAGCAAGTGCGTAGCATATCATAATACAGGAAAAGGTGGTTGTGAGAAAGTCCATAGTCATTTAAATGCGTTCATTTATTTGCACATGCATTTGTGGTGATTTATCTAGGAGCTCAAATATGCAATAGTGTACAGCTGGTTCTTTACTGAAGATTGGTCTAGACCTCCTGCTTTTCCCTTACTTTTCTCATGTAAAGCATACTATCATTCTATCCTTGTGATCAATCTCAAACAATCATCAGAGTATAAGAATATACAAGGCTGAACAAACAGTAGAAAAAGTTATACATGGTCACTTCCCTAAACCCAGTTTGCAATTCAGTTTTTGTATCACATCATGTATGTTGTCTCCATTTTTATTGTGGATTTTTTTTCCACACTGATTTAAAAGGAGGGTTTTAGTTATGGAAATACAGACATATGGCAGATTAATATATGAGGAAATTACAGGAATAGTTTTCTATCTATTATATCCACAGTGGCTTTGTGTGTCTAAGAACAAGATTTGAAAGAAGGCTGGATGAGTGTAAATGAGTGAAGAAGGAAAGGATTTAATCCATTGGCATAGCCATGAACTGAACTAAAAAGGAAGAAGGCAGAAAATAAAAAGTTACTCTGGAGACATGAAGATACCTTACCCAAAGATTTCTTATTCATGTTCTGCTTTTCCAGAATATGAATAAGCTTTGACCAAACATTTTTGATAAGTGGAGGCACCAAAAAAAAAAAAAAAAAAGAGCAGCATCAGTATCCAGGAAAACCACCCTTTGGATCCATCTGTAATACAGTATCATCACAGTATGGTAGAGACCCCCTGCCACTGTTAGCCCAGAGAAATGTGAGCCTTCAGCAGCAGATTGTATCAAAGGGAAAGATATATATTGAAATGACAGTTTCTACAAGTTGTGTAAAAGACATTTTGAGGATGAGCACTAGCATAAAAAATTAGATAGAACAACAGCTTCCAGCTGGTGACAGAGAGAGCCTGGTTACTGCTGTAATGTCTGGCAGATAGTAAAAAGCCAGAAGTGTGGCACTCTGCTGAGTCACCCCTACCAAGAGAGGGGAGCTGGCACAATAAGCATCTCCTGCAGGGGGGCTAGCAGATGACGGCAGGCACCTCCAGGTTTGCTTGGCAGCCCAAATGCAATACAAGCTTCTGCAAAGTCATCAAAGCCAAACTAGTTAAAAAAAAAAAAAAAAAAAAGGCTATGCCAAATCTTTGGGGTGGGTATTTGGTTACTATCGTCCTTGGTAGCCAGTGCTGTTGTTCTGCCGCTGAATGAAACGCCCTCTGCGTTGTGGCTGTTGTACTAGATGCATATTACTGTTCTCCCTTGATCAGTTAAACCTTACTGCAGCTGAACCAGAAAATTACTCACCTGTTCACAACAGAAGATACTTCATGTTGACTCTGTTTTCCAGTGTTGCCCACTACGGTCAGCTGTCACAGAAAAGAATCTGTTGTTTAGGAAAATACTACATTTTTTAATATTTCAGGTTTCCTCAGAAGTCCAAGGTGTAATTGGGTGAAGTATAATTGTGCACTTATTTTAAAATACATGAAGAAATAGCTTTTGCTGAGATGAACTTCCAGTCAGGACACAAGACAGGAAGTTTTACTAGTCCAGTTTTATGAATGAGAATTTGGGGTAGGGGTAGGGTGCAGATAAATACTTCCACAGATTTTGCTTGGCGATTTAGGGGTAGAGATTTGTTCAATTCAATCCATAAAACACACATACTAAGTCTCCAGCACGAATTAAGAATTATATAACTCTTTTATGCAACCAATGCTACAGAAGTGGCATGGGGCACCTGCATCATTCCTATCCCTTGTTTCTCATCCCACTAACTCCTTTGTCCAGGTGTTCAGAGGAGGTAGCATGGTGATGCACTTAGGGGATTTAAGCCACCAGAGAACTGATTTTAACAAGATGATCTAGGAAGCTGAGGTAGACTTGGTGAGTTATACATTAGTCACATATGTACCTCCAGTTACACTACAGCATCACAAAATTGTTGAGGTTGGAAGGGACCTATTGAGATAATCTAGTTAAATCCCCCTGCTCAAGCAGGGTCTGCTACAGCAGGTTGCCCAAGACCGTGCCTAGATGGGTTTAGAGAATATCCACAGATGTAGAGCCCACAGCCTTTCTGGGCAATCTGTTCCAATGTTCAACCATCCTGACAGTAAACAGCATTTTCTTATGTTCAGATGGAATTTCATGTGTTTCAAAGGTACCTGGTAACAAATGTAACATCTGGACTGTCTTCTATCAAGATGGTCTAAGAGAAGGCAGTTATGTAAAAAACCCAAACAAACAGGGTTACATTTTCTGGCTTTATAATTATTCATGGAAATTTTGTCTTCCTTTGCACAGTTTTAACAAATAAGAAGCTGACTCATATTTCCCCATGGCAAGCAGTTCGGCTTTTTTACGGTTCACTGATATACCTAAACAATACTGCATATCCAGCTTTTTCATAATTTGATGATGGGCAGATGTAGTGTAAGAGCTAAGCTCTTAAAACAGGACAGCAGGTAATTTATAACTGCACTGTATGTACCTAAACCATTTCCCAAAGGCGACATCCCTCTGTGAGACTGCATGCTACAGCAGAATGTTTGCTCTGGTTTACAGGGGGCCATATCATCTGCAGGCAGATAGAATACTCCTGGTCAGTATTGCTCTTCTGCACCTCAGAGGCCTGTTACCTGCCTTCCCTTCCTGCCCTACACTAACCAATGTAATCAGCAGAAAGCATATGAAATTAGGATATGAAATCCTTACAGTGAAAAAGCTTTGGTACACACAATGTCTTAGACCCAAATGTGAAGGAAAGCTCATCTGCTTACACAGTCCCCACTTCACTTACATATTCAAAACTCCTAATTTGTATAATAAAGACTTTTCTTTATAAAATCAACACTCTGGGAAATTTTAACTTAACAGGGAAGATGGATGCAGCGAGTTTCATCTGCTCATTTCTCCTTTATAGCAAGAAAGTTCATGGGTTTCCAGGATAAAGCAAAGTTTAACTTGCAGAGAGGATGAATGAATTTCCAGCTGCCCCAAACTTTGTTCCACTTATCTCCTGGTCATCTCTGCTCCAGTTCTATTTCCCATTGTTAAATACATATGGATATATGTATTGTAGAACACTCAGTACAAAATATGCCAAATTAGTAACTTCACTGTAATTCTTGTAATTCTTAAACCTCCACTTGAAACTAAATTGGTATTATCAGTCATCATACAAACAAGTTGCTCCAGAAGTCTTATTAAAAACACATTGTTCTTTTTACCTGGTATAAATGTGGTCTTTTCGTTTTTATTATCTTTTTCCCCTCCATCCTTCAATTCTTGTCATTTATATCTTATCAAAGTAAATGAAGAAATAAAAACATGCCTAAGCTTTATTATGAGTATTAACAATGGGCCCAGTGACAGCAGATAGCTGTCTACCAAAGATTTTGAGTTGAATACTCCTCTGATATGTGGGGCCTTTTACTAGCCAAGTGATAGTTCATCCAACTAAAGAGCTATATATTAAATATATGCCTATTAACTGAGAACATTTCTAAAAAATTTTAGACACAGGCAAGATATTTTTCAGTAATTTCCTGTTGATTTTTAACTTGCAATGTTTCAATAATTTCACATATTCAATATGTGAATTTTGTTTCAATAATATGTTCATCACAAGAAAGCTTAATTTTTGCATGTCTGCTTATGTGGGAGTCACATTCCCACACAACCAAGTACACTTACCTTGGCACAGTTTGTACACTGCCTCAGATATGAGAAATTGCAATATCAGGTGCATCACCATGAACATGTTGTTATGAGGCAGTATTACCAAGTTCCTATGAGTTCAAGCATGCATTGTTTTTCTTATTATTATTGCTTTGGAGGCAACTTCTATGCTTGTGGCATTATTTTGTAAACAGCTCACTTGCACTTAAAGCAATTGCTTAAGAAAAGGCACCTCACAGGTCTCAAAACATCTCTCAAATATCATTTACCAATATCCACCTGTATCTTTGATATTCAGAAAACACACTGCTATCCAGAAATTCAAAAGTTATTCCTTTAAAAAACAAACAAAAACATCACCACCAAAAAAAACTCTTAAGCATTCTCATCTGCTAGGCTGCATACAAAAGATTAAAACTTGGACTCCAAGATGTTACACTTTATTCTGCCAAGGTGCCAAGTAGCAAGAACATCATGCTCTCATTTTATATTAACAACTGGAGGGGAAACTCACCTTTTCAGTTCCTTTTTCCACTTAGTTCTCTGACAGATTTTTAGATGTCTTGCTTTTCTCCCTGTAGTAGACAGCACTTATTAACATGTCCCACCCCAGACACACCAGCATTTTGGGCTCTCCTTTCTAAAGTAATTTCTTATCTCTGCTGAATGACAAGTATGACCCATGTCAAATCCCCACTTTAAAATAAACTTAACAGTATGTGACATGAAAACTGAGTTGAGGTTTTTCACAATTTACATACAAACAAACGTTAAACATCAGGATCTGAAAAATCACAGGTTATCACTGAATATCATATTTTACATGTTTAGGGTCTACTTCACTATGATTTATGCACTTAATCAAAACCCTGAAATGTAAACATTTTACAAAGTACCAAAAAGTTGCATACATATAGCAATACAAAGGGGAAATTAATAAACTTCTCATTTTTTGCTTTGCTGAAAAAAAGTAAGACCAAATCCAAAAGAAAATGAAATCCACTGCAAACCTATTTCTACCACAGTCACAAAAGGCTTTGCTGCTTGTCTCTCAATAGACAGGGAGTATAAAGCCCACAGTAGCACATAAAGGCTAATGGCAGCCTACAATCTAATTAGTCCTTATTATAACACTGCCCAGAGATTGAACAGATACTTCTTTAGAAAGAACACAGGCACAAAGAACCCACCCACAAATGAGTTACTTTTCCTTTCAAAGGTCTAGAAACACGTAATCGTCTTTGACCAGGAAGAAGCTTGGCTGAGCCTGGCATGCTAGTTAGCCTCCCTTGAGCTTTTCTTGACTGACAGGAAAAAAATGGGGAACAACAGTGTTTGTACATTCTGCTTCATTTAGACTTTCACCTTGGTTTACAAGGCTGAGTGAAAGTTTTTCTTTGTATGAGGTTAAGATTTTCTGTGAGCTTTGCTGAGATTTCTGTGGGAGAGTGGAGAGCAGAATTAAAGAGCATTCAAATAAGGCTCCAAAAAGGCTGGGTAATTTTTAAATTTTTAAAATTTATTTTTTTAAAAAATTTTGAGGATGCTGTAACCCTGGAGGATGTTTAAATACATGTGACCAAAAGGCAAACCAAGACTGGTGGTTACCAAGTCATGTTCACTGAGTGTTAATGTCTGTGGTGCCTTGTTAGTGACATAAAGGTGACCCAAAGAGTGAATTCCTGTACATCACAGGAGGAGGTACAGTTAGAAAAGTAGGGGACAGACTGCCTAAGGCTTAGACAACCTTGAACTCTTCCTGTGCGAAGCTGATCACAAGACAGAAGGGTGTGCATGGCTATGTAACCAGTCACTCTGTGGAGCTCTGTGCATAGTAACCTGCCTTTGAGAGCTTACAAAGCTCTAGTCCAGCAAGACTTGCACACGAAGGATGCCTCTACAGCAGCATTAACGTCAGACAAAGAGTATATTTCAGAAGTAAATCTCCTGATCATCTAGACTGCTACCATGCTCGTTTGTAACTTGACAGTTTCAGAAAGCAAGCTGGACTCCTTTTGCATAAAACCAAAACAGAAGATGTGCTCCAGGGGTTCGTTCAATGCACTCCAGCCACTAATGAATATTCAGTCCACAGATCCAGAGAAGAATCGTTCTGAAGTGAGACCTCCCACAGTACCTACAGCACAGACATCAGGTCCTCTGCGGCAACTGTGCTGCTTTACAGATCCACGTCTACTGGGTCACACTGCTAACGTTACTAGTCTGGTCTCCCCTTGTATCGCGGACCGTTACATTTCACTCAGACACCTCTTACACCAAACCTTGAGACTACAATGAGACCAAACCCTTTGAGCCCGTAAAATACATGCTTAAATAACAAAAGGGGCTGATTGCCCAACGCGCTTGCTGGGGCTGTGAACTGATAGGTAAAATAACCTACAGGATCCAGTGGGAAATTCATGCTCTATGCTTCTAGAGGCTTCTTTGTCCATGCCTGACACAACTCCTCCACATTAACAGACATTTTAAACTGTGCTAACTTCATCTAGAATAGCTGCTAGCATGTGTTCTCCTAAAAGCCGTTCATTTTTGCAGAACTTGAGCACACTGGATACCAGATGAAGCAGCACCGTAACACAATAAAATCAGGGAATGTATTGCACCGACATTGATTTTTTTTGCCTTCCCATAGCTTAACGATGATGAAGCACCTTATTGTTCAAATACTTATTTCAGAAGACAGATGTATGGAGATGGTGTTTATAGAAGTCAGTTGTCTATCCAAGCCCTGACAACACTATTGGAGGGGTTGTTTTTTTCCCCTTAAAAATAACTTTTCCAGATGGTGGAGCAATTTAGTATGTACCCTGCAATCAAGCACTTTAAGATCCTTTCCTTTTCAGGGTGTAGAAGTCCAAGCACAAGCAGCCCCCAGCTGCTCCTAGCAAGGATCCCTGTGGTGACCAACCCCTTGCTGACAGAAATGGTCTTTCCTTACAGCGCTGGTGCTGCCCCCGACGCTTTACTCCAGGGATCACCATGTCCCCGTCCCACAGTGGCTGCAGGCGTTGGAAAGCGCGCTCCTCGCACGGCTGTGCGCGGCTGCGGCGAACGGCAACGCCGAGGACGTGACTGCGCCTGGGAAACACGCACGGAAGGGACAAGCGCCCTGCGGCGGGCCAGCTGTGCGGGCAGCGCACGCACCCGGGCGGCGGCGGCACGGTCGCGGCCACAGGCCCCGGTAGCCCGGCGGCTTCTCTTGGGCGCCCGTGTAACGGCTCCCGCCGCGCGCGGCCCCACACGACCCCGGCGGGGCGGTGACACCTGCGCCAGCGG
>JAVJGJ010000059.1:50055527-50079008 GCA_035590215.1 Microhierax caerulescens | reverse complement strand
GCCCCCGGCGGCGGCGGCCCAGCTCGACGGCAGCGCCATGAGGTGACCTTAAAGCGGGGACGGCGACATGTTGTGACTCCAGGGCCGGTTGTGAGAGGAGCCAGCCGGACACCGCGGCAACGGAGCCGGGTGGTTTGAACGGAGAGACACGGACGATGCCGAGGGGCTGCTGCGGCAAGCGCCGTGGGGAAGGTGCGCCTGACGCCCTGCCACCGCCGTGCTGAGGCTCTGTTTTGCCTTTTTAATGGCTGGTAGTAAACACCAGAACCTGCTGTCCCCAGCATCTGGCTCTTGTGTGCTGTCAAAATAGAAAACATGTCTTGCTCCCGTTGGCCATTGTGAGGAATCCATCCCTGACAGGTGCAAGTGTGTGAGAGTGACGCCAAAAATGTTGGGCAACTCAACTTGCCGAATCCAGTTAGTTTTGGTTGCAAATCCATAAACAAGCCTGTGAAACAAAAGAAGTTTCATTTTACTTTCCTTCATAAGGGTCCAGATCTGGAACAGTCACAAGCATGCTGGCCTGCTAGAAAACACCAGGTGCTGGCCAGGGGCTATTTTTGCTCAGAGCTTCCCAGCCTTGTCACCTCCACAACACTGTTCCCCTAGTGCAGGTGGGAGGAAAGGGGGCTGGAGGGAGAGAGGAGATGGAAGGAGAAACTTGGTTCCTAGTTCAGAAATAGGATAGCCAACTTACACCAAGTGTCTACAATAAAGTATTTTTTTTTTCTTTGAATCCACAGTGTAAATAGGTGAGAAATTTTGCAGTCGCTACTGAGTTACAGAAAAGTCCAGAAGTAAAAGTATTTCAGTGCTTCCCAGTGATAAAACGTATCTCAGAACCTCATGGTAGATTCACAAATATTGCTACTATTGCATATGCGCTTCATATCCAGTCAGTAGGTTGAGTTTGTGAGTTTGGAGACCAAACTCTAAACAAAATTAACCTGGCAGGTCAAGTGTGCAAATTTCTGCATCTGGATTAAGCTAAGGTTCACTGAGGTCCATATTTTATTTGGAGAGAAGAAGCACCTAGCGTATTTTGCACTTAGCTGGGGTAATTTTTGTATTGGGTGGCAAAAATTTGCTGGATGTCTGAGGATTCACAGACAAAACTAGTGCTTTTACTGTGATTGTAAAAAGGCATGCATCTTAAGGCCTGGTGTTTTTCTGGAAGGCAGACTAGAATCTTACTTTTTCTTCCTTTTGGGCTGCTGAACTGTACTGTCAGTAATATTAATTGACAGAAGATAGCATCAGGTCCCAGTAAGTTAGGGGGGAGCTGTTGACTTTACTGGCAGTTGAATTGGAAGTGAACCAACTAAAGCTAAAAGCCAATGATCTTGTCTTTGAGTCACCTTCACCTTTTTCTCTGTTCTCCTAGCCTTGACAGTTGTTTGAGGATTAAGTGAACTAAGACTGTCATACAGTGAAAATAACATTTGACAGTACATGATATTTGTCATTTCCCAAAAATTACAGCCTGCAGTCTGTGGCAAGTTCATGTGGGCTTTCTCATCAAAGCATGCACGTAATTCAGGCTACTTCTGTCATGGCCCAAAAGGTCAAGATAAATATGTAGTGTTTTCTACAATGTCTGGTATGGTTATCAAATGCAGCTAGAAATTTCTGTCCTTCTGACCCTGGTAGTATCTTATCTAAGCAAATCTATCTTTCTCCTGGGACAACTGGGAGATTTGAAGAAACTAAAACCTGGAATCCTGAGGAGGGTAACAGGAGGTGTGGTTGGAGGATGTTAGGCACATTTCCAAAATACTATATGTTGACTAAGTCTTGAAAAGCTCTTCTTTAAGTTTCAGTTTCCTCAACCTTGTGCAGTATTCCTGTGTCAGTCACATTCAAAGGCTGTCTAGACAAAATATCATCAATGCCAGAGTCTTGGCAGACCTGTGTTCTTGCTACAGATTGTACCTCCACAAGCAGAGATTTTATCTTTGACATCACAGAAGCATGTATAAGTTCTTTCTGTTTCCAAAAACTGCTATCAGTTTTTGAAAAAAGTCATTTTATGACTTGAATCTAAAAAGTAATTTGGATTTTTTTATCATCTGTCCATTTGTGAAGGGACATTTTTTTCGAGTCTCAGCATCAGTAAATGTCTTGGAGATTTAGGTAACTGGCTTTGCAGAGCTGCTGTGTGAAATAATTTACAGTTATCTGCAGGTAACATAATTTTGAATCAAATTATGAAAAACTAGTAGTTTGGACTGTAAAACACAAGACACGGTAAAGTATTCTAAATAGATGCATTAATCTGAACAGTAGATTTACAGCCCTCACACTGTTCACAGAAGTTGAGCATTGTGGGGAAGTTGTTTAATACACAGATAAAGACTAATGTCTCTGTCCATCTGTAATATTTTGGATGTTCATATCTAGGTAGGATTTTCTGAGATGCCAATATTCATGCTTAATCTCTCCTGCTCTTGAGTTTAGAAAGAAAACAAGTGCAACTGATGACTTCTTTTATCTGCTGTCCTTCTGACGACTGACTCAGGATTTTTGCAGTTGCAAATGTGGTGGCAGTATTCCCTAAAACACCCATATCAATTGAGTATTTTACTGGTTTATGAAGCTGTGTACTGGTCATATGTTTTACCATTACACTGGTGATGCTCCTCACTGTTGCTACTAACAGTCATTTCTCCACCTAAGACTTTCTCCCTGATATGTAGAGGTGGTAGGTACTTATCCTGCTTTCCCTGGTACAGATACCTGCATAGTAGCAGCGGATTCCAGAACACTTCAGAAAAGCATGCAGTATCCTTTTTGTCATTTATGGAGGGGGAAACTGAGGTACAAAGAGGTAAAAGAGTTGCTGCCAAGATCAGTTGGCTGGCCCAGCAGATCAAATTATTGAACTGAACATTCAGGCTAATTCAGAACTACAACACATTGCTGTAATTTAGCCTCACAACACAAACCAAGCTCCAAAGTTAGTTCCTGTGAAAAAAGCAAAGAACTGGATTCAGAATGGATATTTCAAGAGATGTGCCTAAAATTTCTTGTACAGCTGCCTTTGTTAGACTGAGATTCACCATTTTGTGCTTTAGGAGTGGACTGCCGCAGGACTGCACTGTCCTGTGCCACAACCCATAAATTCATTGTTGAGTGTCACAGTTGAAAGTTAAGTTAGGGTGAAAATGATGCCAGTACAAAATGATTCTTTGCAGCAAGTTTGTCAGCTATATAAGTCTCAGAAATTTTCCCTACTTGTACCACTGTTCCAGTTCTGCAAGTACTTGAAGTAGCTGAATTGAAGATAATAATACTTGAAATAAAGATAACTAGGTATTCCTGCACACACGTGCCTTTATAAATACTTATTCATTGAGGGATCTGCTGCACCAGCTTGTCTAAAATGGCAGGATCCTTGTTGCAGGGGTTAAGTTTTGTTCTTCAGTTTCTCTTGGCTCTTACTGCTGTTATGAGAGGAGGAAAAATAAATAGAATTTGTATTCTGGAATAAAGTAGAGCCTGTGGGTGCCGAAAGGAGACCAGTTCTACTTTCTGTGTTTGGGTGTGTGATAATTAGCAGAAAAGTAGCGTAGAGTTAAAATAAGTATGTGTCTTAGTAAGGTGTGCGCTGGTCTAAATAGCTTCTGGTTTTCATTGTGCAGTTTCAGTGAAAACCTCATTCCTGAAAGAAGCTAGGGTAAACCAAGATGCTATTGCACATACATATGCATGCATTTACAAAATGTTGTTTTGGGATTTTTTAATCTTAAGGTCTCTCTGCTAGGCTGAACAGGGTAGTTACACAGACAAAAAGCAAGACTAGAATTTTGGAAGCAGTATCAAGTATTATGTTTTATTATTATGATTAATGATCCCATTTTGAATAACAGAATGTTAATGTGGGTATTCATATGACTTGATTCAGGGCAGCCAAAGCTAGAGAGGAATTGATTTTGCTAATATATAAATCTGCCTGGTCTTATACTTTTATTATTCTCTTGAAAGAAGTAGCAGGATTTTTGTGAATGAACTTTTATATATTGTCTGGCAGACTGAGTTCTACAAAAAACAGGTATAAGCTCTGCTCCCAGCACACTTTTTGGTAGTATGTGTTGTATTTGTTTTGCAGAAAATGCCTTTAGATTTAGTTTAAATTTAAATAAGTCATCAGAACTTAGATAATTTCTTGTCCTTGGAAAATTTCAGAGGGACATGTTAACAATAGGACTAGAAACTAAAGTTGGTAGATTTGTCATTTACTGATTTGGTGTATTTATTTATTAAATTATATGAGATGTGATTGCTAGATAACAAAAAAGATAGCAGCTTAACAAAGCATAGCTAAAAAATATAGGTGATTTGTGCCCAGTTTGGGTTTAGTCATGCTGATGGGAAATAAAATGACCAGAAAATGTCAAAGGCCAGAGGATTCACAACCAAGGGATAATAAACTGTGCCACTGGTGCAGTATACTGAAGTTGAGCCAATTTCATTGCTAACTGTATGGGTTAAACTTACTACAACACAGAGGACAAAAGTGGAAACACGTTCCACACTGTGAAATACAACTGACTCTTTTCCAGGATTTTCTTTAGAAAAATGGATTTCACCTTCTGCCTTCCCCTTTTATCATCTCTAAAGTTACCCTGATATGCAAGTGTTTTATTGCTTTTGGGTGAAAAGATTACAGAAGTGTAAAGTATTATTATATATTAGCCCCAGAGGTAATTCATCACCATGTCTAAATGTCTCTATTCTTACTGTTACAGAGAATGCAGTCAACAGAGTGTTGACGAGTTTACAGAGAAAGAAAGGGCTTGCTTTTTAAGGAATAACAAGGTGGGATTTCTTAATGGTGCTTCATGTATTTGGGAGAAAAGGCAACAATATACGTAAGGGAGCCTTTTAATAAACGTGTATTTTAGAGCTTTCTTTTTCCCTCTCAGGCTGTAAACATGTCAGAGAAACAGCTATGTACAGTGCCATTGATGCAGTAATAAAAATGTAATAGCATCACTGTTTCTTATTCATAGACCCATGTTTTCCATCTGCTTTGGTAGCGCTATTACAAATTGACTGGAATTTGAGCACTGCATTGAGGAGTTCCATTTTCACATTGCATTAGCATGTCTTTATTTTACAGTTGGCCTTAAATATGTTGAACATTTAATTTGGGAATTCTTAGGAAAGTTATGGCTGTCTTGAAATATTTGTGTTGGCCATAGGGTTGGCAGGGGAAAGGAGGAGAGTGGAAGAGAGGATAAATTGGGATCACTTACTATGATGATAGATTTAACTAATGTCAGTAATGTTATTTTATATAACTTGGAGTATGTAAGCAATAGGTAACAGTGCCGTGTTTTAAACCAGTGTAAAGTCTGTAGACTTTTGCCAGAACAGTTTCAAATGATGACAGCTTCAAGGAGTTGGTTTAGTAGTCTGTAGTTCAGCTTTGAAAAAAATTCTATTTATGTGATACTACAGTTGAAATATTTTCTTTACAATTTTATTATAGTGGTAAGGATAATTCAGATAATCTTGTATGCTTCCATATGGCAAAATTGTGAAATAGTTTAAACAATTATTTTAAACAAGGGCAACACATCTAGTGTTCTATGTTCATGCTGAAGTCAAAGTTGGGGTTCTGAGCTGTTCTAATTGTTATGAATATATTACAAGATATTTAATTGATGTGGTTTTGACCTTATATTTGTGTTATTTTAATGATGCTGTGTAAGCTTATACAAGAAACAGATTTTGAAATTGACCTTCAAGTCAAAAGATCTATATAATCTATCAGATAATATCCTTAACTAATACAGAAAATGGCAAACTTAAATTAAACATACTTTTAATAAAAATCACATTCCACTTGAATCTTTGCAGTTGCATCAAATTGAGGATATAGAAGGACTTGTAGGTAAAAGTCCATGTGGGTAGTTACTTGTTTTGTCCTTAGGCTAGGGAAAAAAAAAAAAAAAGGAAATCATCACTCTGTCTGAACATGGGGAAACAATCACACAATAGAAATCTTTTATTATCAGTGTGATGGAAATCTCAAACATGCTAGTATGCCACCATACAACGAAATGTGAAATTCTTTAAACCTACAAATAGAAATAAAACCACCTTTATGAAATTACAGAATGCTGACATTCCACAGAAGTAAGTTTGCAGATTTGGACAAAGTAAAACCACAATAAAATGTAATAAAACAAAGTTGAAGAAATAGGTAGTTCTGCAATGTATTATAAGTATTTACCTGAACAAAACAATAAAAGAAAAATTATCTTTTTCCTTCTATTACATACAGGCTTTTTTTGTGCTGCAACTGTCCGTATCTAGTAATTGGAGTTGTAGCGTCTGCCTATCCTAATGTGGCATTTAGAAAACATTTTTCTAATTGCATGACTTTAATATAGACCTTGAAGTTAGGATGAGCGCAGCATGGCCAAAGAATTCCTTGTCATTTGGAGTTTTAATTGCTAATGCAACTCCAGTCAGTAAACGTCAAAAAGATCAACACCAATGACAGGTCAGTACCCTTTCTGCAGAATTCAAGAGTGAAACAAATACTGGTGTGTAATAAGTTCACATTGGACATTTCTATATTTGAAACAAAAGTGATGTTATTACTGTCAATATACACAAGAAAAACATCAAATTCCTTTCAATGTAGGGTTTTTTCTTTTAAGTATCCAAATCTGAGGCCTGATCTCACTTTGCATGTCCAGGTATATATATGGCATATGAGGTAGAAACAAAATTAACAATGCCTTGGCTTATTTTGAAGACTGAAGGACAAACTCCTTGTTCAGTCTTTGGGTGAATATGAAAAGCTTTCTTCCTTCTAATGAAAGCTTTTTCAAATTTTGCTTTATTTGCTAGCATTTATTTAAATAACTACATTTCCCCATGCTATATTTTCCAAAGCTCTGAATTTGTTATTACTCTTCAAATTACTCTTTTGTTCTATTACTTTGTACAATGCATGATTTTTTTAACTTGACATAGTTAAACTTGCTATCACTGAAAACCTCTGTTTAACTTTAGTGGATGGAAAAGTTAACCGAAGTCTGAAGAAAAAAAATAAAAATCAGTTGGAAGGTGAAGTAAAACTTCCAGCCTTTTCAGAGAAGAAGAAACTAAAGTAAATTAAAATTTATAAGTATGTTTTGGTAAGACATAAACCGAAGTCCCTCTGCCAATTAGAACTGTGATTAAGCATTTAGAGGGATTTTTCGTCAGCATTTTGCCAGTTACCTCAGGGCATTTTACACTCTTGGCATGTAGCTTCTTGGGGTTTTTGCAGTATACTGCAAAATTTAGAGATTCTGTTGATTGGAAACAGGTTATGTGAATGCTAGGAGAAAATCAGAACCTGATTCTCATTTGTATGAAGGCTGCTGGCAACTTGGTTAAGTCCATGTGATTTTCCCTCGAGAGTTTGAAATCAACATTTGAATGCCTCTAGTTGCATTCCCTGAACATCTTGTCTTGCCACTGCCCTTGCAAGCATCCTGTTTACTGTAGGATTTCCAAATACTTGCCAAAGGGTGCAATTATATAATTACTTTCCACTTAGATCTGTGTGCAACTGATATAGCTCAGGTATTTTTGCTGCAGTTGTCTTATCAGGATAGTTGTTTCTAAGTGCTTGAGGACTGTCTACAGTATAACTTAAAACTAGTGCTGCTAGATTTTTACAAGCTGAATATTAGGTATCCTGGTAAAGATAAACTAGAATAGAATGTAGAGAAGAGCGGAATGTCAAAATATTTGCTAATTCCTTGCTGACTTGCAGAGCAAAGCACAGGGGCTGGTGGGTTTTTGCAATTCGTTTAAGCAAAACAATTGAAGAGGCTGAATCTTACCTCTACAAATGATGCTAGACACTTCAGACTGAGTTGGTTGTGCAGGGACTTAGCAAAAAATTTGTTTCACTCTGTTAGGAATTGATTGGCCTGTTTTTGATTTTACGCAGTGTGGTCTGTATTTGTGTATTTTTTAAAACCTAGTCTTTGTGTAGCTGAGGGTAAACTTACACCCCCACCCCCATTTGCATATATTTTATCAGGTATCTTGAAGCCTCCTGGTCCTGTCAGCACATAAGTAACAAATTGTTATTTATTATTATTGCTAGTATTATTATAATTCAGTAGGAATGCAGGTTCCACATGCAGAACACAGGTGGCACGTGTTCCTAAATCTATTTGATCAGATGCAAAAGGAAGAAAAAGAAACACCTGACTTTAAATGCTGCTGTGTAAACTGATAAAATGCCTGAATGCAAAAGGGATGTTTTTTTCTGTGTGGTGCTTAACAAGCTCGTGCCTGAATTGGTGGAATCATTTCATACAGCTAATAATGTTCAGGCTAGCATCCCTGTGTGATCCTGAGGCACTGCAACACGACCCTACAAAAGATACAAATTGTTTATGGCCAGTGCTTATGCAGGCTCAGCTGTATGAAGGATGCAATAGAGAAGGTGGGAGAGAAAAGGAAGATCCAGCAGACAGCACTTTGTACCTGGGGTGTGAAGTGAGAGAGTGCACCATGCTGATCAGCCTTGTGTTGTGACAAAATGGTATTTAAATATCTGACTCCTGGCTTTGAGGACAAAGTGAGGGAAAACAAGGAAGGGGTGGAGATACAAAGTGGCTGGTGTTTCTCAGCTAAAATAGCATGTCTTAGCTCTCTCAGACTTCCTCCCCTTCCTTGTCCTCTCCCTCATTTCTTCCTCCCACACACCCACATGGTCTCCCCAAACAAACCCCCCACACTGGTGGCACAGCACCACTTCCCTGCACATCACTTTACTGGTGTAGAGCACTTTCCACTCAGTGGAGGGTGCCTGCAAAACTTTGTCCTCAGAAGCCATATGCACTGACAGATGCAGAGGTCCCCATTTGCTGTTCACTTCAGCTTACAAACAAATTGAAACTCCATGCTGTGAAAACTTCATTGACCTGACTTGACTTGTTATAGCTGCATTCCAAGAACTGCGAATTTGCCTGTGCATTAGACACAATTATCTGTGTCCTTGTAGGTCCCAGGAAGTGACTCCTAAGAGTGCATGAGTCAGGAGGGAAACCTTTACTGTGTGGACCTGCAGCACAGCACTGTACTTTTAAACTGGACATTCAGGAGACTGAAAGGGATTTGGAGTGTTTGGAGATTGCTATGCATCTTTGTGTACGTTTGACATAATAGTTCTTTACTTATGCTGTGCATAATTTGAAAATGCCAAACTTCATAAAAGCTACTCTGTTCTATAGTCTGTCCATACGCTGTGTATATCTGAGAGTAGATTGGTGCACTACTGATGAAGTCTGTTTAGGTGACCGATTAATGAACCATGGGTAGGAGACTACAGTGGTTTGAGGTACCAGACGCTGTTAAATTTTTGAGTGTCAGAGAACTCTAGCTAACGAGAGAGCAAACAGCTTTCAGATCAGCTAGAAAAGGATGTGCCTGTGTTTATTAAGAATCTAATGATGTTTCTGAGTATAGAAGATGAGTATTAAAATCTCCTTGACTCAATGCCAGTATAATTTCAGAAGATAAACACCTCTGAATTTCCAGTTATTACAGTCTATACTATTAAGTCATATGGCATTTTAGGCTAAGTTTAATTTTCTTTTTCTCATGGTTTGCAGCAGAAGCTACTAAAATGACATTGCCAAATAAATTCAAAGCTGTTTTGTTCCCCATTAATTATAAGGCTGAGTTAAAACAATGAGGTTTATTTTATGAGGATGTATTTTAGAAAAGGGTGGAGAGATCTCGTTACTTTGGGGATTTGAGCCAGTGGGATCTGGACTTTTTGATTTTAAAAATCAACCTATAACATGTAAGCAAAACATGAATGTCTTTGAATGTGTGCAAGGTATAATTCTGTTCATCCACTGCTGGCTTTGTGAATGAAGGTGCTCCCACTTTGTCCTGATCCATTCATGTCCCATATCAACCAGTCAGGCTCCTCACTTACAGGTTGCTGTTAGCTATCACTGTATTTTCTGCCCTTTTTTCCTTACAGGAACATGCCTGTGCAGTATCCCTTTTCCCTGTTCCTTCTAATCTCCTCTTACCCAGCACAGTCTCCCTGGTCTTTCAGCGCTGTGTCCCAGTTCCAATTGCGTATGCAGTCCTCTTCCAGAAGCCTGGATTTTCCTGCCTAGTGCTGCTTTTCTTATCCCCATATAAAGTATTGAAGGAGGCTTTTTTTTTTTTTATCTTTTGCCAACATTCGCACATACTTTTTTTTGCAGCGCATTGACTGTCTTACATTGTCTTCCGCATCCTCACCCTGTTCCTTCCCAAATACCAGACCTACTCAGTGTCATTCTCTTGTCTTTTTAAAGCACCTCGTGTAGACCCAAAACAATGAAGACTCAGTCATCTTCCATCAGAAAAGCTTGATTTTGGTATGGTGATAGCCTTAAAGAAACCACTTTTGAAATTATGTTGTTACGTAAGACGCTTCGCTTTGCTTTCTGTTTCTGAACAAGTTTTTAAGCATCCTGGTTACAGGAAAAAACTCCCATAAGTGTTAAGCATAATGGATCGTGATCTTGATGTTTATTATGTTGTTAAAATCTTGTCATTTTTTGGTAGTCTGCCATTCAATTTTTTTATGATAAATATTCCAGTTCAGAAGCAAGTCCTTGACAGAAATTGATGTATGGAATCAGCAATCAGTATTTCTTCAGATATTTTCTATCTTTTCTTTGCAATTTATATATTTTAAATTATATGCTGAAATTATTTAAATTGTGTTTTATATTTCCTAATAGGAAAACTTATCTCCTAGTAGTCATTGTGAGGTTTGAAATCTACTGCATTCAGTGAGATGAACAAAAATACTTATAAATGTTGCTTAGCTTGTCGCTATTACTGTGGTTAATAGAAGCAGCTTTCCTTTTTTTCATATGAACATGTATGAATACTTACTCCTTGTTTGTGTGGGTGGATTGGGAGCGCATGCAGACACACCTGTTGCAATTTAGAAGTAGGGGAAGAGAGAAATCTGCATTTTGCAGCAGTAACTTTCTACTGAAATTTACATGGAAGTGTATTTATTCTTGTTAGGGGTTGCCTGACAGAGACAAGCCTGCCAAGGCTCCGTGCCCCCATGTCTAACCAGTAGCAGGGCTGAACACATGCCCAGCAGGCACATACAAACCCAGAAGTATAAAATCATGTTGCTGAAGTGTAAGTCAATGCAAATAAAATTCTGAGTGGACTAGGTGGTTTAGGTTTAAAAATATCTTTTAAGATATGTCAGCCAAATAGTCAAGTGGTGACTGGAACAAGGAATGCTTAACATATAACCCACCTAGGGTCTGCAGCCTGCCTGGTTATCTTTCCTGTGCCCAGCACAGGGGTGGGCTGTGGGCTGGATGCACTGTTCTGATGGGAGCTCTTTGGTCTCAGTGCCACTTTTTGCAAGGAGTTTGACCCTAATATGGGGTTTGATCTGTGTGGCATGTTGTTGGAAGCAGTGCTCTCAACTACCTCATGATAAAATGTCACATAAGGTCTGTGGATCTTGCAAAGGTCTTGATCTGCCAAGGTATTTTGGCATTACTTCTGGCAGCTAATGGGAAGATACCATCTCTCTATTACCCACTTTTCTTCCGCTTATTTGAGGTCAGACTTCCAGCTCTGGGGTGATATGCAGCATCCACACCATACTACATGTGAGTTAGAAATATGAGAGTTTTGAGCACCTTGCAAGATAAGACCCTAAAGTATTGAAGGGGGCTTTTTTGGTGGGATTTTATTTTGGTGGATTGTTGATTTTTATTTTTTTTTTAATGACTTTTCTGGTGTGATTGTGAATTTAGAAATTATGAATTTGTTCCAGATGGGAAGAAAAAGTCAATCTCACAATTTCTTGTGAGGGAGAAAGATTTAGAAAAAGTATTTCAAAGTCATGGTTTCAGTGCAGTTGGACTGGCCAAGTGAAAACAAAACATTTGCTTGTCTTCATTAAGATACTTGGACAAGATTGCATTAGAAAGGAGTTGGCTGTTGCAGTAAGAAATACTCAGAAATGTTTTCCCAACTGTATTAATTGAAAACTTACTTTTCTTTAGCCAGGGCAAGACCAGTGTCACAAGAGCAACATAATACTGAAAGTTGTGACTTATTCATGTTACCCTTATTTCATAGGAATTGTACCTGTGGTGTATGAGATAATGAAAGCAATCCTGAAATTGAAATATAAAAGTGAAAGTCAGGAGGGGATTTGATTTGTCACATCCAGACAAAACCTGTTTAATCTCTATCTCTGTTTTTTTTTTTTTTTTTTTTTAAATTAGGTACATCCCAATTGCAGGGATTAATAAGTATTTTGAAGAATAACAAAAAAAAAAAAATGGTACAAGCAAAATCCACTTTTGGACACTCTTTCCTTCTTAGACTTGGTATTTTGCCTGTCTTGGGTCTTGTGCTCTATCAATGTGACTAGACAGTGTTTGCCAGACAGAGAAGTACAGTGATGGAGTTAAACCTGTTTTACAAGATGCTTATTTGTGTGGTATGCCTGTATCTCAGGGCTGTATTTTCAGACAAGGTCTCTTTGGCTAGGTCGTGGGGCACACAGCTGTGAGCCCTCATTTTGAATCACTCCAGTGCCTTCTATACCTTTCTGGGTGCTGATCTCAAATGTATATATATTTGGTGTGAGAGAAGACATAACCTTGATATTCAGAATTCTATAGAGTAAAGTGACCTTTTAAAGCCAGGTAGACAGGGATTCAGCAGTATGAATCAGACCTGGAACAGCCCCATCTTTTATTAATATAATGTCTCTTGATTTACTGCAGGAAGCCACTGAAATGATTAAGTGTACCAGCAGTCTGCAGAAACTGCCTGGGTGACCTCTGAAGCACTATGACGAATATAAAAGAAGCAAATTTAAAACCTGTATGATCAGCTTAAGGAAAATTAAGGCCATATCTCAGCTTGTTGGAAATGCTGTTAAAGTGGGAAGACAGGTAGTGGCTGCAGAGGGGCAGAAGATCTAGGCCACATCTCTCTCCATATGACCTAAAATGAATGATTATTCTGGGTGGAAAGCATCTTTCCACTGGAGTTTGCTTTGCAGTTTTCCTCCTTGGTGGTCTTCCAAAAAGAAAGCATAGGTAAATGGTATAAACAGGTGACAAGTGTCTATTTCGAACAGCTAATCTTGTCCATTCTCTTTATGGATACTTATTTTTGCACCATCTATCTCCTTTGATCTCCATCTTCCAGGAAAGATGCAACGCACGTGTAGGTGGAGGTCTTCTGATTTCTCTTTAGGACAAAATTAATAAATCCTAGTAGCAAATATCTTACTAAGTAAAATTACTTTGTAATGCCACTGCACCTTTTATTACAAGATCTCAAAGCAGTTAGGAAATATTATCCAACTAAGCCTCACAGTATCTCTGTGCAGAAAGGCATGATTTAATCCAAATGCAAGCCCAGCATGCAAGGCACTGAAATTGGCTGGACTTATTAAAATCCTTAAGGAATTACCTTAGTTGTATAATCTATATGTTAAAGCATCGCAAATCTCAAGTTGTCCAGGAGGTGATTTGTGGGACATAGTTGCCCGTAGATTACTCCTTGTCAGCCTTTGGGTTTTTGGTGGGGTGGGGTGGTACTGGAGTTGAGACCGGCTATTCAAGCAGCACGGTCCAAATAATTAAACATCACCTCCAGTCTGCCCTGTCTCACCGGCTGACTCACTGCTACTGATATCTGCAAAGCCATGGGAAGTGTGTGGACATTGCCATCAGGTGTGAATGAAGGCATGAAGGCACATGCTGCCCCTTGGTGGAGTGGAGCAATCTGACTCCAAGGTGGTTCCAGTTTTGGCTCCTCCTTCTGCTCTCCAAAGTAAGAGCCATGTCCGATCAGCCCTTCCCAGCACTGCAGCAGACACTGTTCTCAACCTGTGCCTACCCAGCTGCTGCAGAGCAAGCAGTGGGTAGAAGCAGAGTGCTTGTTTGCATGGTAGATGTAAGGAGGTGCATCTGATGATAGAGGAAGGATGAGCTGAGTCCAGGCTGCTGCTGAGGGAGAAAGGAAGGGACACAACTATTTAAATAGTAGAATGTAGGCTGCTGCCACGGGTGCAGAGTGGGTGGTTGCTGCAGCAGAGCATCAGGAGGGATGGCTGCAGCAGGGAGAGTTGACCTTCAGCAGAAAAAGAGGAGGCCCCAGACCGGAGATCTGGCCCCTGTGTGTGCTGCGTGCAGGTTGTCCTCAGTCTGCAGCAGCCGTGGGGATTATTGCCGTATTTCTGGACAGAAGGAGGTGTACCTGCACTGTGTAGCACATGCAGCTTAAATGAAGAATCTCTGGGAAATGTTGAACCTGCTGAGTGTATACTGTGAAGTTAATCCCTGTGTGAGCAGTAGGTGTTTATCCAGAAGAACCAGGCACTCAGCAGCCTGGACAAGTACCACGGATCCTCACATGCTGCCTGGAGACTGTTTCTAGCTGGAAAGAGCGAAAAATGAATGTAGGGGAGCTCTAACCTACATGGTGAACATGTAGGTTAGCATGGGGGCTTCCACCCACATGACCTACTTGTGGAGCAGCTTCTTTTCTGAAATAAACGGTGTGATACCGTCCATGCCTGTTTGAGTAGAACGTGTATTTCTGTTGGCTGGAAGAAAGGAAGGTACAGTTGTCAGCCCCAGATGGAGGCTTTGAAATATGCATGATAGTGGCAGCTGTGTGTGGGAAGAATGACTTGAAGTGTGTTGAGGAGGAGGAGGCTTGTTTACTGTGCTACTGTCTTCATGTAGCTGCAGAGTTAGTTGAATGGGGAGAGAAATGAGGAATGCGTTTTCTGTCCATGGATTATTGCTTCACTGTGCTGGGCGTTTTTTTCTTCAATGTTCATTATTTGTTTGAAAATTCATAAAGAATCAGTGAGTTGCAGTGAATTGCAGGGAAGTATTGTTGGTATTTTGCCAGTCCTGTATCCTTGTGGATCCGGCCCTGTTTTCCTGAGCTGGGCCCTTCTGCCTGCAGGGTCCTTCGCAAAAGCTGGGCTGAGGCAGCTGTGTGCACACTTTGGAGAGGAACGCATTGTTCTGGCAGCCTTCCCAAACCTGAATTTTGTGTGTGCCCTTATTTATTAGCGTGTTTGTAGTCTGTGCTTATGTGAATACTTCAGCCTGTGTTCCATTGGCACTGGTGTGTTGGGGCCGGGTTGCGTTGCTGCTGGCGGTGCTGGTTGGCAGTGGTGCTGGAGGGTGGCCCACAGGCGCTTCTCGGCTGAGGGGCAGTCGTACACAGCTCGTCCTCTTCCTCCCCAGGGAGACGGAGGCAGTCCTGGGCAGATGCAGGTCGGTGAGGCCTCGTGGCCAAGGCTGCCTGCAGCCAGCGTGCCTCTTGGCTCCTGGGCACCTGCCTTCGTGCAGGAGAGCGGGTTTGGGCTGCATGCCTTCCTCTTCCTCCTTGTAAAGGCAGCCCACAGTCACTGAGCTGGGAGCCGCCTCCGTGAGGGGATCCAGCTTTCATAGCTGCCGAGTGCTTCACCTTCTTGCAGGTAAAAAGGCAATGCCAACCCTGGCCCAAAGGTTTTGAGGTATGTAAGAGGGAGTATGTATATATGTACTTACGATTATCTGTAAAAAAAAGGAGGATATGTGATACACAACAAAAAGTACTCTGTTCATGTGATGAAGTGGAACATGTGTCAAGTTCATTCACAAGCTCTTTTGGGTTTTATAGCTTTTTAGATTTACATTTTATGTTTATGGTTTTCAGTCATCTCATTAACACTTTTATATGGGGAGAATAAGGGTTTATGGCTTATTCCTTTTGTCACAACAATATTTTCCAAGCATCTTTTGTTGAGTACATTTTTCACATTCCCATCCCAGAGCATGAAATTCATCTTTTTTGAATAATTCCCTAGTATCTCTTTCAGCTATGTGGCCTGAAAAGGTCTTTGACTTAAAACTGGTCTAGAAAGAATGTCTGAAGTTGTAAAGTCATCTGCTAGAATATCAGAAAGGCACAAGTGAACCCTAATAACAAACTTTCTAGAGTCAGAGTCAGTTTTGGTGTCAGCTGTTTTACTCTGTGCTGCGGCTTGGTTTGTCCTGACCTGGACCCAGCAGTGGAAGACTACCTTTGCTCTTTACACTCAGATAAGGTTGTGTGTCTGCTTCCGCAGAATGCCAGTTAAATGTAGTAGATAGCTTCCAGATACACCTAATTTTGAGAGTAGCTGCCATTTTAATCTGTAATCATATGACAATGACTTCCAAATTTTTATCATTTGAAAATCTACATCCTAAGTGATGTAACTGATTTGAGCTTTAAACTTACAGCAATCAATCAGACCTACTTCCATTATAAATGTCCTTCCCTCCTCATTTTCTAGCAGGTCTGTGGACAAACCATGCTTTCTACCTTTTCCATTCAACAAGTATGTCCAAGTATTTTATAAAGAACCACAGCAACAAAAGGAAGCAATATCGATACTCATCCTTAATGTGACTTTTCCACGGCTTTATTTTTATCTCACCTTAACTGTGACATAACACAATGTAAAGAGCCAAAATTAGTGATCATCAAATGTTTCAATATATTGAGTTCTCAGGAGATTGAATAAATCTCTAACAGCCAGTCTTCCTGAAGTCATAAAAGGAACTGAATTGATCAAAGTGTAGAACCATCAAAAAGGGAAATTTAAAAGTGTTTGTTTCTGTGTTGGGCAAACACAACATCTTTACAACACTTCAAACAGAAGATGTTGCTGCAAATGGAGTGTGAAAAAAATATCTGCTTAATTAGTAGTAAACAATCGTGGCAGCAAAAGAATTTTAGGTGTGTATATTCTTGATTAATTATAGTCCACATTTGCTTCTGACAATTTTACTTTGAAAACTGTGATAGTTATATTATTGTTTTACTCTCTTCCAAATGAGGATTTAACTTTGTTAGCACTTGAACATTCTTCATCCAGTTTTAAGGCCTCTAGCTTGCACCCTGTGTTGCCATTTACATCTTAGGAATAGGAATGTACATCATTATAATTTGATATTGCTAGCATCTTATCTTTGCCTTGTGTGTAGACGTAGGTCAGACTGAAGTTTCAAGGCATAGAAAATAAAGACAAAGTCTGGATGAAGGCTTTCTTCCATGAAGCAGATGCCAATTAGAAATACATGTTTAGTCTGGTAAATAGACAAACTGAAACACAGAGAAGACTCTTTTACTTTTATAGTGCAATTTATCTGTTTGTTGCCAGGGTCTGTAACTGAAAATTATTTTCCACGATAGACTTATCATATAGGCATAGCTTTATCAGCAAGAGGAAGATGGAAGTGGTGTTTATTTAGAAGTGTATACCCCTGTATTTAAGTATGACCTTTCAAAGATGTCTGTAAGGGAGGAAGATATTCAAATCTTGAAGAATTTCTGCCAACTGTCTTCTGTCAAGGGCAAAAGGATCATTTGATGAGTCTCGTTCAGTCAAGAGTTTTGACTGTTGTCTTGTTCCAGAATACCATGAGCTTTAACGTGTCATCACATGAGAGTTAGTAAACTCTGTGGGCTTCAGTTTATCTATAAAATGTGACAATAAAATTAGCTATTGTTGCTTCACTGGATGATGTCATGAGGTACAATAAATATGATTTTACAGTGCTTTGTACCTTGTGCTATGAATTGTAGTAGCTTTCCTTTTCAGTTTCTTTTGAAGTCCTATCCGTAAATATTAAAAGGTTGTATAGATTTAGCTGTAATACTAGCTGTAATTTTTCTTCACAGTTTCTTCAAATAAACCAGTAATACAATATTAACTGCATTAGAAAATATTTCTCATCTTAATATGTAGGATATGAAGCTATCATCTGCATACTTTATCAAATGTTCTGAACATTAAAGACAAAAAAAACCCACCCCCCAAGTGGCAACCTAATTTCACCGACAGTGCATATAGGATCCGGTTATGGTCCTTCAGTGTGACTTATCTGAAAATCTTTCATATTGGCTTTGCATATTCATTTTATGTCACATATTATTCGGAAAAGAGATTTTTCAGAGACTTTGTACAGTTAAAGTTAGGCAGCTGACAGCATCAGTGGAGTAGTGTTGTGGTACCCCAGCCAGCAACTAAGCACCACATAGCTGCTCATCCACTCCCCCTGCGGAGGGGTAGAGGAGAGAATTGGAAGATTAAAAGTGAGAAAACTCGTGAGTTGAGACAAAGGCAGTTTAACAGGTAAAGTAGATGCCATGTGCACAAGCAAAGCAAAACAAGGAATTAATTCACCACCTCCCATGGGCAGGCAGGTGTTGAGCCATCTCCAGGCAAGCAGGACTTTGTCACGTGTAACAGTTACTTGGGAAGACAAATGCCATCACACTGAACATCCCCCCTCTTCCTTCCTCTCCCCTCAGCTTATATGCTGAGCGTGATGTCCCATGGTATGGAACATCTCCTGGGTCAGCTGAGGTTGACTGTCCTGGCTGTGTCCCCTCCCAGCCCTTGTGCGCCCCTGCCCAGCCTGATCGCTGGTAGGGTGAGAAGCAGAAAAAGCCTTGGCTCTGTGTTAGCACTGCTCAGCAAAAACTGAAACATCCCTGTGTCATCAACACTGTTTCCAGCACAGATCCAAAACACAGCCCCCCATACCAGCTACTATGAAGAAAATTATATTAGCCAAAACAAATACAAGTAGAAAGCTCAAAGAATATTGGATACTTAGGATCCCACCTGGAATGTACTACAGAGCCAAACAAAGAAGGAAAAATAACAGGACATATAATGAGAATGGCTGAATCTTCTTTGTGAAGTATAGTACAGGTAGGATATGTAGGGCAGGATATTTTAAGGGGAGAGGTAGCAACAGTCCCTCCTACCACAGTCTCCTTGTTCTCTCTTCTGGCTGAGTGTATCTTTGCAGACCACAATAGATGTGAATATGGTACCATAAACAGGCATTAAGATTCAGGGTTCTTTCTCTAGTTTTAAGGAACAATGGTGAGGAATGGTGGACTCCTTTTGAGGCTAGCCAGTTTTTGAAGTGTACACATCTAAGGTGTTAAACTGGAGAACTCTAGTATCCCAAGACAAACTGAAGCTTTGATTTCAGCCTTCACAACAACAGAGAAAATAACTGTGTGACTACATCCATACCTTGACTCTTACATTTTAATTGACAGAAGACTCCACAAAGTGAAAATAAAATATTATCATCCTAGTTTGTTAGCGTCTTGTCTACATTGCATACAGATGTCAACGACAACCTATAGAAATTCAAGTCCTAAAAGCTGTCCCCTGGTTGATAAGCACTTTAATAAATACCATTAGCAGTTGGAAGGACGACCTGCAAAACTTTAATAAGGCTTTTCAAGAAAATATGGGTGCTGCATTTCACATGCAACTTGCCTTATAGATACTTAAGTGACTTGGTCAAAAGCTGAATTGGTGTTAGTTTGCTGCTGACACCAAGACTTGGAAAGATCCAGGAAAAAAATCCCATGATGAGGACCTCACCAGAGAATACATAGCATCACTTTAATGTGAACCAAAAGTTGGACACAGGATGTGAGTAAGAATTCTTTATATGATGGGGAAACAGCAAACTGTAAAATTACATGTGAAAAAGAAAAATACTGGTTTCAATGTCTTTTGGTTTCATGCAGATAGAAACAGATTTTGCACAGTTACCAGAAAGGTGAGAGACCAGTCTGTGATTACAGTTGAAAAATCAAAGGGCAGTTTTAAAAAGCAGTACTAGTATGTAAGAGTGTATATAAGAACTTCCTGACCTGTTAAGACAGCAAATGGCAATGAAATAACCAGCGACTTGTCTTTGCTCTTTCTGAGTGTCAGTAACAGATGCGTGCCTAAAATTTTACAAATAGCTTGTCTCTGTTCTAATGGGAGAGTTGAGCCTAGCCAGTCTTTGCAGGCGTTGCAATCACACGATCTCCAGTTTTAGATGGATGACAGTTTGGATAGGTTTTTTTTTTGTTATTTCTATATGAACATATAAAAGAGCAATTGGATGCTACCAGGTGCATATAAGTTAGGGATAATCTGTTATACAAATTTAAGCTTAAATCTTCAGTTGGTCTGTGTCCCCAAGTCCTTCTTCCCCCGACCCCGCAACTGAGTAGCATATCTGAAGTTTTCCCCGCAGGGAGAGACTTGTACAAGACCACATACTATTGCTGCAATGTGTGTGCACCAGTACCTTCATGCAAAGCTTAAATCTTTAATGACTACAGGAGAAGTCCTTCAGTAAATTGTGAAAACACTTCAGAAGTGTTTAAGATTTTGTGATCAGCTGGAGATCTATCTAGAGATATCTGTGTTTTGCAAACAAGGAAGAGATTTCACAGTCCTTGATAACACTAAACACTTCCCCTTATGTGAAGCCCCAGATTTTATGTAATCATAGGATCACTCAGGTTGGAGGGTAAGCCGGGAGGTCATCTAGTTCAACCCATTGCTCAGATCATGCTCAGTGCTGGCCCAGGTTTCCTAGGATTTTGTTGAAAACTTCCACTCTTCAGCATGTTAATAGTCTTGTACAGCTACACATCCATCTCTTTCCATTGTATTGTAGAACTGCTCAATCACATTGTCTGTTAAGCATCTCACTGGTGATAATCCTGTTTGCTGGATTTGCGATAATCTAATACACTCATAATCCATCATGTATCCTGATAAAGCATATCTTTGGATTTTGATCTGTGTAAACAACACATCCAGTTTCTTCAGTAGTTCTTGTTAACATCCAGCTGCAGCATGTGTTGCTGAAGTTTTTAAGAGGAGCCACACCACAGAACTAAATGGTTAAGCACCAGAATTAGAGTTTGCTTCAGTATTGGTTTTTTTGACAACACTAGTCCTCTCTGCAGAGGCAGAGAACATATTTCTTCCTGTTACTCATTAGTTCAGTAACTATTTCATTCACACAGAATGAAATCAATTCACTGAGAAACCAACTGGGAGTTAAAAAGTAGGAAAGCTGGTATTCCTCCTCCTCACCTGTGAATAATAATGAGGTGTGGGAGAATAATATCTACTACCTCTAAAGTCTTGTAAGGCGTGGTGAAAAGAAACACTAAATCTGGGTTTACTTTCTACAGAAAACATTTCATTTGTTCAGTATGTCAGATTTAAATGCATGATGTGTTGTTCTAAGCTTTTCTTTACATGTGCAACACATTTAAATAAGTTAATTTATTTAGTTAAAACAGTTCAAAATTCTACTTGCAGAAATTTTAGCATATTCCAGCCTGTCACCAAGATAATTATCTATCAGAAATAAAATAAATGCACCATTTTATTCACAATTTTCTAGTATAATAAAAAAAAAAAAATAAGGGCTACAGCAAAACCCCATGCTTTTATTTCTTTAGGGAAAGTGTTTGCTGTTCTGTTACTTGGGTTTGGCCCTTACAAGTCTGGTTGCATTCCAGAATACTACAGACTCCTTTTTTCTGCCTGTGGTTGACCAGGCAGTTGCATTCAGTGTGACATTTTTGCGATGCTCATGTGGCAGCAATGCCTTAGGCCTTATTTCTCTGCTGTTTTCTTCAGCAGGGGCTTCATCCAAAAATGGGAAGCAGTGCTGAATGTAGTAGTCTGCTTACTAAGTGTATCTTGCCACAAAGAAATTACTTTTATTTTTGTTTTGTCCAGCTACAGTAGCATTTCCTGTGGGTTTTTTTCAAGCTGAATTTAAAGCTCTGGTTTGAGTTACAGAAGAGTAAATTGCTGTGTATTTGCCTGCTTCACTCTTGGTTGCTCCTCCTTTGCTACTGCGCAACAGTGAAGTTAACAGATGTACTATTCTGCCTTCATAGGAAATGGTCGCTGATAGGGAACATCTCAGTTGTGAATAAATAATGTTGACCTATAAGGAAAATATCTTTTTATTAGCACTTTAAGAAAGATTAGTGTTAAGAAGAATGAAGAAATTAAAACCAGGGAAGCACACCATATTGTTTTTTAGAACTGAGCCACATTTTATAAAATGTAGCCAGCAGTCAGTTGGTCTCTGCTTTATGATTTTCTGTTGGTTTTAAAAAACCTACTAGCTTGGTAGAAATATTACAGTATACAATCAATTTACACTGCCAAGTAATGTGCAATGATGCCATTAAATAGGCTGGTTTATGTCAGTTCCACATAAACCTCCCTTTCAGTGTGACATTTAGAAACATAAGAAGAGATGGATAAGAAACAAGTAGAGTATCTCTTTCATCTCTTAGCAGTTTCAAGTTTCTCTAAAAGATGGTAAAGATCTGATAATAGCAGAGAGAAAGTCCCCATTTGAAGCTGGCTGTCTTTGTATCTAGCAGCAAATTAAATGTATATATGTGTTAAGTGCTATAAAGTGAAGGCAAACCTAGGATAAAGTTTGTGAGATCCTTGCAGATTCCTTGAGCAGTTTTTTAGAGAGGCAATGCTCTCTCCATCTTCAGTCTGAAAACCTGGGAAGTAGGAATGGCAAAAAAAAAAGGGTGGTGTTAGAAATGTCTGTAGAGCGACAGTTATTATGCTGTAGTAATATTATGATATGCAAATGGATTCATTTTTCTAAGCTAAAGACACAATAGGGAAGACATGATACAGTGGTTTAGTTTTTAGTACACAAGGTTGATAATTGCTTGGTTAAAATATGACCATTTGTGCTGTAGATTTTTTGTGCTTGCTTTTCAAATTGAGTATGTGCTGATGTGCTGATCTTATCTTGGCATTGATACAAATATAACTATAGACATGAAATTCCTGAAGTTAGAGTTTTACATTAATGATAATACTACTGTATTACAATACTATGTCATGTTTTGCTTTTAAGTGAAGTATATGTTTTGACTGCATCCATAGCTGGATAAACCTTGCCTCTTTTAAAGAAATCCCTTCACAGAGAAACAGAATGTGCTTTTACTTTATTTAGTGCATGTGTGCAGGTTAATTTGGATGTCAAACATTTTATAAATCAAAGCAGTATTTAATTTGTGTTTTCCCCAAAAAGGTTAGCTAATACAATTTAATATAAAGACAAGCTGTAGTATTTTAACTTGGAGTCAATGTGCATTTTCTGGGTTATTCCTTTGTTTCAGTGTTCTCCTCTCAAAAGAGGATGCTTCCCTACCCATATTAGATTTGCCATACTTGTAGGATTTTATTACATTTTTTTAATAGTTTTATTAAACAATATTAACCTATTTAAATGCCATTAGTTTTCTAATTCAGGTATTCTGGAAGCAGATACAAGCAATACATTCAGTGAATCAAATAAAATTTCATGGTCCTCATAAAAACAGTCACTGTGTTACAGAATCATAGAATCAGAATACTTTAGGTTGGAAAAGACCTTTAAGATCATAAAATCCAACTGTTAACCCAGCACTGCCAAATCCACCACTAAACCATGTCCCCAAGCACCACAGCTACACGTCTTTTAAATACCTCCAGGGATGGTGATCCCACCATGTCCCTGGGAAGCCTGT
>JAVJGJ010000059.1:50015061-50042237 GCA_035590215.1 Microhierax caerulescens | reverse complement strand
CGCCCTCCCTCCCACCCTCCCTCCCGCCCGCCCTCCCGCCCGCCCCCTGCCCCCCCCCCCCCGCCATATTCCAGATCAGTGTCCCCTAGCCTAAGGTGGTTTTGTACATTACTTACAATCATCTACATTCTGCAAAGTTGTACACACATAATAAATTGTGTTTTGCAACATCTGGGTATGTGCTATTCTTACGTCTTACAGGGGATCTGCTGCTTAGTCAGACTCCTAGTCAGAGGAACACTTAAATTTACAAAGAAGGTTTCTAAATTAGTACTCCATGCTTGCTTTGAAAAACACGCCATATGTATTTTAAGCATATGTTTATGTTTTTTGATGAATCCCTGTGTAGTTTGGGAATTTGTTTTATTAATTTTTTACCTGAGACTACCTGATATGTGTGGGTTTGTGACCTGGGCTTCCAGCTCAGGGAGTAAACAAGCTGCGTGAACTTCCTCCAAACTGTACTAGAGGGATGCACAGGTCCTCAGGCAACTGCATTCCCGAGCTAACTCACTACAGTTTTCCTAAGCTAATTAAGGAAGAAAAACACAGTGATCAAACTATGATCAAGTCAAGTTTGAACCAAATCAGTGAGTTCAGGTGATTAAACTACCAATTTAACAGAAAAGATAATCATATGATAGTGCACACAAACATGTAAATGCAAAAAAGAAAAAGGCAGGTAAATGGAGTCTGCCGTCACGAAAAGGAAGTTTGAATTACTCCTGCAGCGTGCTCGTCCTGTCATTTGCTGCCTGAGTGATGACAGATGTGCTGAAGCCCAGGCCGTGTGCTGCATCTCTTGGGAAGTCTCAGGCACCTTCTTGGTCTCTGGGTGGAGTGTCTGGGGCAGGCAGGGTCTCCACGGGAGACCTCCTGGTTCAAGGGAAAGAACCACTTGTCTTTTGTCTTTCCTTTTTTTTTACAGGGAGCGTTCCTCACTTTTTCCGCCTCAGAGGTGAACGCTATGGCTTTGGGGCCGAGTTGCATGGAGTTAAGCAGGAAGGGGTGGCTGCAGTTCAGTCCCCAGCGGGTGGCAAATGTCTGAGGTGAGGGTGGGAAGTCCCACCACTGGAACGGTCCTTCCACTCGCATCGATTCCTCCCATACATGAGCAGCAAGGTGTGTGCAGGGCTTTCAGTCTAGAAGCACAAGTGGCTTTTATGTGAACAAACTCTACCCATGTTTAAGGGACTGATGTTTTCCCGTGTCAATTTCCATGTCAATTCCATGGCAATATTCCTCATGTGTACCTGTGTCCAGCCTGCTCTCTGCCAAAAGTCTGGTCTTCTCTGTCTTCAAGAGTGTGTTCCCCTTCTGTGCAGGTTATCCAGGCTGTCTTCTTCGGGATCTGCGTCTTGACTGACCTGTCCAGTCTTCTCACTAAAGGAAATGACAGTCAAGAGCAAGAGAGGCAGCTGAAGAAACTCATTTCCCTCCGTGACTGGGTGATGGCTGTTCTAGCTTTCCCTGTTGGAGTGGTAAGTGTGGTGTTAATCTGCCCATGTCTTTACAAATTGGGTGAGCAGTGTTATTTACTGATTGTTTTATGGCTAAAAGGCTTTCCCACCTCTCTGCAAAAGACTGCAGAAAGGGAAAAATGGTAGAGAAGATTTTGACTACTTTTGTTTTTCACAGGTGTAAGGGTGTTGCTGAAATGATTTTTGATTCATTAAAAAAAAAATGTACTTTACAATAGGAACATGATTGTGCAAGTAATTTCAAATGTGAATTGTACCAGCAGCATCTTGAGGATCAATTTGGACTTTTTCTGCACAGTGTGTCATAGTCAGGAGTAGTGGGAGCGCTGGCTGCGGCATGTTTCACACCGTAACAACCTGAGCGCAGTTCAGGCAGTAAGCTGTCTTGTCATGGGCAAGAAGGGAAGTGAGAGTCCAGGTTGCTCCCTGTCAGTCCCATAGGGGATTCAGAGCTGACAGAAGAAATGGGGTAGGAAAACAAGGGGGTTATCAGTGATGTAAAAAAGCACACAAGGTATGGAAAATATTGGTTTTACATGTGTTTTTCAAGAGAAAACTATTCTTTGGATCAGGTCCTGCTCCACTGGGACATTGCAAATTGCTGTCAGTGGCAAAAGGTGCTGAGTGTCTTTATGTGTCTCATACTACACTTTGAAAGCAGCTTAAAATCCAGAATTTCATGGGTTTTTACATAGAAATGTGATCTATGTCAGTCTAAGTTTAGGTTACATTAAAAAAAAGATGTGTGAACCTTTCATTAAAGTACTGCTTTTATTGTAATTCAGGGTCAGGCTTTAATTCTAGTTTTTTATTTCAGTGTACAGTAGTTCAGAATAAATTAACTAGAAACAATTTTTTTTCATCATAGGACTATTAGAAAACTCTATGAGGTCTCTGAAGTTGTACTGTTTCACAAAAGCTGATCACTTATTGTCAATTGACAGCTGTTAACATATCAATCTATCATGTATAATTTTGTATATTCAAGAGGTGCTTCATTAAAATATGATTTCACCATTTATGTGGGATTTCACAATATGTGAAGAAATACAGAATCCTTTCGCAAAGTTAGAAAATGCAAAGCATATGTGAAACTTTGCAGGTATTTCTTTCATAAAAACCCAGTGGGTAGCCTTCCCTTACTGTACTTGCTGGCCTGCCTCTTGGGAGCTGTCACAGTTCCTGCTGGGGTAACAGACTGCAGTTTTCCAGCCATTGTAGAAGAAACTGTATCAACTAATACAGTTGTTTGTTTTTTTTAAAAAAAAGTGCATAAACAGGTTTGCAAATATGTATTTTATGGGTGCAGAAATTTCATAGAATCATAGAATGGTTTGGGTTGGAAGGGACCTTAAAGATCACCTGGTTCCAACCCCCCACCATGGGCATGGACACCTTCCACTAGACCAGGTTGCCCAAAGCCCCATCCAGCCTGCCCTTGGACACTGCTGGGGCATCCACAGCTTCTCTGGGCAACCCCTTCCTGTGCCTCACCACCCTCACAGTAAAGAATTTCTTCCTAGTATCTAATCCAGATCTACCCTCTTTCAGTTTAAAGCCATTCCCCTTTGTCCCATCACTACATGCCCATGTAAAAAGTCCCTCCCCAGCTTTCTTGTAGCCCCCCTTTAGGTACTGGAAGGCTGATATAAGGTTCCCCCAGAGCCTTCTCCTCTCCAGGATGAACAACCCCAACTCTCTCAGCCTGTCTTCACAGGAGGGGTGCACCAGCCCTCTGATCAACATTGTATGTTACATTTATATTTTAAGGGAGATTGGGAATGAGAAGTAGTTGTGATTGTGATTAGCAACACATGCTTTTCCTACTGTGTTGATAGTAGAAGTGAAGGAGGAGAACAATATCACATTATTTGTCTTTATTTAAAGAGTGCCTTTTTCATTTTATTTAAGTGCCTTTTTCATTCTAGAAGTGTAAGCCTTTACAAGCATCAAAGCACATTCTCCTTGGCGCTCCCATGCCGTTGAGGATTCAGGGATTCTCTTCTGCCACTGTTTTAGCTCTGTACTATTGTCTGTGTGCTCCTCCACCCCCATGGTGTTCCTCACCTTGAAACTTTTCAAGATCTTGGAGAATTTCAGCTTCACTTTGTCTTGTCAGTTCTGCATATTTCTTTCAGGCGTTGTTTCTCTAGCCACCACCTATTGCTAGCCATTGCCTGCATTAGAAGTGCAGTTGCAACATTTACAGGTCAGCAGTTCTCTAGAGATGTGTTGCATACCTGTAGCTAGGTTTCCATACAGAAACAACTTAAGTCTTAACCAAAAAAAAAAATAATTCCAGAAAATAGTAAGAAGTGGCCACGCTCATTGGGCAGATGCTGTCCATTTCCAAAGGTGGCTTTTCTGTGTTGAGGGTGACCGAGTGACTACCACATATTATTTCACTTTACTTCTTATGAGAAAAGCCTAAAAAGGTTGCTTTTCATTGTTGTTTCTTTTCCTGGCTACCGGGAGACAAACAGCAGCCCTTCATAACTTAACACTGGCCTCAGCTCCTTCCTGAGACCTGATCTTCTCCAGCAGCGCCCATCACACCACAGCTACCACTTGGCCTTGTGCCAGTGCCTGAGGGACTGCCAGCCACTGTGGGCTCTTCTTCAGTGGGATTACGGGTAGGAAGAGTTCAGGGCCTGAAATGTCTATAGCAATGTCTAACAATGACTTTGTTCTCTAAAGAGCTACTTATGTGTAAGAAAATACCCAGTGAAATTTTGGTATGCGGAGGTGCTTGTTAGAAGGAAGATATTAAACACCAGAGTGTCTGCAGAAAAAAAGTTAAAGTTCCCTTGTTTCCCATATTCTCTCAACAGCTTCCTCAAAAAAAAAACAACAAAACCACCCCAGAACAAAACAAAAAAAACCAAACCAGAACAAAAGAAGTTCAAATGCAGACTTTCTTTCTTTGAGACTCACCCACCTAGCTCTCCATGGAGCTTCTCAGTGGTTTCCAGCAGCGACACAAGGGAACCTTCATACATAAAAATCGGACAGATGTGAATAAAATCCTTGTTGGATTTCTAATGTAACAGCAGTGGTCATGCTTAAGTACTTGTCAGTTACCTTAACATCTAAATTATTTTTATTGCTCAGTGTTTTACACAGAGCATGTTTAGGGAATAATGCAAATACTGGGGGAACATTTTAAAGCCCACTAACTGTAGGTTTTCAAGAGCAATTCAACAGAATTTTTTCTGTATTCCCTGCTTACTGAAGCCCTTGAGATGACTTGTTCTGAAAAACAGATGAGAAAAGGGGTTTCCACTCCCAAGTCAAACAACGATGTGTGAAAACAAAGAGGTAACAAAATCAAGTATTTCATTTTTAGTACTTCCTAAAGAAGTATTACATATAAACCACTTGGGAAGTCTGACCACCAACCTCCTCCCACCTTCCAAAGGAGGGGAAAGAACCAGCCCAAGGGCAAACAATCTCCTTGGGTGGCTTTGCAACAAATCAGATCTTGCAAAATCTTTGCAGCAGATCATCTCTCTCCAGTGTTGTTTTATGCATTGTGTATCTTCGGGGGCTGAAATAAAACTGCATTGCCAACCTACCATTTTGTTTAGAAGCATCAAGAAATAAATATGAACTTCTTTGAAGGACACAATGACTACTGTTTACCCATTGTTGCTCTTCTTAATATTATTCTTAAAAGAATGAAATCAGAAATCAATAGACCAATTTTCTATGCAGTAAAGCTTTATTCCATGAAAAGTCTGTGGGCAACACTTCCTGGTGCTTTTTCAGTTTATTATAAGCCTGGGTTACTACTCAAATGCCTTAAGAGATCAGGAAGCATCCACTGATGAAAAATGCTTGCATGAATGCCTTAGAAGTTTATTACCAATTCTCAACTATACTAGCTGCACTTACCCCCCTTTTAGTGTAAAGGAGATTTATATTGGGAATAAATTAAACTGCTAGAGAAGTGTGAGGCACACTTAAACGTCAGAGACTATACTGGTGTTTTAGACTATCCCTATTTTTTTCTGTTTGTTTGACAGATCTTGAAGTTGGCAAGTTTCTGTGTTTAATTAATGTTTTGTGTAAACTGTATATGGTTTTATCAATATGTATCTTGTAATTTGTACTAAACAAGAGGAAGAAGAAACAAAACAGGCATTTCTAGTTTAGGACTATGTTTAATTAAAATAATAATAAGAAAGAAAATTGATACTGTTACATATTAGAAAAGAGATTGCTGCCTAGAAAATCACAAACGCTACCATTGTTATTTTATATCATGTAGCTTTAATAGCTCTTTTGGGGTCTGAATCTAAACTGACGAGAATTATCTCATAGTTTTTATATTATACTTTGATGTTTATAAAAACCTGTGATACAAAAGAAAGCCAGGCATGCTTTCTTATCTCTTGTTTCTCTGTACTGATACAGTCAAAAGGAAAGCTGATCACCTTTCTTTTGTAGATCATCAGTAATGCTGATCTGGGATCTTATCCCCAAAAAAAGATGCGTAGGCATTTGCTCCAGTCTCCTACTTACCTTGTTATTTGACCAGACTACGAAATACTTTTATTTCCATTACTGACTTGACCATGTCAAAATCTCTCTAGATTTTGCCTTCATCTGTAGTGTTGTGGTAGCTGGTGAGGGGAGCATGAGCAAGCAGTGATGCTATGGCCTCCTGAACTCTATTCTCCAAGGGAAGTCTTCCCTGATTTTCAGTTCCCACTCCTTGTGATTTCCTTCACTGGCCTTTCTGGAATTCATTTGTTGTGATGCTGAGCTAGCACTAGATCCCACCTAAAGCCAGTACCATGCGAATTTGTGCTTAGTGTGGACTACCTATAATAACACTTTGCTTTTACATGTAATGCCTTTAACCCTCAAAGAGGCTCACAAATGATATATTTATACTCAGAGTTAACTGCAAATGTCTTGGGAGATAGCCAGAAAGCTTACCTTTACAAAGTACTTAGAAGAAATTTTGTCAAGTTCAAAGTGTTGGGTTTTTTTTTCTTTGTCATGAGGCCATCCAGGAAATGAGTAAACAGAGCTGTGCAGCCCAGCCAGAAACAAAAACACACAGTGCAGGAAAATACAGTTCCACTGGGTTCATTCTTCGTTTGCATAACATTTCTTGGTTGGGCTCATGTAAAACAGCAAATTATGCAATTCTTTTCACTGGCTTTCCTCTCGTAGTTTCTCCCTGCTTCCATTTGTGGTGTTTTGATAAAGCCACTTGTTTTCCCTTTTGAATCATCAACCATTTCCCAACTTGTCCTTTAAAATTTTTCCCTTGGCAGTGCCACATGCTCTTCTCACGTCCTCTGAAGCTTCAGAGACAAAGGACAAAAACTCAAGGAATAACTCCTTAAGTGGGAAAACAGAGTTTAGTTTTCAGCCTTGTTTTTTTTCTGCTGCTGTGTATTTGTTTAGCAATACTTACATCTGTGACAAGTGAGCTGCTCCACACTTTCAAACCGTTTCCAAGGTCTGTTTGCAAATTTGAGGTCCCTCTGGTCTGTAATGACCCTAGAGAAGATAAGCAGCAAATGAGGGACTCTTCCATTCTTTTGTAAGTTGTTTAACCAAGTGATACCTGTCTTTGGAAAGCTGGCAATCTTAGGAGTGTCTTGTTTTCTTCCTTGAATTCCAGGCCTCAAGTTTTTCTAAAGAGGAGGTGGAAGGGTGACATTTTTGCCATTTCGCCTTGGGAACAAAAGAAAATAAAATATTTGACTCCCCCAAATACGCCTGCTGTGTATGAGCAGCCTGTTCAGCCTGGGAGGTGAGGGTAGTGCCATGGCTGTCTCCACAACAGTGATGAATTGTGCCACAAGGAAGGCAGCATGAGCAACAGAGCTGCTGTTCTGATGGAGCCTTACACAGGCACTATAAAGAAGCAGCTCAATTGTATCATGATCTGGCACTGCATGACCATGTGTGATCTTGGCAAAACCCAGCCCAAATAAAAGTCTGCAGTACCTAAGTGTAACATAGTAGAGGTGATTTAAAAGTACCAGACCAACAGTTGCTCATTAATCAAAGCAAACAAATTCAGAAGCAGCCAAGGTAGCTAAGTAGCAAGTTCTTGTTACAGTTTTTTTTATCCAAACAGTTTGGTTTTGTAGTTCATTTTGGTTCATAGTGCAATAGTTCATTTTTATAGCTCATTTTATCCAAATGAACTAATTATAAGGAAAGGTAAGGCGAACCATTCAGACACTGGAAGGGATCTTCCCCAGGGCGTTGTGTTAGTCTCATGTTGGGTCATCCTCTGAGACAGGTTAGTGCTGTAACACCTTGGGTTTTGCGCACTTCCTTTACCTTATGTCTGCCTTGTGATAGTGCTTTGCTAAGCAGCATTTGCCGTCTGTAGCTCCAGATGGCTGCAACCAGCTAGGCTGATCCTGTTCCATCCATTGGCTGACTTTGGTTAAGGGACAGATGGCATGTCCCCTCTTTTCTTATCTTTACCTCCTTGGCAAAGTCTATTGTTTTAATCTGCTCCACACAAAAATCACAGGTCAAAGCTTGCCAGCTTTGTTGCAGTCAGTTCAACCTAATCCTGGGTGATTCTTCTTGCTCTAAGACTTCCTTGGGAAAAAAGCGTTGTCAGTCTTGGTCTTCATGCACCTGAGAATATGCTTTTATGTCCCAGTTGGTCTTAGCAGATTCTCAGAGACCCACTGTGATAATACATGACTTCTAGGAAGCCTATAGAGAAGAGGATACTTTGCTTCCATTTTCCCTGCTGTTCAGCTATTCATATCTTGGCACTTACATGTCAGCAGGTGCGTAAAGAGCTAGGCTGTGCCAATGCCAAGGCTGGCCCAGAAGAGAGACTTCTTGTGGGGTGCTTTATATTTGCAGTATTTTTCAGGCTGTCCATCATAACTTTTTTTTCACCTCTGTCCTCTGTGCACTAGTCAAATAGTCAAGCTTATTCTGAGCAGGCACCAATAGCTATCATAACAGATGGACAAGTGTGCTGGAAACTAAGAAGCTATGTACTGTATGCACACTGAGGGAACAGTGTACTGGTTCAGCTCATTCACATAACTGGCTGGCCAAAGTCTGCATGTCTGTGGTTAGAACAAGGTGCCATTGATAAACTGCAACCTGAATTTAAGCTCTCCGAAGTCAGAAGCATATGAAACAACTTAGGCCTATGCTGTCACACACACTAGTAATTTGCTGACCTTGCTGTGTTCGCTCTGTATTTCTTGCACTTTCTTTTACTGACCCCCCAAATTACTCATAAAATCATGGGCCACATCTTTGGATGGACTTCCCTGCTAATCTGAGTGAAAGTGCTGTCTGGTGCCTCTCAAACTTTAAACTTGGACTTGTCGCTACTGTGTAGAAATCCCCTAAAAATGGTCTCTGAAACACTCCTGGGCCAGGTATTGGGTTTTACTGCTGTGAACAATAAGCCTTTTATTACAAGAAAACAGACTCAAATTCAAGGTGAGAAAGAATTGTTTTAACTAAAAGATTACTTGCTTTGTTATTTCCCCAGCTAAGGTAAGCTAAAACTATTATTTCTGTACATTTTTGCAGCTTTATATTGTGTTCACTTTTCAGACATCAAGGAATCTTTAAAGAATAATTTGCGCACACTTTGGAAAAAATTTAGCCATAAAAAATGCAAACTTTATCTGAGCCATCTGTCCTGTCCTCAGCCTAGAGGAAACAATGGTCTTTCACTGGGCTCCTGGTGAATAGTCTCTGACAAGAACTAAGCCAAATTTTGTGTTGACAAACGAGCAGGATACTAGTCCTCTTTTCTGCAGATTCCAGTCCATGAATTGTATGCAGAGTAGTAAAGGGTTAATTTTTTATTATTTTTTTAAAAAAAATATTTTGATGGCTGACACAGAAAAGTGCAAAGGTGAGTTTATAGGCTTCTGTTCAGGATAGACTGTTTCATATTTATATGCTCTATGAATTCCAGGTGATATTTTACCTGATTTTCCATTTGTTTTCAATCCTGTTAGTGGTGAAACATTATTTATGTGCTACATCTGCTACAAAAGTTTAGTACTGAGTCGTAATTTGGCCACAGGCATGTAAGTCAAAAATGAGGATTTTTCCAGGCTGAAAGTCAAAAATAAAAAAAAAGTCAAAATTCTTGTGAATGCAAAGATTAATCCAGATGAACACTGTTTATTAAAGCAGGATTTGGTCAAAGAGCAATAATGTCCATATCTGTCCACAGATCATTTGCTAAATGCCTCATTTTGCTATCTAAAATGTGTAGCTAATTGTTCAGAAGCATGTATTTTAAAATGTCTTGTCTTTTGCTTTTTTTCTTCTCTAGTTTGTTGTGACGATGTTTTGGAGCATCTATATCTATGACAGGGAACTGGTTTACCCAAAGCTGCTTGATAATTTTATACCAGCGTGGCTAAATCACGGAATGGTGAGTAAAGTAACGCAAACACTTCCTTGCATAAACAGAAGTGTAAGACACTGTTTCCCTGTGCATGACTCTGCATACACTTAGAGCCAATCCCCCAGAATTGATTAAGGAGCATTGTTTGCAACTAAGAATAACATCTTTCCTTCCTTGACTCTTGAGTCATATTTGAATCTCTGTTGGGTTGAAACAGTGGAGAATTGAACTTTTCCTACGTCCCATGCTAGTAGTGGGAATCGGCTGTTGTGTGTGATAAGGTACCTTTCCCAGAGCAGTGTCACCCTCGTCATGAGGAAATCTAATCAAAAGAGACTCTTTACTGAACAGAAGTCCTGACTTTGACAAATCTTGCTCTAAAATGACAGAAACACTTCAACTGAGTGATTCTTTACCATTCTACCGAAGTATAATTTGTGATGAAAACATTTTGGTTAAAATGCTTGTTCAAAAAATCTCACTATGCATTTTGAACTTGTATGTTTTTAGAAAGAAAATAAAAAGAAGTAATTACTCATTTCTCAAGCACACCAGACTTGCATAGCAGAACCTGTATTTTTAATAATGTGGACTTATATGCATCAATGCAGAGTTTCAAAATTGTTGCATTGGTAATCATAGAAGTAGTTTCTTGAGAAGAACCTTTTCATCCCGCTCTGGTATGTCAAGTTGGACATGCTTTCTCTCAACTATATGTCTAAGTGTTAAGGGAAAGATAAGGACACACTTTGCCAGGAGGTACTTGGACTGTTTATGCAGCATTTGGAGCTGAAAAGTGTCATGTTTGCTTCTCTAGTTGTGTCTGTGCAAGATGTTTCGTTATGACTTTGTTTTCCATACTGGGGCATGGCAAACCATTTGGCACTGGTGCTCATCAGTAAATGACAGCAGAGCTTATCCTTCAGGGTGTGAGTACTGTATCACCACAGCATATCAAGAGTTGTCTACTACTGCTGCACTTGATAAATAGGTCCTTCGTGGGGTGAGGCAGATGTCACTGCTCTTTATTTTTCCTAAATTGCATGTTAAAGGAGCAATATGAGAGTTAATACTGACAAGAGGAGCATCAGCTTCTGCTAGGTACTACATTGTTTTACAGTGTTTTGAAAGGCACAGCATGATGTCGTGTGTGTAGAGCTGAGGAAAGAGCCTGATGACTCCTGCTGTGTTTGTTCAGACTGTCCTCCCTTGAGTTTTGAAGTTACAAACTGAACACTTGCAAACACTGCCAAGCCATACATACATTGATTTTTTTTTCCCCACGCATCAGTGCCAGCTCTGTTGACATTTCTTCCAGGTGACATTCCACATACTGAAGGTGCCTCACCTATAGCATTTTTTTATGAATGAGCACTGTGAAGTGGTTGACAACAAGCAGCCCGATGTATTCAAGAAGTCTCCTCTGTGCCATAACTAAAAGGCAACTCAGACTCATGTTGCTCTCTAGAAATGTATACTTACTGCAATATTTAGAGGGGTTTTGTTTGAGATTCTTGGACATAATAGTGTATTATGAAAAGAATAGTGTGCAAGTATCTTGACTTTTTTTTTTTACTTGAAATATTGTAGAAGGCATTTTTTAAAGTCTTTTGTAAAGGAATTGTTTGCTGTGTCAGTCTCCATTTGTCCAAGACTTCCTTTAGCTCAGTCACAGAGAAAGCTTATGGCTGTTGGGCTTTTCACCACCTTTCAGTCTAATTCTTTCTGTTGTTTTAGCCATCGTTTTATCTTTACCAGCTTTCATACTAATTCATTCTGATGCATTACCCCTCACAATATGAAGGGGTTCTTAAACTACTTTAAGTGTGCTAGCATCTCACTGATTAGTAGTTATAATTTTGACATGGCAGATTTTAGAGAATTTGATAGAGGTCCCCTTAGTGAAAGGGTAGGACCTCTGGGAATACAGTTTTAGAAAAGTCAGGACCCCTGGCTGTTGTTTTTTACTGAAATGAACATTTATTCCCATCTTTTCCTGCACATTTTGACAGCAGCTGTGCACAGTCAGTGACAATTTTTCTGAACGCAAGGGTAGCTGTACTGGAGCCTAACCTTGTACAACAAAATTCACAGAAGAGATTCATCAGCCTTGGCAGAATGAAATCTGTCAGTGAGAGGTGGGTCGTTTTGCTGGTGAATTCCTCTTCCCCGTGAGCTTCCCCTGCAGTGCCGGGTGCAGCTCCTAAGGATCTGAGATCAGGTGTTACTTCACCTGTGAACATTTCATCCAGGTTTTTTCACAGCAGTTTCCCTAAACACATATTTAGCACAAAAAAGCCACAAAAAGTGGAAAATGTAAAACTATTTCCACAGTAAAAAGAGTCCCTGCTTTAACTGAAAAGTCATATTTTCATAATACATAAGATGTATTATGACCAGCTGTAACAACTTGCTCAACTCTCAACATCAGCCTGCAAGATCCACAGGTAGAAAAGGAATGAAGATTCATGAAATCTGGCTGTAATAATAGCAATCAGATTTCCATTACTAATATGGACATGTATAAAAAAAATATTTGGGAGTATTCATGCTTTAGAAGGATCTTGAAGGCTGTGTGAAGAAATTGGTTGAAGGGCTGGCCTAAATCAGTGCATTAGCCCAAGCAGAAGTGGTTTGGGCAGCAGCGTCTGCTGCTTTGATAGGTTATAATAATTAGTTCCCATCCCCCTTTTTTCTCCCCCACTCTTTCCCATCCCTCCCATGCAGTTACAACATTGTCTATAGTTAAAAAAAACCCAACTGCTTTCTTGAATATGTAGTAATGTCTTGTTAATACTCAAGAGATATCACTCTTTCATAGTGACACTTTTTCAACATCTAAAAGATTCCTAAATATAAAAAAAATTCTTCTCTAGACATGGAAAACATAACAGAAATGAACCTCACAGCTATGCAATTCCATTACCAATTCAGTCTTAATATTGTTTATAAAGCTTCATAGAAACAGGAAGAGGCTCATGAGTGCACACAAAGATAGAAGCCACAAAGTATTTACCGTGAAATTGCATATAATGTCCATAACTGTATTTCTATTACATATATACACACACCCTCCATAATGATTAAAAGTGTAATTCCCATCTATAGAAAAATCTTCCTAGTAGGTGGTGCCTCATGGTACCAGATGGTACCTCATACATACAGATTCATACACCTGTGAAAAGCATCACTAACAGCTTTACTGTGTCATAAAACTGATATATTTCATCATCTCAGTCAGTCGATTCATCCATAACCAATGACATCCCTGTGACTTGAGAAATGACCAGGGGAAATCAGTGGCAGGATTGCTGCCGATTTGGGCAGGACAAGGATTTCATCTCTGTTTATTGTGTGAAGGAGCACATGTGGGTAGCTGAGGTTAAGCTTCTGTCAGCAGAAATAACTACCTGTCTAAAGAGAGCTGTTGGACAATAGGGCTGGTCTATTTCTGAAGTGTCAAGTTCACATCCTGTATTTATTATTTATGCAGACAAATTCATCTTTGCTAGCTACAATTTTAGTTGCCGCATTACTGAACTCTTCCATCAACGATGTTGTTCGTGTTCTTGGGAATGTCCTTCTCATTGGATCCATATCAACCCTTAATTCCACAGGCATATTTTCCATGGGAAATATTCTTTCCCATTTCTGATGACTGTCTATCTGATCTCTATCAGTATTAGGAATTTTTAATTAAAAGCTAACCTTTAGTATTTAAAACTAGTGTGTCATAGTAACAGGATTTTTATCGGCTTATCCATTGAACCTTTTTGTGCTGGGACTGGGCAGGATCATGTGTGGATAACATTTGTTTCCAGAAGTTATATTCCCTTCAGTATTAGAACAGACTATAAAACTAGTGGTTGCCCGTGTTCTAATCAATGCCCACATAAACAGATCTGGAGACTGAATTAATTTCAGCTTGAGCATTGCTGATTTTGAGCCAGGTTACATGGCAGGACTGCATGCAGTATCTGTCCAAGTTAGCATACCATTTCAGCAAGAGTCCTTCTTTGTTTTTCACAGACACTGTCCCAAATTCTTATTAAAAATGTGAATCATCTTTTGTTTGTGGCAAGGAAAGTAAAATACAGAGATAGAGATTACTTACTGGGGAGTTCAGTGGCTTTGGAAGTCAGAAACAAAGAATTGTCTTCATAGGAAAACTCTAGAGGAGAGGTCAGGGGAGGGGGAAGGGGAATATACTCTGCCTCTGCGGAGTTAGAAAATTGATTGTTGTGTGAGTTCTGTGCCACTACAATCTATTGAGAGCTCTTCCAGTTTTGTACTCTGTTCTTTTTATGCTGCTTTTGGGAAAAAAAGGCATTCCTAGAAAGACATACCCTCTGTCTTTTTATTCAAGAGAACGCACAAAAACTGGGACAGGTAGCAGATGAAGACAAGTTATAGGGAGGAAGGAGTCTGTCCAAGTGGTACATGTCTGCTTATTTCACAAGGTGGCTTTCTTTTCTTATTACTGGCTGCTCAGCTGGAAAAGCTCAGCCCACTAGAGAGTGGTAAGGAGTCCCTCCGGCCATCTCTCCAGTTGTTCTTCCTGGCAGCTTTGTCTTAGGTCCAGTGGCCTCGGCTTGTTTGTTGCTTTGTTTTTTTGGTGGAAGGCTTTTTTCCTGGTGATTCAGCAAGTCAAAAAATAGAAAAGCCATGCAAAGATCAAAATTCATAGTAACCTGGCATATAAAGATTGAACGGTCCAATACCGGTGAGTTTTTTGACTAACATATCTCTCCATCATTAGTTGGGTCAGTTGCTGCACGGTGCTCACTCTGATGTACAAACAAGGAGTTGTCCTTTTTTCCAGCAAAGTCTTTCCATCTAGCATGTTGCCCTAAAAATCCTTTCCAGATATACTCATTAGAAACAGTGCATTATACTTCATGAGGATGCTTGCCTAATACAGCAATATCCCGTGTGTGGGCTATTTTTGTACAAGGTATGGCACCTTGATAATACCTCGTGCTTAAGTCTGGAAGATGCTTACCTTTTTCTGAGACTTGTTTCTAAATCTAATTTAAGGCTTTCAAGGATATTCCAGCTCAAGTGCTCTTCTTACTTTTATCTGTAATATTTTCATATGTTGGGGGTAAATAAAATCTTCAGTGCACCAGGAAGGAGCTCCTGCTTGTTACACGACTTGCAAAGTTTTCTGATACAAATCAAGGAAAATTTGTAATTTAATTTCCAGCAGAATAGCCACTCCTAGATGGCTCTTATTTAAACATCTATCTGATGGAAAAAACAGCAATTAAAGTGGTTTCCTGGGGACCCAGAATATTTGCAAAACTTGTGAAAATAATGTTTTTGGGTTTGAACACTTATTGGAGGTTCATGCTGTAGTTGCATGGTTCTGTCTAGTATCTCTCCTCATTATCTGCCAGTTCCCCCACTGGAGTGTGAATACAGTAGTATCCATTATCCCTCTGCTCTGGGGAGAAAGCAGCAGCAGCTTAAAAGATTTTTTTGATGTTTTGTTACTTATGTGAAGGGCTTGGAAATTGGTGGTGTGTCAAAACCTGTGACAGCGTGGCACCTGAAAATTGAGACAGGCTGCTACGTAAAGAAGACTGATGTGAGCAGGTAAGGAAGGTAAAGAAGAAGATCTGAGTGGCATCCCCTGGGAGCATTAGGAAAAGCTTTACCTAATACAGTCATAGCACAGCAGTTTCTGTGAAGTGGGAAGCTGGCCTTAACCATGTTATGTATCGGCTGGAGGAGACTTGTGAGGGTAAGGTGAAGACAGCTTTCTAACTGAACACAGGTGTGTTTCTGCTTATTTGCTATTTCCAGTAATCTAGAGAAAACACACATACAGGCTCCTCCTGGTATGAACGAGCCCAACGCGTTCTAATGAGGGACCTTTTCTGAAATACCTTTGAGTACTTAGTAACAGCTAAGCACGCGAGCCCTGTTCTAGACATGAGCATTGCAAATGAAAAGTCTGAGAGCTGAAATCCCCAGATGAGATCTTTTTCTGAAGTTTTGCCTTCTTCTGTTGACAAGGTCACGTAACTCGGTCTGTTAGCACAGAGGATGGGAGCATGTAGTGTTGACACCAAGTCGTGGGAGTGACTACCAAAGGAGAAGGGAAGTCAGAGAGCACAAAAAGGAGGTTAGGGAAAGATAGTTGGATGAGAGGAGAAGACAGGCAGGAGGAAAGAGATGAATCGAAAAGTCAGCTGATGCTCTTCCAGTTCCTACCTTAAAAAAAAAAAGAAAGCAAAATAGATGAGGCAAGTGAATAAAAAAGCAGCCACAAAATAATGTAGACAAAGTGAAAGAGGCTCAAAATGCTAAAGGGGACCTGAGGGAAGGGAAGGATGAGGAAAGGGGAAGCAAGGAAATAAGGAAAAGTAAGAAAGGGGAAATTACTAGTATGTTTTCTTACCATATCTTTCCATTGCTTCCCTGGGAAGACTTCCCTGAGATCGGTTATTAGATGAGCTAAGAGCAAGGAGATTGGCTTCTTGATGCTGCTGCGAGAGAAAGAGAATTGCTTCTGTTGCTGTTGGACTCAGGTTTACAGATTAATTGAAGTAATATTTGCACAGTGACATGCCAGGAGCGTCAAATCCTTGTCAAATGTTTAGGATTAAAACTGCCTGCAACCGTGCAACAGTACAAGGCCTGTGTTCATATAAATTGTATCTGTGTAATCTGTAGAACAGCATCAGTGTCTTTGCATGTCTGTCTATATTCTTATTTCACAATGCCATATGTTATCTTGACTGTTTGAACCTCAGAACTTCAGTCCTGCTATTGAAAACAAGCCTGTTCAGAGCGTGCCTTTATTTTTTCATACCAGCTGTGAAGTGTGAGTTGCATTGCATATTAAAACATGTGCTGTTTGCTAAGGGTTGCAGGCATGCTGGAAGATCACATATTTGAAGCACCACAGGTAAGGAGGTGTACTATCCGTATTGCAAACCGCTCTCTGCTTTAACAGACAAGGCTAGGTGTAACTCTAGGAGTAATAGTAATAGTAATAGTAGTAATACTGATAATAAAATCTCAGAGCCATGTTTTCAGCTGAAGTCATGTATACAAATGATTGCTAAACCATTACTACAAGCACAAAAGAAATAAGTGAAGAAAAGCCCCAAAAGGACGTACAAAGGGAGCCTTAGACTTTCTGCCTTTCTCTGGGTGTGGATTATGTACTGAGCTGTTTTCCTGGAAGCAAGAGTTTGGCCCTGGACTGCTAGGTCTGTTAAACCAGCAGCAGTGTGGGATGGAAACTCATTTGGTTCATTCCCATAATTATGACAATATTAGGAACACCAGCTTTGTTTTAACGTTCACTTTCTGTGCAGCTTATATTGCTCGCTGTAGTCACTGCTAGAGCTGTGCACAACTCTTGCAGTGCTTAAGCTGGTACATTTCTCTGGTGCTTCTATACAATTTATCAGATAACATGGTTTGCAGGCTATAAATGTAAATAAATGTTCAACTTTAAAATCAGTGCACAATGCATTAATAACTGGTAACACATTTTTGATAAAAATCTATGTCTTCTTTCTCAGTTAAAATTAGACACTTGTTTTATCTTTTGACATAATAGATTTCTGTTTTTTTCCTGCATTGTTTTTTTTTTTGAGAGAACATAGACACATTGTAGAATCAAACAGTAAGTGATACATGATTATGATTCATGATGAGTATATTTAAACAGTGTCTTTTATCAAGAAAAGAGAACATTTCACTGGAAAAACGATGTATTGTGGGGAGGATTGCTTATGTTGAGGAAGATTTAGTATGTCAGCTGCCCGATACAGGTTGTGTACTCTAGAGCTCCCCATATGCAAGTCACCCTGGAGGCAAGCACTACAAAAAGGTTTCTGTCTTTAGCACGCCATGCAAACATAGGGAAGGATTCAAATATCTCTTGGAAGGTATAGTAGCTTAATATGCATTGATTGTCCATCTTTATGTATGTAAGGCTCAATGCTTTGCATTATGATTACAGTAAAATGCAGTGTTATGTATCCTTGGACATGCTGGTTTCCCATTCATCAGCATTTAGATAAGAATTAGAATTTACATACAACAAAAGTGAGATTATACTATATTGTACCCACTTTACTAAACTGTGCTGTTAGTATTCACACATGTGGCAAATATGACTTAATCAGACCACAAATATTTTGCAGCATTCCATGGTATCTCATTTATTTGTTTAATTTGCCACTATAGCAACTGGATTCCATCCTTTTAGATTCTTTTCTTCACAGACCTATGATCTACTTGGTTGAAGCTTGGCAGACAGTTTTTCCTTCAATTGAAGGCATATGCACTAACTCAGTGACCAGATTTTTACCTGTTTATCATTGTTGGAAAGTGCGTTATTTCACATGGACACGATACCAGAAGAATCAGCAGACCTGGTGAAGGGATTCTGAGCCCAAAAGCTTATATGCTTTTTCCAGCCTTTAAAGTTGGTGGAATAAAAAATATTACTTCTCCCTGTATCCCAAGATCATTATTGCTACAGGAATACTAATACAAGGACATGTTTTGACTTTGTTTTTGCAACTAATACCACTTTTTAAAAGTACCTTTTTTCTTTGTTACTTGCTGTCTTTTTGCATTTCTTTGGATTTGGAAACCGAATTAATTTTGCAGAAATAATTTCATATTCAGGCGATTAATGTGTTGAAGTAGTGCCACAGCAGTAATGTTTTATACATGCAGACAGGCAGAAATAAAGAATTTGGGGACAACCTTGGGAATTACTTTTGCTCTTTGCAGGCTACGAGCTTTCACATAACCTGATGTCTGCCCTGCTGTGTTCAGTTCAATCTCTGTATTTTTACTTGCCCACATAGATACAAGTAAGTAAAAACAGTGTACATTTTTAGTAACTCCTCAGATATAAAAGACTCAAATTCAGCATGTAGCGTGAAGGATGTTTTTGACAGATGTGTAAGCCACTGCCATTACTCATGAAGGTCTACAATTACCCTTTTACCTTTGGACATTTTCCTAAAGCACCAAATTTCCAGCCTGGCACCCTACTCGGGAAAAGCCATCACCTTTCAGAGGTGTCTGTTTCTCTTAGAGAGACCATAAGGATGACTAAGGTGACTTTTCCTCTGTCAGACACCACAGTTACCTGAGCAGGAAAAGGTCCAACTATGGAGAAATAGCACAGGGTATGGAGGTGTCTCAAAACTGCAAAAGGCAGACCAATGGCTAATATATGCTCTTACATCTTCGTTGCAATATTAACTGGTATTCTTTAACTCTTCACAGCTTGCTTTCTCTTCAAAGCAAGTAACACTGCATATTTGAAGTGCTGTTTAAACTCTGGTTTTAAATTTCCATTTTATTCCTAGTTCTGCCACTGTTCTACTGAGTAATCTGAGATAAGTTGTATAGTGTTTGATCAAAAGTCTTTATTAGCTAATGCCTGCATTTTGGGGGGATTCCCTGGTATCTCATTTATTTGTTGGTTTTGTAATGATAATTAGAAAACAGTGCTGGTTGTTACTGGGTTTATAGCACTGTGCCTGATTCTGGTTATGAAGTGTCCCAGGCAGGGCAGCTACTGTGCCAAACCAGACTATGTGCACCTGTACTCTGCTGGTCACTGTGCTGGGGGCTTGCTGGGGGCTCAGAGGTATTTCCCTTTCATGTGCCTCAGTGTCCTGGTCATTCAGTTACAATGAAGAGGCAAATAGCCTTTTGCAAATGACTTTGGGGTTCATGCGTGCAAATGCAGCTAAGAGTTAAGAGTTGGTATCGTTGTCCATTCTGCTGTAGAACAGAAGCGACCTCCGTTTCACATAACATTACTTAATGGCTATATACCAAATTAGTGCTCCTGGTATTTCATAAAATACTCTAGGCTGATGTGGTGCATGCTGGAGAAAGCTCAGATATACCTAGGAAAGAAATTCTTCTTTATCAAAAATGGCCATAGTATTGAAATCATATCCTTAAGTTTTTCCAACAGGAAACCATTTTATTTGCATTGTGAGGCTTTTAGCTTTTTATTCTGTTACTTTGAGCTTTACCAGCTTTCTATAATCCCTATATGCAGGCTTCCAACTTGCTGAGTCACTGCCATGCACATTTTTGTGGCTTCTTGTGCAAATACAGTATGTAATGTAGATTTTTTTTATAAACTATTTATGGGAAAGATGAAATATGTTTGTTAGTTGACTGAACTTTGTATTTTAAGGCACTATTTGAAATGAAGAAATGAGAAATGATACCATTTTCTATAAAGGAAACATCCATTAAAAATTTCTTTTTACTAATACATAGATTTACTGATGTTTCCATTAACAAACAAAATTGCATTGGCTGCAAGTTGTTTAAAAATGCATGCAGCTGCAAATCATTTTAGTAGGTGAATATGTGTATTGTTAGATCAGAGACTTAAGGTGGATGGCATTTTGGTCTTTGCTCCTGAAGTAGAGGAATGAAGGATGAAAAGGAAGAGGGAATTTGAAGGAGAAAGAAATGCACGTGTCAGAAGCTAAGAGAGAAAGTGATAGCCTTAGAGGTTGTTCAGGAGGAGAAGACAGCAAGCAAAGCAGAGGAAACCAAATACAGAAGTAAAGATGTGATAATAGTAGTCAGCTGGAGAGAGCCATAGAACATGGAGGTGATAATGTGTGTGTGTACCGTCCATCACTGAGAAAAAGCTTGAAAGGGAAGTTTAAAGTACCCTTGTGTGTATTGAAAATGGGACCCTTCGTTTATTCTAGACCAACATGCAGAAATTCAGCTTCATTTGGTTTGTGACCACTGTGCAGGGTCACTGTTTGTGGTGCGATTTTCTTTTTCCAACATTTTTGTGCCTGCAGAAGTCAGAAGAGCACCCTGTTTTGTACAGTCATTGCCTTTGTATTTCCTCAGAGTTTGTGGGTCTTTAGATCTCACAGTTGTTTGCCCAGCCCCTATGCTACTGTGCCTCCCACAGTTTTATTCTCCATGACATCAGTTTGGTAGGTTTATAATAGGTAGTATATATATAATAACATACATATATATAGTATGTATATATAGAAAGAGTGTATATGTATACTATATAGTATATATAGTATATATTTATGCACTATATATGTATATAATATGTGAATAGTAAAATATATATCTCATAATATATGCTCTCTCTATATATATTTTACTATTAACCTATTAATAACGATACTGGTACCTAGTACCATTTTAAAGAACATCTCCTATAATTCTATTTAAGCTAAGGATTGTTGATACAGATATGAAATGTTTAGTCCTCACATTTCTTTCAGCCTAAATGAACAGGACAGGTAAAGACTGGCAGAAAAGAGTTGCTGTTTTCCCCATGTTACAGAGGAGAAACTAAAACATGGAATTCATGGTTTGCCTGAGGCTACAGGCAGTTTGTTAAGGATTGAACTGCAAGGTGAATCTGTGTTCGCTTCAGTAGCCAGTGCTTTTATGAGGAAACAATCCTCTCGCTCCAAATCAGGCAAAGGAGACAAATTCATGGCAAATGAACGAACACTCACTTGGGTTTCAAACTCATGCTCTATTGGAAGGAAGAAGTGACTCAGTTTTTGAATAGAGAGAAGTTGCTCTAAGTCCTGTTTCACTTAGTTACAATAGGCGTTTCATTATTTTCGTTTTGTTTATGTTACTGGAAGCACAGGTTCATCTCACTAACTGCCTTCGTGTTTATGTTTTCTTTTAGTATAGCAACTACTGTCAGCTTACTCCAAATAATTTGATTTTGGGTGTACCTTTTCTCCGTAAGGAGAAATGTCCCTTAGGTTTCCATTCCTTCTCAGATGATGATTGATTTGAGAAGAGAGACTCTGACATGTAAACAGAAGAATGATTTAAGGAGGATGAACTTGGAAGTTGAAAAGGTACCAAAGCAGGAAAGTCCCTCTCATCTGCCCTGTCATTCAAAATTGTTTTTTCTTTTCTTGTCCAGGAACGCTGTTGGGTCCAAAGAGGGGGGGCGTTACCACCACTGAAAATCAAGGAAAGCTGAGGGCTTTGCTTGCAGATGTTTTAAAGATCTTTCAAAAGTCTCTTTAATGGAGCCAAAGCTATTTCAAAAATGTGAAAAGCTACAATTGCAGGTATATGGCAAGAGGAAATAAAAATACCCTTAAGAAAGGAAATACCATGTGCAAAATGTGCCACTGACGGTCAAGTATAAATAGTGGCCATGAAGAGTTATACTTTGATTGTTTTGACTGAGGTAGTAAGATGTGTGCTTACTAGGCAAAAAAAAATTACACCAGAATACGCAGTGGCATGATTTAGAGGCCTGCATCCACTGTGGAAGCACCTTCTTCAGGCATGAATTCAGTGTTTACCAGCCCTGTCTCAAATCTGAGCTCTACAGCTTAACTGGCAATAATACAAATATTCACAGCTGTATTAAAAATGTTATTTAGTTCACAACAGTAGCCATGGTTACCTGCATACTTTCATTGCCTTGTTCATGTGCAATTCTTTTTTTTTCTTTTTTTCTGGAAATATCATTACCATGTAACATAATACTGTACGGCTTCTTGGTAAGTTTTACAGTGTAAGGAAGAACATTTTGCGGTGAACCTAAAAGCATATTAGATCAAATTGGCTTGTACCTGGAAGATCCCACCTATACATTGCTAGGCAGAGAAAGGCGAGTCTGAACACTGTGACTGCAATTTCAAAATATAAATAGGAATATGTAAAATTCTTTGGCATTAAAAAGTCTCTGACAGTGTTTTAACTGCACCACATTTAAATAGGACTAGCTCCTGCTTGGTCCCCTCACAGGTGACACAGACCAGGCAGATCCTGTCAGTACGTGTTAGAATAACAAATTATCCTTGTTTACTCTTGCAGGAAATGTGAGCCCCAGCAACCCGACGGTGTCAGAAGGGTGCAAAAGTGCTGTGATTGTACTCCTTTCTCCTTACTTTGTCTGTTCAACTCAGTGTGCTCAATTCAGATGTGATGTATTTGTGAATATAGTGTTTTCCTTACGTTTGTGGAAACCAGCCCTTTTAGCACTACTGCAGCAGAATTCCCAGCTATATTCTAACCTTTGCTAAGACAAGAAAATAGTACTTAATCTTTCCAGATATCTCAGATCACTTTGCAAACAAATGAATTAAACTTACAAGAGATTTATAGACTTATAAGTTTACTTAGGCTTATATATTCTTATTGTAATTGAGAGGTGTGACATTCATTCTGAAGAAATAAAATCACCTATCTCAGTTTAAGTTAACAACAGCAGCAACAGGAATAAAGGCTATTTGCTTCTTTAATCTGGCAAATTTATCTGAACTCTTTCAGGTTCCTTACTGCCGTTAGTACTGTTGTAGAGAAAATTTACTGGACGAAATATAAAATTATATTTAAAGGTCGTGTTCCTTGGCATTCTCATGTAAACAGTGAAATCTAGGAATTTTATAGTCACTGCATGGAGATTGAACTGAATTTCTGGAATGAAATTTAAAAATTACTTGTGTAACCTTATGAAACCTTGTTGAAGGCGTAACAGAGTTTTAATATTTCCAGACCTGTTTTCAGTGTGTCTCCCACAGCAAGAAGGAAGATGGCATTAAGATGAAAATTTCTATAGCGAAGCCGGCTGTTACCACAGTCTGGCTTCTGTTACTGCCGTAGCGCTGCCAGCTTGGAGCTATATATAGGCATTAGCCTATATCTGTCCATGCATGCGGATCTACTACTCTCTTCAGAAGTAATTGTGTTCCTGAAGGAGTTGGTCTGAGGTTTCAAACTTTATTTTTCCTTTCAGAGGCCAGTTTCTTCAGCTGTCCTTATTACCAGTTAGTAGGAATTTGGCAGACAGTCTCTCCCTGCCAGAGCTCTTGCATCAGCTTCCCTGCATTGGCCTACAAGCTGGGTGGCTCAGTTGTGCTGTTTTCAAAAACAGTTTCTTACAGTACCGGACTCTCTCCATTATCTTATGATTTTCACATCTTTTCCTCCTTTTCTTAAGTCAGACTTATATACAAAACCCTTCAAAAACAATACTTGCTTCCATTATCTCAAAGCTACAGCTTGTCTCAGCTAAAAAAAAAAAATAAAATAAAAAATATGGTCCCTATTTGTCAGTGATCACAGCGAACCTTTGGTTTTCTTCTGGCTGCAACAGAGTGGCTTGGTGATGTGCATGATTTATAGCAGAAATAAAACCTGTTCTCTTTCATTTTCCTGATGATGAATGCTAGGCAATAAACCCTTTCTCCAAGAGCCAGTCCTTGCTTGGGGCAGAGGTATTGCTTAAGTTTGCTGTGCCACAGCACGGCTGGAGCCTCGTGTGGTCTGCAGCATTCTCTTGACACTTCATGCCTGTGTACACCCATCCATAAATTAGATACAAGCTAGCCAAGCACAGCCTTTCTGTGTCCTGCACTACACCACCTTTATCCACCACATAAATCCCCAAATGAGATACACTCACTGGCAGGGTCTGAGTGAGAGCACGCTCCCTGACATAGCAGCACAGCAGCAGCAGCGAGCCTCAGGCTACAGCCTTGGGGTGCCTTATATCTTCTGCCCCCTCATCCAACACAGTGATGCGGCGCTGTGGGCAGCAAAAAGTTCTGGTAGCTGGTAGATTTGCAGCGATGGGCTCAATACTAAATTAAACTGAGAAAGTAAAAGAACGGAGCAAGTATTTGGCTGATACAAACCATCATCTCTTTCATTCTCACAGTCTCAGTTCTAAAGATGATTTCTTTGCTACACAGTTCAGGCACAGTGGTGATCTCATGGGGGAGGGGTTTTCCTGCTTGATTAGAGTGGAAAGCATTCTGCTACTATTAAATTTAGTATTTTCCCTGCTAGCGGTGATTTTTTGGTAAATACATTAATAATATTCTGGTTACTTTAGTTAATTGCAGTAGTTTGCTTTTGAAGAGAGCATTTACCTTCTTCTTGCGTTTACCTAAAAGTAGCTTGAGTTTCAAAGATATTTCTGCAGAATGCTTTTTGTACCAAATAAAGGCTAATAAATTCATAACTGTCCTTCTGGAAAGGCAGTAAATTTTACTATCCAAGACTTGGGTAATTTTTCCTCCATGTTAGCAACTTAAAACAATATTCCCAGCTCTACTCAACACTCCTCCCTGCTTTATTTGTCTGTGTTCTTCTTTCATGCAGTTGCAAAACGTACATGTAGATACAGGTATCATTTCCCTCCTGCAGTTGTCCCTCAGTGATTTGCAGCAATGCTTTCGGTTTCTGCTGATATAATTATTTCTATGGCAGCAAATTATGACTTTGCAAAAACAGAGGTTACTGTAAGCTGTTGGTATCCAAGGGGAAGTCACAGCCTCACAGCATCAAGTTTGAGTTTTAGTTGGGACTTCCACCACTCATATGTACTTAAGCTCTCCTAAACAGAGATGTCATGCTTAAATTATTTTCAGCTTTTGACCTTTTCTGTTCTGAACTTTTAACCACTAAAACATGAGGTTTCCCTAGTATTCAGAGCACAGGCTGAGGTGAAATGTCAGTGTGAAGAGGAAGGGAGAATAAAGTCTCTCATACAGTATTATCTGGGTATCCGGTGTCCGGTTAATACAAATAAAGCAGTTTTACTAGAATTTGTTGGAGTGTTTTTGCTGCTAAAACTCAGACCATATGGGAAACAGTTAACAATCTCCAGATGTGAAACAGAAAGGACCATCAGCAGCACAGGAAAATTGTATTTTTCTTAGTGAGAAGGGCTACTGCAGCTGAGATTCATGGAGATGCAAAGAGAAGGCAGCTGCTCTGGGAGCATGAGTCAACCATCACCTTCCTCTTTGCTATGTTCATGACAGGGCATTTACCAAACCTGATATGCTATTAGATGTGCAGGGAAGGAGCTGGTGAGCTACCCAGGGAGAGCCAAGCTGAGCTGTCTAGCACACACCTTAAGCCAGGGATCAATGTTTACCTGTTGTTAGTGCTTGGGGAAGTGCCACCTGGGATGGCATTTACATTAGCTGTGTGTTGCATGAAGCCTCATGGGACTGAAACGAACTTGGAATCTTTCTTTTGCAAGTCTATCCACAGGGAAGCCTGGGATGGCATTTGGCACTGTGTCACTTTTCACATCTTTATCAAAGTCTGGCCACATAGAGGCTCTGTAAGGAAACTAGATGCTGGGACAAGGAGTGGGTTGGAATCTCTCAGCTTGCCAGAGACTCTGTGAGTACATTTCTTTCATCATAACCTTTTCCACCTTGCTGATTGAGAAACTGGATAATGGTGATACACAGATCCTTTTTCAGAAAATTCTGTGGGCCTGTTGACTTGTTAAGAGCATCTGTGAAGCTAAATGAGATGTCCTGCTTTTAAAAGGCTGGTGTTTAGTTGCAGTGGTCCCTACACAAGTTCAGGGAAAAGGAATGGGCATAAAAATACGTCCACCACCACCAAATAGCCTAAGGTATAGTACAAAAAGTTGTACTTAGAACATATTATTATAGACATATTGTCAGGGAGTATTCCTGTTGCGCGATGTTCTGAAAACATCTCTGTTTGCCTCAAGGGAATGCCCGTCTGCCCTTCTTAGGATGCATGGGAAAAAAAGAAATCTTGTGGTAAAGGCAAATGGAGAGTTTCCAACGTCTAATACCCATCCTGTTTTTGTTCCTAGTACAGCAGCTGAAGTGATGTGTTTGTGAGAATCATACTGGTGCACAATGGAGAGGGAAGGAGAGCTTCCAACTTCTAAGGTCCTATGATTACAGAAGAACTTAACTTGTTATCATATAATTATCATATAATTGTTATCATCCTGAACATTTCTGTTTTGCAATTAATACACTTTTCTGAAATGTTTACCATGTTTTATAGTTCATATGCAGTAGCTGCAATACTGCTTAAATCCCACCCCCAGTGCCTCTTTCCAAATACGCTGCCCATTCACCTGAGCATTATTCTTTAAAGGAACTGTCCACCCACAGAAACCAATGACACAGGATGCTTTCAGGAGGTCTCCTGTGGAATAAGTCATACGTGCTGGTACTGCTCTTGCACCAGTCCTTCTTACTGAGTATGTCTTCACATAATCTCCATGAAATGTATAGACAAACCCTGAGCATACTGCGCTGGTGCCAGTATTTGCGGGCTCTTCACCAGGTGTCAGTGGTCTTGAGGGTAAACCTGCAGGCATTAACATATGAATGGTCAGGATTAAATAGAGCAAGAGGCTCAGAAGTATCCAGGTTTTGGAATTTTGTTTTGGTATTTAATCCTTAGGGCCTCAGTTTTGAGCCCTTCTTCATATCATGAAGGATTGGAAAACCTTTTTTATTGAATAAAAACTGAGATTA
>JAVJGJ010000059.1:49999712-50015035 GCA_035590215.1 Microhierax caerulescens | reverse complement strand
TTCCAGGTTGCTACTTATGTTATTTCTAACTGAAGTGAGTGTGGAAAGTCACTTCCCTCTTGTTTCCCTCTGCTTCCTTACCTCCATATTGGAAATAGTATTTTACTTACATGAAGCTTATGTCTTTCATTTTTATTGACTTTTTCTATATTATAAACTTCTCTTGGGCTGCTTCTTGCAAATCTTAAGATCCTCTCAAAAGTGTTCTTCTGTGTTTATGTTTCTGGAGAACTGGTTAATCCTTTCTTCCATATTAATTCTTTCCCAGCACTTACCATTTTGGGTCAGATTGTCACAAGTGGAGTAAACGTCTGAATTTTACTTTTGGTTTGCACTTTTACTTCAGTACTTCTTTACAGCATTAATTCAGTCATGTGGCTTAAGCCCTTATGGAAAACATTCTTCCTACACAGCCATTTCTGTCTTTGCTCAAGCTATGCTTTTCTTGTCTATGTACAGCTCTGTGCAGAGAAACTTTTTCAGTGTTGCTCACTCTGCTTTCTGTAAAGTTAAACCGTGTGGTGGCAATGATATTAGCACCATGTACTTTATTTGCCCTTCCTTACACGTCCAGTGCACATTCTTAATACTATGTTCATTATTTTACTCTTTAGATGCCAAGCACAGAAAACAGTGTGACCACATCACTGCTTTTGCAGTTGGAATTGCTTTGGTTCAGTTCATGCTGAGAAGAGACGAGTTACTGAGCGGGTGCTGAGAGTTTAATGGAAGGGAATGCAAGTTGTCCTTTCAGAGCATTTAAGCTCCAGCCATGACCAGTGAGCACGTCTTGAGCCCTCATTCTTGCTCCAGAAGAAGAGAATCCATGATACAATTTGCATTGTAGTACTACTTGCAGCAATGTCCATCTACCCTGCAGTAGGGGTAGTCACCATCACCAGCTGTGTCCTGGCACCATGTGGTACAGATCTTGTGCCAACATGCTGATTTAGTCCTGAAGGCAGCGTGGCCAGGTTAGCCAGCACTGGTCCCAGGCACAGGCCTTGCCCCTTGGCCGGGCTTTTTCGATGGGGCTGAGGTGGCTGTACTGCCACTGGCTCCGGCGTGAGCACCGTGGGTGCCGTTGGAAATCCCTGCACTGTGTTCCAGGACATGGCACAGACATGCCTTGTGTCTCCTTATCTGCAAAAATGCACTAGAGTGGCTGCCTTGTTGGGTAGGGGTAGGTGTGTCTGTATGGTATTTTGAAGACAGATGCAACTTCATTCTGTGTTGTGAGCTGGCCGGGCATCAGCCAGCTCCAAGCCAGGAGCAAGTTACTAGGTTGGATTTTGCACTGTGCTAACCACAGCTACATGACTCCTGGTTCATTGTTGGCATGGATTCATGCAGACTCGGAAACAAAGTGAGTTCTCACCTACTGACAAAATACCACGCAGACAAACCCAGACATCCATGGCATTTAAGGTCTGAAAAGAATATTAGATCATTTTGTCTGACCTCCTGTTTAACAGAGGCCGTAACAGCTCACTTGCACCTGTAGTGAGCCCAAGATTTCACTGAAGTTTATCTTCCAGAAAGACATTTGGTCATGATCTGAAGAGATAAACATCTGTTTTCCTTAGCAGCTTGCTCCTGTCATTATTCATTGTCACTGCTTATTCTTTTCCAAATTTCTAACTTGCCTGACTTCAGCTTGTTGTGCTTTCCCACTGCTACATGAAAGAGCCCTTTATTCCTTGTTTTGTATCACTGTTTTTGTGACTGTCTCCTGTTGGATAAACTGATCAGGTGGAAGGCCCCTGAGAGTCCCACCTCATGAGATGCTCTGCAGTCTCCCAGTAGCACTAGTGGCTCTTTTTGCCCCTGTTCCAATACCCTCTTTTAACGGAGGGGGTGTGGGGGCACCTGACCTGTCAGCAAGATGTGAGCTACAAAGATCCATGGGTCTGGTGTCCCCTCGCAGGTCATTTTGATGCTCCCTAGCAAATCAGTACATACACGGGGTGAGACAGTCACCACCAACATTTCATGGAGCACAGTGCTGTTTAGTTTAGGAGCAAAGCCTGCCAGAGAAAATAAGTTGTATATGATAAACCGTTTACACACGGTTGACCTAGCTGGCTAGCTCTAACACTTCAGCCACTTATGGTGCTATTAGAGACAGATGTGAGCTCATCACTCGTTAATGCCATTTTATGTCTGCGTACAGTTCCCTGGCCTTGGACTCATTTGAAAGCCCTCCCAATCCCTTATTCTTCTTGCATTCAGTAAAGGTCTCCCCCAGGAAGGGCAGCAAATTCTGCAGTTTAGTTTACCTGACTGGAAGTTTGCATTAATTATTCCTCTTTTTTTCCTGTGCAGCCTCAAATAAGCCAGTCTCAGTTTCTCTTGTACTTGGATAGAATGATAGAGCTTACCAAAGTTCTATTGTATATTCTCATAAATGCAGAACAGGTGGGGCTTTCCAAGGTCTCGCACCTGACAGACCCCCCCACACCACTACTATATGGACATGCAGCAGTCTGCATAGCCATTATTCACTGGTATTTCTTAGGTCCATAGATCGTATTTACTCTTTATATCATTATTGGAGGCAAAAAAAAGAATTGTATCTTATTTTTATATCTATTTCAAACATTGTAAATCTAGAAGTCACAAAATAATACATTCTGAGTTAGTTCAAACCTGAGCTGCCTCTTCCTATGTTATTTCATGGTTGCACGTGGATTTCTCCAAACTGGTCAGTCTGAGAGGAGGAAAAACCGTGTTATGAGAGGTGTGGTCTATCCAGAAACCCAGCCTACAACCAAGAACTGGTCCATTGGATGCTTGAAAACTAAAATTCCCCCAAGGCTACATAGTTCTGGAGAGCTGCTGGGAGAGGGCAGAATGCCCCCAGTGCAGCCCTGCTGAAGTGGCCTGGTGGATCTTTTAGATTGTTTATGAGCATGGGAAAATTTTGTCAAATCAAAAATGACAAAATTTCAGTAATACCCAAACTACATTTTCTGTCAGAAGTTCATTCTGAAAGAAATTTTCTAACCCCAACACACAACTTCACGACTATTTTAACTGTGATGCTTTTTCAGCCTCAGCTTTGGGGTTACGTGAAGTGGCTTGAGGTTTTATTTCGGTAGCATACTATAGAATTTCTTGGCAGCCTTTTATTGCCGCTTTAATTTACATAAACACTTTTTACAGCACCTTACAGTTTCAAGGTAGTTCCTGAAGGTAACGGGGTATTACAGAAAGGATGATGTTAAATAACAAGCTAGTCACAGTAAATTGCTTACCAGGTTTGGCCTGGAATTTTGGATGGAGTTTGTTTGTTAAATCCCAAATTGTGGAAAAGGAGACTGGGGAGTCTGAAATTTTGTCTGAATTTAAGCTGCACTGGGAGGTTAATTTAGCTGCTTATAAGCTTTTCTGGAGCTAGTGTGAGAAAATCCAGCTATAAAGACAGGTTGGGAAATGGATAAGTCTTACACCTGCACAATGGGCTGTCGTTCAGCCTTACCAGATCAGGCTCAGTGACACACACATGTCTGAAAAGAAGGGTTTCCTTCAATTGCAGAATAAAATACTGTGGCCTGTGCACTGTAGGAGGTCAATTGGCCATCAGCAGGGGTCCCCCAGCCTGAAGTCAGTCAGTCTGCAAAGTATTAGTGTTGCAGCCTAGCAGGTGAACATGCATAGGTACACTTGTCCAGGATCACACACTCAGGGCTTGCATGGGTTGTGTCTCACAGTATCCAATTCCCCACCCTCTTGAGGATGCACCCAGAGCTGGGGTGCAGCTGTGCCATTATGTTTGGATGAAGGGGTGGGTGGGTAGCTGAGGGCATTCATTAACCTAATTAATTTCCTCATCGACTCTGCATTAACCTTTGAATCCATTACCACTCTTGTTTGCTTTTCCTGTATGTTACAGACCAATCTTCCCTGCAGGCTTTGCTTGTCAAGTTATTTTACAAACAATACAGCTTCTCTCTGAAGAGGGATTTCTTCCCAGAGCTCTAGCAGCGAAGTCTAAACAAACAAGTAACTAAAACCACTTTTAGTAAGTTTAAAAAAAAAAAAGGGGGCCTGCTCACATAGTTTCAAACTATCCCAGGTGTTGCTGTGGCTCGGTTACTGGCTGCCTCCTCAGCTTTGACATTGAAAGTCAATCAAGGAAGTTTTCTCCCTGCTTACAAGAGAGATGAACATAATCTGTAGTTTCTTTCACGCTTTCCTAAGTTATTAAAAAGGAGGCTGCTTCTATCTTGCGCTCCTTCCAAACACGCCTTTCTATGGAGGTCTGCAAATCCCAGCAGATCCCAGGATTACGTTTTCCAGGATTCTTTCTAGATGAGATCGAGCAAAGCCGTGCCCTGCCCACGCCGTGGTCCTCGCTCTGGGGCACTGCAGGAGCTCAGCAGCCTGGATACCTTCCCAAACCATGGGCTGCCACCCGAGACCGCTTCCTCTGCCTTGGTCCCACAGCTCCACTTTGTTTAAGGAAACCTATGGGAGGGGATTTTCTGGCCTCTGGTACATCCCTGTTCCGTTTTAAAATATCGGTGTACACTTGCACAGCCTCTGAACTGGAACAAGGAAGACTGACAGACTCTCTGCTTCCCTCTAGAAGGAGGATCAGAAATGTCAGAGGTTTCTTTCTATTTTTTTCTCAATAGCTTCTTCAGAGCAATGCAGAAGGAGGGGACAGAGCTGGAATATACTGAGTTTTCATAGCGCTTTTTTTCTAGTTTGCTCTTAACCAAAAATTTTTTCATTATCTAAAATCCCACCAGAACCACCAAAATTGTTATGTTTGCGTGCCTTTCCCAGTGTTGCTTTTGGATTGCAGTGTGAACTGCAGCATAACAGATGTGTGTCCGTCCCTTCTGTGTGTTCATGGGTTTTGCTTTATTTGAAAGTTCCTGGTCTGACCTTGTAAAATCTAGGGCCTTTCAGAAAAGATGGAATTAGAGCCTTTAGTTTCCAAAATCTCTTTCGCACACAGAAATCTGGGTACACGCACCCCTACTGATTACATTTTGTTTATAAAGGATTTGGGTTTTACAAAATGTTTCTTAATGCATTTTAAAGAGAAAATTAAATATAGTGTATGGTGTCATACGAGTGATTAAATGTCTTCTTTAGTAGAACTTGGTGATTACTGGAAATATGACTGGCAAATATAAAATGTGTTTGAACTTGAGAACATGGGGCTCTGGCAGATGAGAACATTGGCTATTTGGGCCTCAGCTTCCATATAGTGTGAGTCAAGTGAAACTTGGCACTGGTTGTACTGTTTAGTCTTCAAACATATTTTATAAGCCTTCCTTTCTCTCAGTGAGATTAGATCAGCCAGTAAGATGATGTTCTGATCAGTGTGGTCTTGTGTTTGTTGTTGCAGCAGTCTGTGGAAGATAAGTTTGGAAATAATAATAAATTATACTCTGAAAGGAAAAAAATTGACTAAAAATTTGTCAAGTTTGCCTCCATAGACATGTAGTTCATGACAGTTCTCAAGATTAAGGGCAGAGGATAGCCATAGAAGTAATTTTTTAAAAAGTTCACCCCGCTGTTAACGAAATTTTGGTTTCTCATCCCTGCCAGATGCAATCATCTAACAAAATCAATAGCATATCTAGATGAAAGTGAAAGGTGTAGCCAAAGTTCGAATCGCAACACTCCAGTCCTTCCAGATTACTAGGAGAAGGAGACCTGGCTAGGTCTTTGGGTGGAAGATGGGATGATAATATGAAAAAGATAACTATAAATTAAATATGAAGAAATACATAGTTCATAGGAGTTGGAGCTGTGGGCGGGTTTCTACACTGAGTTTCTGAAAGGCTGGGCTTGTGTCCCAGAGAGCAGGGGAGCAATGGTGGTGTTAGGCTCTCCTGAGGCCTTCTGGAATGTTTTCTGTAACATTATGCTGAAAAGACTTGTGCGGTGATTTGTGTTCCCTAAACTAGTGATTTACACAGGGCCTACTGCCTACTGGGCTGAGTGTGGTGGGTGGTTGCAGTTGTGCTTTGAGAGATACCTCTACTTTGCTATACATTATGCTTAAGGGGAGCCATACAGCTGCCCTCATGGAACTTGTGCTGGAGGGATCTTTTCTCCAGCTGCTTCTAGTGCCCCTTTTTACTGCTTAGTTCCTTTTCACATAGCATAAAAGCACAAAAATAGAAGTAAGGACATGTTCTATATTGTCTTCCTTTTGGTGACGTGAAGAAAGCTTCATTAATTCTCTTGGATTGTTCTGGAAATAAAGTTCAAGTTAGTTCTTTCATTCAGAGGGGCCAAATGTATGTAACTCAAAATGCTAGATGATGGACATAACAAAGAAAAGCTTACAAAATGTGCACAGATTAGGGCTTGTCCTTGAAAGATATTTAATTAATATTGTATCTTTATCTTTCCCGTGCTCTGCCATGTCAACCTACTCTGCCAACCCTGCAAAACGTATTACTATTTAATTTCATCATTTGATGTAGCTTCCTTTTTTGGTACATGCAATGAAATTTTACCCCTTTGACATCAATACAAGTCAGGCCATTCCTTTCAGTGCAGTGAATTATCCAATGGTTTGTTTTTTAAAAAGCTTGTTCACAGATTTAAAAATACATGTAATTAAACTTTTCTTAGCAAAATTTTAAAATGTTTTTCTCAAGTTGTATTGAATTGCTCTTTGATACTTGCCTGCCTTATTAAGCTCTTCCCTCATCATATGTCATTTTATGTGCTGTCAAGATGCAGTGTGAATTTCTTTGCGGCAGTAAACAAAATTGCAGAAACTTGCTTTCAGTCCGTGGGCTTAAAAAAGTAAGTACTGCAGTCTGAATTGCCAGATACCCCCAAAATGGTGTATTTCTTCTTAGCAAATGACTTGAACATGCACATGCCAAAAACATTGATCTCTGCAGTATGTTTTCAGAAAGGTGGCAGAGCTGAAGGGATAGGCAGTGCACATACGCAGCTGAAACTGGATGTAGGTGGTGAGCATGTATGAACTGTGCACTCCTCTAGGGCAGCTGCCGGAGCCGTTCAGAGGATGGGGTCTGTATGGTTAATCCTGATTCTGTTATGTGCTGTTTCCTTGTTCAGTCACTGACCCTGTCCCTTCATTCACTTAACCTCAGGCAAGTTTTAGTTGGTAAACACACGGAACACTTATGGAGACAGACTAGTGAGGAAAGCAATACCTTTTATTTTTTGTTGAAACAATTATTGAGACTGTACTTAGGTTTTAAGGATAGTTACTGGGTTTATCTGAAAAGAAGTACATGTAAATCGGCTATAATTTTTAACACATGTACGTAAGTTCTTGTGACTTCATTCCTTGCTCCAGCAGAAAGATGAAAAGATAAACCATGACAGAGAAAACTTGTGGTTTTATACTAATGTAATTTCTAATTTTGGATAACAGACTGAAAGAAAATAATTAGAAACATACGCATAAATGGCTTAGGATCTCGCTGGTGTTTCTTCTTGATATTACAAATTTGACAACAAAGGAAATGACTTTGGCTGTTGAAATGCTGAGAAGATTTGCACCTGTAATCTCACTGAAATATTGTCTGTGTACCAGAAAGAGGCAATGGCAGTTTTTTGTTATGTCCCTTCCTCTCTGATGATATATGGGCTATTATGATTCCTCAAGACTAACAAATAATTACAATTTAAGAAGTAGTTGCAAAATTGCCACACCTCCTGTTACCACTTGTGACACTGGGTCGAGTGAGTGCAGTGTTTGAACAGCAGTTCTAACAGCTGGATAGATGCAGTATTACATGGGTCAGCAGAAGGCCACAAAGGAAGTTACAGATTATGAAATACAGGGTTTATGATACTGAAGTAGATGGAAATTAGTTCCTTGCCTGCTTTCTCCTCAGGCAAACTCTCTTTACTTCCAGGAAGCCACATTGACTGAGAGAGCACTGAGTAAAAATAACAGACAGTAAAGGGTGCCTGCATTTGGTCAGTTGTGTATGTAAAGTTACATTTGTTGTGTGGACCAGCTGAGAGATGGTAAATGGCCCTGCGGGAGGGACTGGACCTCCTTAAGTAGGCAAAGTTAGGTTGACAGTAGATGTAAAAATGGGTTGAAAATGGGGCCAGACCCGGAAAGGAGACCACAGGATTAATCCCTTGCCCCATCTCTGTTGTGGTGTTCACTTATATGAGGAAATCATCATCTTAAAAGAGCTTCTTTTCACACCTGCTTCAGCAGTCCTTAAAAGAGCAGCCAGAGATCCTTGTGCCACCTCATGCCTTTTCTTCAACATGCAGGAGTTAATTGGCTTAGCATTTTCCAAAATATGTCCCTTCCTCTTTTTTGCATTGTTCTATCCATGAACCCAGTGGGATCCAGCAAGTGTCTGGAGCTGAAGCACTGTTAAGACTTGTGTGGATCTTCACTCTCTACTGCTTTTCTGGTCTCGGTTTGTCTGCAGTGGAGTTGTAAAACTGAGCCAGAGAAGAAGGGTAGGAGGGAAGAAAGGGAATGTCTGTTCAGAATCTTACTATTTTTCTTTTTATCTATACTTTTCTCTGCTTTTGAAAGCTCATTAAAAAGCCACTCTAAAACCAGAAACCTGTGTGTGTCATGGGGCACCCAACTGTTCTTCCCTAGATTTCCCCCAGAAGTTTTATATTCCTCCAGCAGGTTTTTTGATCAGTACTTACAGACCTGCACATCATGCATCTCCATGCCTGACCAGTGGCTCTGAAGGGTTCTGCTCCGCTGTCCGCACTTGGGCCATGCTGGAGAGCCCTAGTTGCAGGTGGGTGCTGATACTCCAGGTGCAGCAGAAAGGCAGGACACAACCACAGACCCTGCCTGTGGCTCCTTCAGCTGGGTGCATCACTTCTGCTTGCCCCCGATGAATCAGAAAAGGCTGATACGTGAGCAGTTCTCTGGAGGAAAAGAGAAGAAACGAGTTGGGGAGAAGAGCATAGGAAGCCGCAGGCAAGGGGAAGGAGGAGGAGAGGGCTGTGAAACGGCAGGGAAGGGACAGCTGAAGCTTTGGGTATGGCGGGGGAGAGCTGAGCAGAGGGCACGTGTCCAACCCAGCAGAGGGGAAGGAGATTGGTGATGCGGAGGAGCCATTGGCCTAAGAGCGTGGCAGGAAGGTCCTGAAGTTGGATGTAATGGGAGGATGGCACATAAAGGACTTACGGGGTAAACCAGTACATGTGACATACTGGTCTGGAGGAGAAGCCTGTGCTTATGTTTGTCTGACATAATGTCCCAAAGCTGAAGGGAGAGCAAGATGATGGTAGGCTTATGTATGCGCTGAAGAAACAAAACTGGAAATGTTTTTCAGAGCACAAATTGTGAATTTTGTCAAGAATTAACTCTTACAAATTGAAATTTGTAGATGATACCAATTTGTGCCTCAGTTTATTGCCTGATGATTCAGTGAGACATTTTGGATGCTGTCGCCAATAGCAAACTGTAGCTGCAACAAAAATTAGATCCTTCTGGCCTTCTAGTAGCTTTTTGGTACGGCCTTCCCTCAAGGACTGGCTTGCTTTGCTTTGAGCATGCCAGAAGTAGCAGAGGTCAGTCAGGAACTAGAACCATTAGCCAGGCTGGATCATAAATGCTGTCCAAAAAAATTTCCTTTTGAGAAAGTGGTGCTCTCTCCTCTGCTGGAAGCCTACTAGTATCTCCCATATGTACTTAAAGCATCAAAAAATGGAGAAGTAGAGGAAAGAGGGAAAGGAAAAAAAAAAGAGGAAGGGTGATGGGAGGGAGGGAGGGAGGGAGGGAAGGAAGAATGGATGGATGGATGGATGGAAGGAAATGAAACTGCTTGCCATTTTTATTGCTGTTGTGTAGGTGTGCTAGTGACAGATACTTCCTCAGGTATACCCACCACTGAGGACAGCAACATCATTTTTTCAGTTTCTGTCTTCTCACTGTCTCTGCTTTCCTTGTGGCTTTTTTCATCCTTTGCATTCTTTTCAGCAATTTAGGGGTTTTGTACCTTGCCATGCAGACTGTAAAAATTGCTTTTCCAGCCCCAATCATAACAGTAAAAGGGAGACAGAATCTCTCTGGCATACTAACCTCAAAATACTGATTATTTTAATACAACTTCTAGCAAAACTATATGAAGCAGGACTGTTTTATTGGTAAGGAAGGTGCTTTTTGATTTTGTTTCTTCATTGGTCCAAACAACAGCACCATGTATATGGGTCTATCTGTTTCTTTTTTCCACAGATTATTACTATAGAGATTTTATGTTAGGCATAACATAAAAAGTACAAACAAGTGGTTACCATGACATTATAGATGTATGCTGAGCCACATAGTTGTGTTCACTTCTTGTTCTCTTTAGTAATTTATAAGCTGAATGTTTTTCTAACTTAAGTAGTGGAATTCAGTTTTAGCGATCATCACTTCTAGTAATTGCCTGGCTGCAGCAGAGATCAAATAATTATGTTCCTGAAACAAGTCTTTGTTTAGTCTTCATTTGTGCTTCCTTCTCTGTAGCTCCACTATGGAGACAGGATGGAGGGCAGCCTCTATTTCCATTTTGCTTACTCACCCCTCACCAGCAGGTCGTGTGGATGTGTCTCTGAAATGGGCGGTTTGGCTCACAGCCTTGCATGAGCACTGGCCCTTTCACCTCATCCCAGTGAGTTTTTTCTCTCTGGTGCAGCATGGATACTGCTCTTCGTTGGGGAATGTGCTGCACCATGGAGCAATTGGGAAGTAAACTTCCCCCCTTGTCACCCAGCCCTTTCAGCTGGCCTTAATGATTTTTTTTTAATATTTTTTTTTTCAGCTGTGGGGAAAAAACATTTTCACAGCTTTGAAAAGGGTTCATTCAGCCTTTCTGTAATAGTTCAAGTGGTTGGTTTTCTGCTGGCTTCTGAAATACATTACAAATCACAATCTGGAAAAAGTTCTAACACGGTTCCAAGTCTTGCTGCTGAATTTGGATACGTTGCCGGGTCTTACTCTGTAGCTCATCCTTAACAACTGACAAAATATTTACTCGGCACAGTGCAGAAACAGCGAACTTTCTCCAAAATATTATAGAGTTGGAGTCAGAACACAGACAATGAGGCAAAAAATTGGACCTGCCCACCAAGCCATTAGTTGAACAATTTTCCAGAATGTCATGAGAAAGAGCTTCATCGAATCGCTATGCTGCGTAGCTGCTTCTTATGATACAGGAGTGGAGAGGGCAGCCAGGTCCCCAATAGTGAGGACAACATATTGCAGATACTGAAGACTTAAGTGTGTATTTGCACAGGCAGTTCCAGCAGGGAACATTTTTTGCTGTTTATTAAACAGCTACTTCATAAAAAGGTGCTTTCCCTGAACTGATCTCCTGTGTTCAGCAAAATCTTTAACCTGAGCTGGATTGGAGCATTGTTTCCTTTTTGGTAATTTCTCAGCATTAGTTTCCCCCTGGGGAAAGGATTATTAAACTATTAGAACCAGATTGAAGTTGGTGAAGTGTGGTGTGGTGTGCTGTTCATCTCTTAATCTAAATCCACTATGTGGATTTAGTAGTGTTTGACCCCTTTTTTTGAGAAATCGTGGAGGGAAAAAAATTGTAGTAAATTGTCTTCAGTGCAGAAAAGCCCATAGTGACAAAACTGTTAAGCCTAATAATAGTTTTCTTCTGGTTTTATGTTGTCTTCATGTGATCATTTGCAAAAAAAGCCTCCTTGGTAATCATATTCTGTTGTCTTTTTGACAGCAGTACGTTGTTGGTTTTAGACCAAATTGTATAGCTTATCTCCTGAAATAAGATCACACCTCACCACATACTTAAATGCAGTACACTGCAGTCAATATTTCTGGCAGATTCCTTGTTTTCAGTGTATCCCCCCCAAAAAAAAAAAAATAAAAAAAGGTATATATATATATCAGGAATAATGAGGCATTATAATTCAGCCCTTCTGAAACTGAGCAGAACTGGTTTTATAAGGCAAGAGGGTTTAGACAATGTTAGTTGCAACCGCATTTATATCCATTGATGTCATGTCACTGTTTTTCCCATCTTGTTAAAATAGTAAGAAATATATTGTCCCAACTCTCCAAGAAACAGCATGGCACAACTGCTCTAGTTACAGAGATTTGGAGGGAGGGGTTACAAGTGAGTATTTTTTTTTTTAAATAATTGTTTATACATTTGTCTTTGCTAATAGTAGTCACATGAATTGGCATTTTGGATGACTTGTCTGCATACGTGTCTGTTGTCATCTTTTGTAAGCCTGAAGAAAACAGAGTCTTTGACAGGTCCTCACCAATCCAGACCAAAGTTTGTAAGGCAAGGAATAACCTGCCACTTCCACAGGCAGTGAAAAAGCAGAGCACTGTCGTACACTTGTTTAGAAAACCTGTGAAGAGTGCTCAGTTTTTGTTCATGCTGAGCCTTTGAAAACCAGATGTGTATGTCTTGCAGCTGACTTTCTCTCAGAACTCAAAACATTCAAATCAATTGTGTAGTGTTTTGCAGCCGCCTGCTTTTTTTGAGATATTGGGTAACCTAAAGAAAACAGGGCTTTTCAGGGTTGTTATTTTAAATGTTCTATTTATGTTAGAGAAAACATGACAGTCCAAGTTAATTATTGATTCAGTTGCTGACAAACTGGAAGCATTAACAAAAAAAGGACTATGAAGTAACCCTTGGAAGGATTTTGCCAATTTTAAATCCTCCAGGGATACAGCTGAATTGCTATTATTTTTATATAAAACAAATGGGAAAAAGTCTTTTCTGCACTTGAATGTAGTATTTCATTGGTAAATAAGAACAACATAGCCACAAATCAACTAACATTTCCTCAAAAACCCAGTTGAGATGAAATAATGAAGTAACTATCCAAATTGCTATTATCCCAGAAACCAAACTACCCATATTCAGGAAGCATGGAATCAGATAAAGCTTAAACAACTGAACCATTCAAGTTATGTCAACCATGTTATTACTGCTTTTGTTTTGGCATTCAGTTTTATCAAAAGTTGAGAGTTTCAGAGAACTGCGCAAAAAGGTTTCCCCACATCTTTTTTTCTTAATATTAATGGAAGATTTGTGGCCAGGCCTCTGCCAACTCTTACAATACAAGAGAATAAAAATAACAGAAAATACAGGTGGGTTTTTTTTAAGGAAAAGACATGGAGCTTTGCCAAGGGGGAGGGCAAAAAAAGGTATTTAAATATTTGGCCAATCTCTTTTTATCCAAGCTTCAAAAATATTTTCTGATGTGATAGGGAAATGCTGGCCAGTTATAGAAGCACATGATTTCCTTCCCGTTGTGTGTGAAAACAAAACCACACAGAGAAACAACCAAAACCCAACAAGAACAAAAAAGAAAACCTTTGTGTAACTCAGTTTCTCTTGGTAATTAATAAAAAGGTCACATTTCAAGTTCTTCCTCAAACAAACTGCATTAGTGGATTTTGAAAGCGTGTAAGAATTTGAAAAAGATAAATAAATCAGTATTTAGCGTTCCACAAGGAAAGATCAGGATGTGCCAGTTCTGTACCTTCAAAGAAAGAAACCCACCTAGATGTCTGTACAGTGCTTTCAGGCAGTTACCTTTACAATGTCGTATTCCACCAGTGCTAGTTAAGGGCAGTTACACGGGCGCAGGACTTCCAGGTGGGTAAGTACGGGGCGATGGGGCAGGGGAAGGGAAACTAGCTCACTGTTTCTATTGCTGTGCTGTGTCCTGTATTTGGGGACGGGGTGTGCGGAAACAGAACATGAAGAGTTTAAAATCAGTGCTCCTCTTCTTTGCCTTTTTTCCCGGACAGTTTTAAGAAAATGCTACTGTTACTTTGTGTGTTTTCCTTTATTTTCCTTGTTCTTTCCTCGCTGCCCCAAGCTAATTCTTGTTGAGGAAAGAGGGAGAAGAGAGTGTCAGTTGCGTCCTCCAGTTTGATCTCACGTTTTCAGCTCTATTGGCCAGACAGTGGGAGAAGCTGAACATAGACAAGGCTGTTGGAGCATTCCTCCTGCAGCAAACAAACGCCTCATGGCAGAGGGTAACAAAGGCCTTTTCTCCCACTACAGCCACCATTTGCCAGCCCCTTGCATCAGTTCATGTGTGAGACTGATTCAGAGGAGATGTGGCAGAATCTTTGGTAGCTAACTTACGTGAGAGCTGGCTCTCTTTGAACCGGTTGGTGCTTTGGCAGTGTCAGTTTAGGTTGCCCTGTGTCATTCCTTTCTGTACTGAAGCGGATGTGATTGTACTTAAAAAGCGTTCGTGTCATTGTAGCGTATTTTGGTCAAGGAACTTTCTGCCAACGTAAACCACTTGTGCAGAGTTAGGGTTTAGCAGAGCATCCCTGTAGATACATGTCTCATTCTACATCCCATTTTGGGAGGCTGACACCAGTGGCTGTAGCTATGACCAGGCGGTGCAGAGGTGAAGGGTTGGTGTGTTTGCACACTAGCTCTGGCTCTGCGTGGGTGCTGACTGGAGCTTGAGCATGGCAGAGACTTGAGCCCTTATTGTCACCTTTAAATTCAGTACAGCAGTCTTGCTCTCACCTTCAGCATAACTGCTCAGCAATGCCATGGGAAGCCTTGAAACACATCTCTCAGCCTGATGAGAGAAGGTCAGGCATCCTAACAGTTCAGTCCAGTATTCCTGTTTTCCTCTCCTAAGTAGGTCTTGCCCTCACTTTATGTTCCTACTTTGTAATGAGGGTGGGGGTACAGTAGCTGCATTTATTGGATAACTGTGATCTGAAAGAAACTAATACCCATACTCCCAGATAGAAATCATTACCTAAACCCCATTTCTAGTGCTTGAAGTGCTCAAAGACCACTTTGTCCTGCTTATGGAATGAGTTCTCTACTTTATATTGTGGAACTGAGACTGTTTCTGGTATACATATTTTAATTTATAATGTGTTTGACAATCATATTATTGTATGTCAATTGCTAGCACAATCTAATAAATTCAACTTAAAAACTCAGACATAAATATAATTGTCTGTAATGAAAGTATGCATCTTTTGATTAACAAGTACAGCACTTTAATTCAGAAGTTTTGTACTTCAGACATTAATTAATACCTTACTGCTAGTTGCTTTCATATATAGCATTTTGGTTTTACTGAGACACACTATAAATGTATCTATTGCAATTAGAATTCTTCTGTAATCCTTACTTGAAAAGCAGTATGAAACATAGTCTTAGAAAAAAAAGCATCAGTGACCCGTGAGAGAGCACATGAAGTCAGAAACTACTGCTATTTGGTCTGAGAAACTGATGAGTTGTGCTCTACTTCAATTATGCCCATCTATCAGTTGCGTTTTTCAGGATTTTTAAAAGTGGTAGAACTATGGGGTAACTTCCTCTATTTACATTTACACTGTCACA
>JAVJGJ010000059.1:49979308-49999612 GCA_035590215.1 Microhierax caerulescens | reverse complement strand
TCACAGTATCTGTTACCAGTTCTGTGCATATATGTAGTGATAGATTGCTTTGTTTGGTGGGATAAAATTCCTGCAAGACACTAAATTCTCTTTTTACCATAGTCTTAACCGGCTGGTAATGTCCTTCCAGCAATAAAGTAATCAGAAATCATCTTAAGCAAGTTTGTTCTGACTTTGTTTCCCTCTCCTGTCTGGAAGCTATACTTGAACATCCTTTAACTATCATGTTAGTTTACATGAGCTAAATTTGACATGGCATGTAGCGCTGTCGTCCTTAACTGTGTGTCATCTGTTGCTCCAGTTAGCATCAAGGTCCTTTAAAAGTATTCTTTGTCTGCCCTAATGTTTCATGTTGAGTTATTTTATGCATACTAATAGACAATAATTTTCTGGTACAGACAAGCCTGTCTTCAGCTGACTTTTTTTTATTTATTTCAATATAAAATTTCAGAGAAAAGAATCCTGTCTTGGCCCAGATGTCTTTAACCTTTGCAAACAGTAACCTCGTGCATCTATTACACTTTGTACTTACTTTGGAAGCCATCTTATTTTTGCTGTGCTGGATAGCTGATCTGACACATCCACTTCTCAGTTTTACCAAAGAAAAACCCGTAATTCCCTCCCTGGCCATGGCTTATCTCACAGCATTACCTTAATTACTGCATGGAAGTTGGTTACGTTCATCTCAGCCCGTTGTTTCCTATGCTTGTTTTATAATTAGGTATTTTTTAGGGTACAGAGAACTGGCACTTCAGGTGATACAACTTCAATCAAACTACCCTACCTGTGTACAGATCGTGTCAGTTTGTTCTTTAACAATGGTTCTGTACATACCTGGGAGTTTCGCTTCCAAACTTCAGAGGATTTCTTTCCCACCTCTTTGTTTTGTTTTGGTTTGGTTTGAATTTTAAACTGGGGCCAATAATGCGTAGCTAAGTACTGTAAAATGGAGCAACAAGTCCCTGAAGTTAACACTGCTGCTGAAGAAAATAGCTATAGTAAGTATGCTGAAAAAATAACCCTAGAGGAGAAGGGTGGAGGTGTGATAGACAAGATGGTGAAAAATCCTGGTGCCCTTAGTGGCAAGTTGCAAGGCAGCCTCTGGTGGATAGTTCCCATTTGAAAGCCCTGTTTCTTCTTGTGAGGTGCAGAGGACAGATGCTGTGTGATGTTCTTAGACTGAACATTAGGTACCAAGAGATGGGTAAAGTAACAGCATTGTTTCTGACCTGCTCATGAGCCTTAGAGACAGGTGGCATCATCAGTATCCTATATAGATCTGCTTCCACCCTTAAACTTCATCAACACTGGTAACAGGAAACTGGCAAAGAGGGACAAAAAGGTGACTGCTGTGACATAGGCTCTCTTTAAGGTTGACTCTGATGTTTGTGCAGTTTCCGCTGGCTGTGAGCTAAAATATAGATGCGATAATAAACATTCCTTTTCAGCGTTAGCAACCTATGCTGCAAATTCTTATCTTAAAAACGTAAGAATGATGTATGGATGGCAGAGAACCCACCCTTCTTGCTTATACCTTGCTTGCAGGAAGTTCCCCCCAAACATGTAGGCGACTTCTCAGTTTCCTCAGAGGCAAAAGGAAAAAATAATCAGACAGTATACTGAGCTAAGGTTACATAAGAAAAACCTTTTTTACTCTAAAGGTGACTGAACACTAGATCAGGTTGCCTGGAGAGGCTGTGGAGTCTCCATCTTTACCGATACTCAGAATGCAACTGGACACTGCCCTGTGCAACCTGCTCTGGTTAAACCTTGTCTGAGCAGTGAGTTTGGACTAGATGGCGTCCAGAGGTCCCTTCCTAGATCAGATTCTCTGATTTCAAAGTCACCTTTTCAAACATGGGTGGGTCTTAGGCTCGTAAGTACCTCCATCACGTGGAGGTGGAATGTGGGCTCTGAGTACAGAGGTAGCTTAGGAAAAGTCTATCCTATGCTTAGTGACTTAGGAAGTGGATCTTACAGGAGACCATAGAACACAGCAGCAGCTAACATCAGTCCTGATTCAAGGTGGCCTTTGCTTGACTGCGTAAGACCTAAAATGCTGTCATTTGGCTTTTTTTGCTTTTTTCCAGTATATGGAGAAGTAGAAAAATGCTGACTATCAGCCATTGGTGCACGCCCAGGAAAGCAGGAAGCCGAAGTGTGCTTCTGCTAACCTAAGGTTATTTGAGCAGAGGTTCTGCAGCATGGCAGGGTAAGTTAGAGGTATCTCTAGCAGAGGTGTCAGGCGGGACAAGCCCATTGTAAGCACATGGGAAACTTACTAGTAATTTGTGAGTGGGCAGTGCAAAAGCTTTAGCAGATGTAGTAGCAGCATGCATTGCTGGCCCTGTGTGCCCTTGGAAAACTGTAAAATAGTTCTCCATTGATTCGGCATCTCTAGTAGGCAGATGATGAAATGTCACTATTCTTCAAGCACAACATGCAGAGCCATCATTGTAATGGCTGCTCTGGAGAGGTTTACAGCCTTCAGAGGCTATTGCAACACAGATAGGGAAAGGTTATCTTCATATCTCCTCTTTTGTGTCTGCCGACAGGGAGTTGCTTCTCACTGGCTACACAAGAGAGATTCATGGTCTTTTGAAGAGTGTAAGATGTCATCTGTCAACCTCATGTTGTCAATTTTTAGTAGGTGTTTGGAGTTCCAGTTCAAGCTGTGACTGACTGAACTGTACCAATGAGAGATTAGTTGCATAAAAAGGAGAGCTGTGACATTGCTTTTAGAAATTGCAAGAGTTTAGTTTGGAAGGCTTTCACCTGCTTTAGCTGGGGGTTGCAAGAAGGCTGAGGTTCGTACTGTGCCTGTAACCGCTGTAGATTACAAGATTTAATTTTGTGATGCACTTGAAAATAGGGCTCTGTCTGTCGTTGGGTATTTCTACAGTTAAAAGCCTTCTCAAAGATTAGGAAGAGTTTGGTCATGGGTCTTGGGTGGAAGAGAAGGGATACAGTGGAGGCCAAAGAGAGGTGTGATTTTTCCACAAATATTTTTCACAAGCATGATTAAAGGACAGTGCCAGGAAGGGATAAAGAAAAAAACCATGTACTGAAGGGTTATAGTAATTAGAAGGGAATCCTGTCTTGGTGTGGAGTTGTTCAGCGAAACCAGACTGGTTATTGAAAGAAAATGCTTCAAAACTTAGACTTGCAGAGGTAGGTAGAGAGTTTATTAACATTTAGATAGAAGAGGCAGGCGGGAAGACTGCTTTAAAAAGTCTTAACTTTTTTTTGCATTTTTGCTTTTTCCTCACCAGTTAGTTCTTTCCACTGAAAAGAACAGTACTCTTAGATTAAAGATGCTGCTGTCAGCATAATCATCAGCTCTTGGGAGTAAGAGCTGCAGGGGGACATATTGAATAATCACGTGACTAAACCCTAGCCGAAAAAAAACACCCAAAAATCTGAAAAATACATGGCCTTGAACAAGCTGAAAAGGTAAAAGCACAATACCTAAACCCAGATAAAGAGACGACAGGTAGGACTAGGTAGGGGGTTGACCAAGGTGTGACAAGGGCTTATAAAAACCAAAAGAGGTGGCATGGGACATTGTAAAAACAAATGATAGATGAGTTTGGCTGGAGTAACAAAGCATTGGGTTTTTTTCCAAATGTACCAGACATTTGGAGCCCCAGACAGAGTAAGAGTCTGGATCTTGATGAGAATGTGGACAGGATGGATTAATAGAGACAAGTCTTTATTAAAATGAGCAAGTATCTGCTTCCCCAAAATTGCTGCACCAGCAAGTGAGCCAAGGATATGGTTTAGAGCACAGCAAGGGCACCAGGACCTGCTTCTTGCACATGTCCCCATGTGCTCAGGGAACAGAAGGAACCTCCAGACCCTTGCAAGGGTAAGGAGTAGCACAATTTGGGGCATATGTTTCCCCCAAAACACAAGTCTCACCTGAGCTACAGATAAGCTGCTCTTGGCTGCAGATACAGAGCTTGGATTCCCACCCTTCCTCATCACCTCCAGAGCAGCTCAGGCAAGCTTGCATTCGCTGGCACGAAGAGGAGAGGCTGTGTTGTGTTCTGCCTCAAACCCATCCTCTCGGAGGCAGGTGTGTTGGGATTCTTTTCACCAATATAAACAGCTTGAGGAAATAAGGTTTCTGACAGCCCACAGAAGCCATTGCAGACCTCAAGTGAATCAAGCCAGGTAATCAAACTAATACTGAGGCATCTGAAAGATGAATCACTATTATTTATATTATGTGGCAGCTAGAGTCCTCCACCCCCTCATGCTTGGCACTTTACAAAACACATAGTAGAGGATGATCCTTGCCCTGAATTCTTGCTGTCTAATGAGAGTTTGGACTGCTATAACTTGTAGAAGTGGGAGCAGGGCTGAATTTTACTAGCTGAGATCAGTAGTGCACGTTCACTTCTGGAATTACTTTGCTGTTTGCAGGTCCACAGAAAGTTACAGTAATTGCTTACATGGCCAAGCTGTTGCGTGTGGTCTTTTGACAAGCATGGCACAACAGCGTCTATTCACACTTTAGCATATTAGAGCCAAAATTCTTGTTGACATTATCTGCTTGTCCTGTTGTGTGTTCCCACAGAATCTGATTAACCTGCCCATTTGGTGACTTAATTTCTCCTCCTTTTTCATTCTTAAAGACTGATCAAGATTTTAGTACTGATGTGAAATATTTGGGGGTTACGATGATTGTGACCTGGTACTTCACAAAGACAGTGATGTTATAAATAATGAATCACTAGGCTGCAGGTTAATACCACTGAGATGACCACAGTGCAACCAAATGTTCTACTTCCCATATGTACAGAGCCATTTTTATAAATGCTCTTTCTAAAAAAAAATTTAATAAAATAAAAGCCATCCCAAACATGGCTTGCTCATACTTGCAAGGTGGGTTTTTCCTTACTTGTTTTCAATCGTGCTGAAACATGCTCAAATGATCAGTGATCTCTTCCAACTTTTAAAACCAAACATTAACTAGCTGTCTGTTTCAGGGACAGATAGTGATTCAAATTCAGGATGACTGTGATCATGCCCACCTCCAAAGCTGCTAATAGTCTTTTGTATAGCTCTGTTTCATGTAGGGTGTCATGTCAACAGTTTTCTGTTCTGCATTCTGGTAAGGACAAGTTTCCCATGTATCTCCATTTCTCCATCCTGTTGTTGGCTCTTGCAGTGTTGTCCTTCCCCTCTGTTCTCATTTCTTCCTTCCCACACACCTCCCTTCTCCCAAGTTCACAGCATGATTCCAGCCTAAATCCTAGCCCAGAGCTCACATGCAAGAGGATGTCCATAGGATCTCTGGATGCAGTTTGCAACCATGGGAGGTTGCAGTGACCATGGTCCAGCTTGACAGAAAGAGTAAAGCTTCCCACTCAGTATTTCTGCCTAGGAGCCAGCAAAAAGTGCGAAACAACTTCATGGCTACCATGGGAAGAAGGTCTCTGACATATGGTCATAACCCTAAAGGAGGCTAAAGGTGTTGACACAACGGCAGGAGTGCTTCCTGCAGTGTATTCAGATGCCAGATGATTCTTTCCCAGCCAATCCAAGAAATTTTATGGGCAGCCTTAACCTTGCTGACCCTTCCCTTTCTGTTTCCTCTGCTTACACAATTCAGATTTAAATAGAGTCATAGAATGTTTTGCATTGGAAGGGACCTTGAAGATCATCTAGTCCAACCCCCCTGTCATGGGCAAAGACACCTTCCACTAGACCAGGTTGCTCAAAGCCCCATCCAGCCTGCCCTTGGACACTTCCAGGGATGGGGCATCCACAGCTTCTCTGGTCAGCCTGTTTCAGTGTCTCACCACCCTCATAGTGAACAAGAGGCACAGGGTGCCTCTCAGCAACCGGTTAAAAATGGAATTCCTCTTGCAATTATTTTTTTCCTCCCCAGCACCAGCTCCACGGTGCTCTTGCAGACACCTCTGTGCTGTTCCGTGCCTCTGCCCCAGTCTGCCAGGCCACAGCCTCTGCTCTGCATTAGCAACCTTGCTTGAGCTTGGCATGTGCTGTACCTAACACTTGGCAGTGTTTATTAGTGTTGCCTTTATGGTCAGTCAGTGTGAGAGCCTAGCAAAGAGGAAGGTGGTCACCCGCTTCTGTTGATAGCTCTCTGGTGGCGAGCTTTCTCACCCTGCTGTCCCAGCTCTTCTCAGCCAGTTGCACCATATTTAGGGCAAATCTGAAGCTCAGCCAAGCTGACAGTCAGAAGTTCCCCTCGGTATAGCCTCCAACAGCAGGAGGCTCCCGATGGTGGTGTCATTCTCATGCCTACTGCTCAGGTTTTTATTTTTTGCCCTAACACATGGGATATGCTAAACATGAGACGAGGGAATGGTGGTTCTTAGATATGCGTCATGAAATATGATACACATCTGAGTGCTACGGATTTTGATTTTCCTTTACCAGTCATAGCAGCTGAAGCAGTGGTCCCTGCAGTGAAGTTGTGACTGCTCTCCTGTTTCAAACTGTTTGTGAATTCCTGAAACTGTTTGCTATCAGAAGTACTCCAGGGTTTGTCTCTGCTTTACTATAATCAAAATCAACCAATTTTTATTTTTTTTTTTACTTTTCTTAGAAAAATCGTTGAAGAGGGAGAAAAATAAGATGCCCTCAGAAGCAGATCAGGCAGGTTACAAAGTTTGTTAGCCACGCAAAGTGGCTTCATTTTGGAAACTGAAACACGCCATGGAAACGACCTTTGGTCAGATGTCATGTGTTTCATTGCCATTGGCTTTGACTTCATTGGTCTCCCTGGCAAGTGGTGAACATGTGGACTTGCTGATTGTTTTGCTGAAGTGAAAAGAAATTATTTACTCTTCTTTTGTAGACAGGAGAATATAGTAGCTTTAGAAAAACTTTGCACAGTAGTCAAGAGCATCGTTAAGGGTTGCGTAGGTTAAACTTAACTTTCTTCATCTTCAGTCATTGTGTTCTGATACGTCTGCGAGCTCCATATGCTGTAGCTATACACAGTATTAACTTATGTGTGGAGATGGGTGCGGGAAGTAACCCTCAGTCCTCAAGCGGGCACTCAAGTTGTTCAATTAGCTGCATCTCAGCCCTCCACTACCTGGAGCTGAGCGTGGAGAGGGGCAGGGGTCTGGCCAGTTCTGCCAGCGGCTGAGGCTGGATTGCAACAGCTTGAATCTCCCGCAGGAGCATCCCGATGCCACCAAGCGGCTGCTAACCCTGTCCTGGAGGGGACAGAGCAGTGGCTGCCGGGCTCCACGCGGAGCAGCTTTACACCAGCAGAGTCCTTCGCATGGAGGGACCTCCTGCAGCCTGTGCATCACTGCTGGAGCGGAAGGATGCAGAGGCAGCCTGGTAGCTCCAAGGACCTGGCTCCCAGACTCCAGTGGGTGTGGGGGAAGTCTGGAGGTCAAAGGCCCAGACCCAGGCATGCCGATCCGCTCTTCCTCTCGCCCATATCGGAATCCCATCTCCTTCCCACTTCCACAACAACTCCTGGATGTTTGGAGAATCAACTGCATGTTGCCTGCCTGGCTGTCCGCCACGAGGGCATGGGGGATGAGGTCATGTGGGAAAACGGGTCCAATGGAGACAAGAGGAATGTGGAATTTGGGCAGCAGCCAAATTAAGATTACTTTTATATGGCCATCTGCACCTGTGTTTGTGGGGGTGGGGATATCTGAGGCTGTTGAACTGACTCAGCAGTTGCACACACAAGGTCTGGCAAGGCTTCTCCCCTCTCCTCTTGTCTGCTCGGTGTCTCTGCCAACACCCTATCATTGCCATCCAGGTGCAAGTAATCTGTATTGAGAAATCAGAACTCATCCCAGGAGATGACGTGAGGCTGATAGCGGAGGAGCAACTGCTGAGGTACTCCGTCCAGAAAAGACTGGCTATTTGTGAAAAACACGCCTGTCCTTAAAGCTCCATGTCCCAGAACTGGGATCGGGGGGGAACAGCGTGCACCGTTTTCTGAGAGCTCCATCCTGCTTTCAATACAGGCCCATAAAAGGAGGGGTCTGTGGGAGCGAGGGGCATCTGCTGTCCCCATGGTGCCTCTGCTGGCTTCCCTGTGCGGCCACCTGAGAAGGTCTTCCTTGAGTCTCATTGAGGCTTGGGCCTACCATGCAAACAGAAACGAGAATTGTTGGGCTTTTCACGCACCACCACAAGAGTGCTTGGACCTCTGAAAACAAGAAGGCTGGATACACGTTCCGAGCAGCCTGTGCTTTTAAAATGAACAAGAAAAATAGTGCAGGGTTCGATGTAGAATAAATGGTATATGGGCAAAATCAAAACATGAAGCATGCAGTTTGGTGCATGTTTTTTATAATGTGGAAAAATGCTTATAGTTAAGTTTGCCTAATAATTTCCATTACTTAATCACGATAAAAAGTCTAGCCTGAAAGTTTCATGTGAGGAGTTAGATTCCTACCTGAATTTTTCAGGGGAGAACTTCAGAACCACAGATCATCCATGTATAAAAACTGAATCATCAGAAGACATAGCAGAAACATTCCAGCATCTTCACCCTTGGAACAAAGGGTTGAATTTTGGCAAAGAGACAGTTTTGTGTTGGGGTATGTCTTTTGCTGGTCTTTCCTTTTCAGTCTACTGAGATTTGGCTAACTTGCAAGGCCCCAGATTCCAGGCAGGCTTGTTAGAAGTAGGCAACTGGTTCCATCAGTCCCACAGAGGTCACGCTACCCAGCCTTTGTAGTGAGGACCGAGTTGCACATGCACCCTGTCCTCAGGACTGAGCGTGTTTCTGTCTGGAGCGGGAAGGGCAACCATGACTTCTGATGGCATTGCTCTCCAGATAGCCGGGGATTTCTGTGGTTGTACAGGAACTGCAAGTAGTGAATGTGTCTGTACAGGCATGCCTTTCAGCAATGTGGCTCGAGATCTTGTATTAAGCAACAAGGATTTGTCATCTTTTCTTCTTTGCAAGGTGACCAATGGTATTCTTGAGTTAGTAGTCCATTTTCTCTCCCTTTTTATCTTCACAATCAGTTTTCCTGGTAGCATCTCAGATTAGCAGAGATCAGATACATGTACAGAATCTAAAACCAGCATGCTTTTCTAAAAAAAATTGTTTGCAAGTTTGTTGCAACATGCAGATTCAATTGATGCAATGTGTGCACAGGCAGTCAGGTTCATTGCCTATGACAAATGAAACGGCAACATTCAAGCTATTGGCTCAAGTGATTTCCTTATATGCCTTGTGCAAGAGACACCTCTTCCAAGGCAGGACTCAAATCACTTCATGCCTTTGTGGCACTGAGACATGCCAGAGTGTTCGTCACATATTCCTCCGGAAAGCCGGGTGTTGTGGTTTAACCCTGGCTGGTAATTAAGCCCCACGCAGCTGCTCGGTCACTTCCCCCTCACCCGGAGGGATGGGGAGGGGTGTTGGAAAGGAATATCAATCTTGAGGGTTGAGAGAAGAACAATTTAATAATTGAAATAGAATAAAAATGAAAGAACAGTAATAACAAGGATGACAATAACAGTTGCAATGAAAAGGGGAAGGGAAAAAACAAAATCCAGAGGGAAAGGAACACGTGGTGCACGATGCAGCTGCTCACCCCTGCTGGCCGATGCCCAGCCAGTGCCCCAGCAATGATCTGCCTGCCCCGGCCAGCCCCCCACGTCTATGTACCAGGCATGGCATCCCATGGTATGGAATACCTCTTTGGCTAGTTCGGGTCAGCTGTCCTGGCTGTGTCCCCTCCCAGTTCTTTGTGTCCCTCCAGCCATCTCGCTAATGAGGCCTGAGGAACTGAAAAATCTCACATCAGAGCCAAAACACAGCACCCTGCCAGCTCCTAAGAAGATAATTAACTCCATCCCAGCTGAAACAAAAACACCGGGCTTAAGGATAGGACCCCAAATCCAAGACTTTTAGAGGTGGACATGTGGCAATCTACAGCTTTTGAGTTGTTGCAAACCTAGCTCTTCTGTGTCCTTACCTTTTCCTTGGTGGTACCCAGTGAGTGTGGGGGACAGGCAAGAAACAACTGCGGGGAAGCAGTTGGATGAGGATGCAGCACAGAGAGATTGTTAAGGGATGGATGTTGAGTGCTGTGTGAGTTGCTGGGGGAGGTAAAGGCTGGCCAGGGGATCTGGGAACACGGCAAGGAAGAAGAGGGCAGCAGAGAGGGAATTCTGTGGCAGAGAGTCAGAAAGGAGGTGAGGGTTGAAGCCTGTGAACAGAATAATGGCGAGGTAAAAGGCAGAAGGGGTCAGGCTTAGTGTTTCTGGGCCTGTGGGTATTCCTGTGGATCCCAGGATTCAGCATCATTTCCTCAGCCTCAACATTAGCAAACAGCTGCGAATCATAGCAGTAACGTGTGCTTCTTCAGCTCTTCGTAGGAACTGTTCTTCTTTGTCTCTTACAATCTAGTCTGTGCTTTAGACAGTGTGTGCACAGCTGATGCAGGGATTTCTAGGCGCCGTGTGCCAACAGCGAGAAACTGAGAGGTGGCCTCCATGCCTTCAGGGCACAGCGGACTAATAGGAGTTTGTTCAGCTGAAATGAAATCAGGAACTCGGTATGCTTCCAGCCAGCTATAAGGAGAGGGTCACTGAACTCAGACCGACACTCCAAGCTGCTGGTGCCATTTCTCTTCAGATCAACTGCACTGAAATCTTTAAAAGCTGTAATTATTTTCTAATTCCCTGGTCAGCTTTTAGGGGACAGTGCAAGACTTTCAAACTTCTCCCTCCCAGCCCTTCCAGAAAAAATTAACCTAGTAGTCACATGAGACAAATGTAGACAGCAATATTGCTTGTGCCTCTTGGTTTGCAACATGGGAAGATTTTCCATATGTATTTCCATATGTATTCCAATAGGCATCGCTAGCTTCTACACCCCTCTCTGCATTAGTCAACTAAGAAGGTAAGTCAGGGACAGGCAGAAATTCAGAGAGCTACAACCAGCTCCCTAATGGCTCTGCTGTCTTTTGTGTGGGCACCAACCTGACACAGAAGCCAGTGAGACATGTATTGCTCTTGCACTTTAGCTCTCTTCATTATGAAGTACTTGAAATAGTGCTAATAAGCATACTTTTCTCACCCCAAAATTACCAACTTCATGTTGTCTGCTATGGGAATTCCACTATCTCCAGCAAGGTAGTTGTGTTACCCAGACATGAACTGCCAGAGAGAAAATATCCAAGTAACAAACATATGCTTAGTGACCTAATTAAGCAGAATGTTTATATTCCATTCAAGTATGAGACCATTTCAGTTTATTTCCTGCTCTGCATTTTAATTTTGCTGTCAGAAGTATAAACAACTGGCTGTGGAGTTTTTGTCTCTCAACAACTGAACCTGTCAGACTTCAAAAATACAACCAAGATGTGTGAGGTGTCAAGGAGTATCAGCAAACCTTGCACTTCAGAGAAAAGTGCAAATTGGAATTATTCCACTGATCTCATCTTAGTTGCCTGTATCATTTTTCCACATCATCTAGTAACTCAGTTAAGCAGCCTGTATGCTTAGGAAAAGTGTTTTTAATGAAGTTCATTAGTCAGTTCACTGTAATGTTTAATAAAATAGTCACAATATAATGCTTTGTCACAATTTGTTGGGCAATATCAGGACAATGAAGCATAATGTTAATAGCAAAGCAAAACTGTTTATAGAGCAAAATTGTTGGAGGGCAGTTCCTGCCAGGATACAGGGTTGTCCTGCCAAACTCAGCACGGTCTCAGAAAAAAGGCTCACCACATCTCTGCCAGGGGGTATTGCAGAAGTGTGGGCATAAACAGGTACGCACAGTAGGTCTGTGCACCACTTAACTCAGGCTTGTATGTCCATGAACTTAAATTCTTTCAAAAGCAAAGTTCAGAAGTGAAGAGAGAAGAGCAGTGCAAAATTGATGGGCGGAAAAGCAGAATTTGCCAGTTAGGAGGACAAAGACAGAAAAGTTTGATGTGGTGGGTGTATAATTAGTGCAATCTGACAAAGAGGAGGCATTTGCAGGATGTGTTGTTTCAGTTCTTTTTCTAGACAACATGTTGGTTATACGCAGTAGCAGAGTGTAGTAAAATGGCATCTATTTATACGTAAGTAATTAGGGAAGCATGCAGTGTTCAGAAAAGAACATGCATTTGGTCTAATACTGTTGTGGTGGTCCTGCTGCTAAAAATTGACTGCTCTTTGAACTACTGCTCTGCTGGAGAAGTCCTGCAGGGGGGTGCAGGCCCTAGGGATTCACTGGATACAGTCCCATTAGGTATGAAGGCTGTTAAGTCAGGACTAGGAATTTTCACCAGTTACGAAATTCAGTGATTTCAGTTACGAAAGTCGGTGAAGTTGCATGCTTTGAGGACAGAGGGGTTATATATATATATATGTATACCTGTGCACAAGTTCTTACGTATTAGAGATTTCCTTATTTTGTCTATTGCATTTGTTGTAAATCACTTGAATAGGATAGTAGGCAAGTGTGTCCTGTGCTGTAAATAACAGAGGAATGTATTTGCAGTCATCATTAAAAAGTACCATTTCATTGGGAGAAATCACATCAGTGAGTCCATCAGTTAACCAGGTAAATGTCCATGAAGCCCTGTGAGTGGTTTATGGTCACTTTGAGATACGGTAGTATGCTTATTTATATTAACAGAAATATAGTAGCTTTTTAGTAATATGCAGGAATACAATATTTTTATAGACATGTTTGTGTTTGTATACATATCTATACATTTATAGTTTAATAAATAAACCAGGAATGCAACCACCCCATGTTCAGCCCTTATTTCCAGCCTTTCAATATGCGTAGGATCATCTGAGCTGAGCGTGAGGAAGACTATTCCTCTCAGACCCCGCTGCTCACACAGAAGAAGGATGCAGGGATGGGGGGGGAAGTCTTTTAAATTAATTCTTCAGGCTTCTCCCAGCCTAGATCTTTCCTCTTTTGATGTCCTCAGATGCTCCCAAGGACTTCGGGGGCTGTTTGAGCTCAGCTCGGCACTGCCTGCCAGTCCCATTGGGTGCCATTTCCTCTTCAAAGAGCTATTCCTGCAGCTGCTCCCTTCTGCGCAGGGAGCGGAAGCCTTTGAAATTGCTGCAGCTTCGCTGCACAGTCTGTTGGAACAGCTCGCATCAAAAAGGAGAGGAGGAGAAGTGCTTGTGTCTGTTTAAATTAGTTATAGAGGCTCCGGCAGAAATGTGAAGGCTAACAGAGAGAGGAGACCAGATTTGTAGGGTACTTCTTAGAAAATCAATTGCTAATCAGCGCATGGACTTTTGCTCCCCGAACAGAATGAAGCAGCTGTGCCAAAAACTCTTTTAACAGGAAATGTTCTCCGGTGGGATGGACAGACAGGCAACGTGCGAGCAGCTCAGTAGCTGCAGTGCTGGTAGGGAGCACAATGGGAAGGTTAAATCTCCAACTGCTTCAGAAATGGGAAGGTCCAAACTTGTAAGCAATATGAGGAATTCGCTTTAAGATTATTCCTGAGACATCACAGCTTTACTTCCAGGCTGGTGAGTCTCTGAAGCTCCCCTGACCTACCTGAGGGACCTGTTCGGCCCTTCAGCAGCCCAGAAATTGGTCACCATAGAAGTTCCTCTTCTCTCTCAGGGTATGTCTTCCACCACGTGGGAGGTGCTGCACAGAGCGGTGGTCATGCCAGCAGTGCTTGCAGATGAGCTATGGGGAAGAGGGTGTCTTATCAGGTGGGCATGAGATGAGCTCCTCAGCCCCATGATGGAGACTGTGGGAATCATCCTGAAACATGCTGAAAACCAGGAGGATTCAAATGGCTTAGGTGGGTTTTTTTGGCCTGCAGGTCAGCTTTGTTGTGTGCAGGTGTGATGGAAGGGAAAAGAAATCTTTCCCTATGTGAGGCACTGGTCAGACTGACAGAGTGTTAAACTGTTCTGAGCAGGAGAGCTGGAGAAGGCCCTAAATAGAGCAAAATACAGGCAGCCTCCCCAGCAGCCCTGTAAGGCTGAGGCTCATGGCAAGTGTATGCAGTTCTGTATGTCAAATGAGAGAATGATTATGCAGCATCCACCTTGAGGAGTTTAAGCTACAGCGTCCTTGGCTGTGTGGTGCCAGCATCTTTCATATGAAGTCACCAGAAGCAATGAGCTCAGGTTCAAATGTTATGCTAAAAAGTGGGTTCACCCTTAGCTGTAAGATTTATCAGAGGTTTTGCCTGAAAGGAACTGACTTACAGGAAGATGCCTGGTCTGCATATCTGATTAGAGGAAAGAGGTAATATTTCCCCCTCTTTTTTTGTATTCCTTTGGTTTAGTCTTAGTCTGTGTACGTAGAATACACCGTGGAAATTAGCTTAGCAATAGCAGTGTTGGTGCTTTTCTACATCTGCTTTCAGTAATACAAGACGACTTTGAAAAGGGGTGGTTTGGGTTTGGTTGCTTCATGCATTCCTCAGCCATGGTTCAAATCTGCTGTTGCTTTATTTTAGGTGCTCTGGGGACATGGTGACAACAGCAGAAACTGATCTGAAGTGTCAGATGCAGGACAGGTCTTGTGGCATGAACTTCTTAGCTGGTATCTCTTTGTTCACCAGTCGCCTCTTGAAAGGATGAAATGGTCTAGGTCCCTGTCCCAGCTTGGGGCTTGAGCTGCTGCTGGTTTCAGAGTCATGGCAGAGTTGGATATAAGCAAATTCTGGAATAAGGCTCTCTTGACATCTTAGGATCAGGAGAGGTTCAGTGCAGCCCTAAGGTGTGTACATCACTTCAGGCAGAGGGACTCTGTAGTTGTCAATAAGTAGCTGATATTTAGGAGGTGAAAGTGGGTTCAGAGCTTCTCTTATTAGAAGGAGGCAGTGTTCAAGATGCCAGGCTTGGATGCTTCTGGAGTTGCTGGCCATGGATGAATGCTCTTTACAGAAGGAAAGACATCTTCCAGATTTGGCTTGCAGAATTCTTCTCCCATGCTTTTGCTGAGCTGGGAGGAACAGGTTAGTTTTGCAGCAATAATGGAGGTGGCTTTTCTCATAATTTACCAGTCTTAATAGCATATTCTGTCTGCACTGTTTTTCTCTGCCTGGTACATTTAGCTGCACTAAATCAGAGTGAATTTGTAATCCTTTACTTTTGGAGGGGGTGGCAGCAAGGCAGATGACTACAGTACCTCTTACAGAATATTATTATAAAAGAAGTGTGAATTACCTCCTAGCCTCTCATGCTGTTGAAAAATGGATTTGAATGACATTTTCAAGGTGTTGTTTCTAAGACATTCAGCAATTGCCATTCATCCATGAATGGTTAGTGAGATGAATAACAAAAAGTAGTTTAGGATTCATAGGAGGAAGTGTTAAAAAATAACATTTGGCAATAAAAAACCCCACTGGTTATGCTAAACTCTCTTGTATATCTAAACTGCACCAAGGTTATCTAAGTGGGTTTAGGTAATCCAGACATTGTGAAAAAGATTATTTGAGAGACAGAAGTGGCAACATCATTTCTGTTTGTATGTGAACTGTAAGAGTTATCTATGTCAAGTGTAATTTGGCATTATGGCAACATGATTTTGAGGGAAATAAAACAAGCTCTCTTGCTGGACATTCTTTAGGCAGGTAAAATATAGAAATATTGCCTCTGAGTAAATTCATCCCTTCAGCAAGCGAATGCCAGAATTCAAACATGACAGAGAGAGGAGGGAAAGAAGACTTCATCTTTGAGTGGAAACCTTGAGAATAATTGACCTGCCAGGAGACACACACATTTATTTACTGGGTGGTTGCATGTAGACTTTAACAAAACCAGCAGATTTCTCTCTGAAAATACTACAAAGAGGTGGTGTGCCTCAAGAAGCCAAAATACTTCATCAGGATCTTAAGAAGATCCATGTAGCTCTCATACTTGCATGCTTATGGTGAAAACAAGAACGTACGTTATTTTGCAGGTGCATGATGTTTTAAGATTGCTGATAACTTAGATTTAAAATAGTAAAGAGTTTTATATATACAAGATATACTAATGTAACTATGTGTGGATGTTATTAAAGTACATTAATAAGGTGCATAATTAAAGTACATTATGTAACTTGTGGATTTTAAAAATTTTGTACTTATTAGCACTTTATAGGTGGAAGGTATCAAAACCTGAATATAATAATTAAAAGCTATTTCCAACAAAAAATAAACCTTTTTCTTTAGGTAGAACCTTCTTTTTCATAACTGTTGGATAAATCTGTTTTTTTTTCATCAAAAATTAACCTTCAGTAGTTTCGATCTTTACCATTGTGGATTTTCTTCCTCCCAATTTATCCATTTTCCTATTATTTTCCCTGTTTTATGTCAGTAAATGCAAAATAAAGAGTGATATCCAGAAACCTTCTTTATCTTTCATTCTTTCTTAAAAAAGATTAAGATAGAATGAAGACCTAAAACGGAAATGAGAAAATGCTGGAAATCTGTATATCTTCTCTTCAAAATATACAGCTTGTAGGTTACATATTCAGCCTGTGTGAGCCTCCAGGCTAAGATACATACATCCTACGCAAATATCATTAGCAGTGCTGAGCTTTCATCTCATAGTTCAGATTCCCAAAACTTACTTCTCTCCCAAAGCAATCAGTAAAACAAATATTTTTCAGTTCCTTACAAGAAGGCCTGTTTCCTTATGCTAAAGGAATAGGCTGCTAAGGAAATGCTAAGAGCACTTAACAGAAAAGTCTTCTTCCACCTATCCTCTTCTGTAACTTCTGTTTACAGAGCATGCTTTGACTCATATGTTCTCCATCTGCTCTGTTATGCCTATCTGTATGCTTTTGCTTTGCACACACCTGCTCCAGACGCAAGGTAAGTTGCCCATCTCTCACTGAGAAGGAAGCAGGGAGCATAAACAGTTTGTGCTATATTAATAGCAAGCACTGGCACTTGTGGTGTGCAATGCATTGTCCCTAGAGGCTTCTGCACTTTGCCTGCCCTCTTTACATTCCCTGAGCTCCGAGTGCTTGGTTGGTTCGGTTCTGTTTTTTCTGTCCTTGCAAGACTGGGAAAATACTGCCTTTCATAGTGTTGAAAAAAACTAAACTGGGTGCAAAATACCAATGATGTGGTTCATTTACTTTACTTCCTCGCCACATTTTAAATTTGAGCATCCTTAACCAAGAATGCTTTTTCTCCAGCTTCCATGAGCTATCCTCCTTGGAGGACTTCATAGCTGCACTGCCTCTCGCTGTGGCTATGAATGAAGTAGTAGCTTCTCTTGTGTCTGGTACTGGACTAGAGCACAACAAAGAAAGACAGGCCAGGCCAGGGAATTTTCTCCCTGCCAAAAGCCAGACAGGACATCCACTGTGCAGCACAAGTGGAGAGATAATGGAGGAGCAGAGCAGCATCCAGGTAATGTGAGGCTGGAAGCGGAAAAGGGAAGAGGGATTTTATAGAGAAAAGACAGGTGAAAGATAGGAAGAGAAAGAACACTTCACATGGTGGTGGCTAATCCCAAATTAAGTCAGGGCTGGAGGTTTCCCTGCTCTCAGTACAACCAAGGCACCAAAATGATAGTTGAAGTGATTTAGGAGTCCTTAGAGGGCAGAAAACATGGTATAATATACTGAAGGCTGTTGCCATATTACAATTAATCTAATTTTTGTTTCCCCACTTTCAGTTTGAAAGACTATTAAATGCATCTGGAATTGATAAATGAATGAATAGACTGCCATTTGCAAATCCTCACCCAAAAGGAAAGAATGTGGCTTCCTATTAAATGGGAGATTATTACTGTCCCAGCATAGGCAGCGGCATTAGCAATGAGACCAGCAGAATTAAGCAGCTTTCCTAATGTTTTGACAAATAGAGTGCTAATGTCCTTGATGAAAAATTACTTTTAGCAGGATCTTCCAAATATTTTCTTCTATTCCAACTACATTTCAGTCCCACTAGCTGCATCTGTTCTTCACAAAGGAATTCTAGTAGTCATTGGGACATTTTATCAACATCACTGGTCAATTACTTTACCACCAGAGCTGGTCACATGTTAAATTCAGACTACTTTTTAATGAAAAATGTCTTTTAAGATTGAATCAAATGAATACTTCATTTATTTTTTATTTTTAAGGAGGAAAACTAGAATTGTTTTTTTCTTTAAAGATTAAAAAAAAAAAAAGGCCAAAATCCACATTACTTTCTCAAAAATAAAAGATTTTTGTATTAACCCTTCCCCTGCAAAAGCAGCTGTAAACAGTTGTTTTAATACCATATCTGCAAGTCTCAACTCTCAGACAAGGATTTACTGGCTAGAGGAGCTGTTGACCTGTCCTAGGTGCAGAGTGAGAAGGTCTCTCCCCTTCTTGGCCAAAACAGTCCATCGTCTGTCAAGTACACTGGGGAAGTACAGTAGAGAGCTCCTTAAGTCCTGCTGGGGCGGAGGCAGTTGCAGCACTGTGCCCTCGCTGTCACCAGCACCCAGCCGTGCAGCAGGGCTCAGCTCAGTGCCCTCGTGCCCCACCGCCACCTCATCCTCCCCAGCATGGCGTGAGAACCTTCTGCCTCGGGGAAGGAGCCTGTGCCTCAGCTAGCAGTAGAAGAGAAGGATCAGCAGAAAAGGTTTCCTGAAGGATCAAGGCACAGTGCTTAGTGCTGCCACTTAGGTACTGGGTGCAAATAACTGACTGTTTGGTAACTCGGTTCTCTTTTTAAAACACGGACAGTGCTTGCCTGCGTCGCAGGAGAGCTGGAGGCTGACTGGTGTTTGCCAGCTTCCCAGCTGATGTGTGGGAGAGGCAAAGTGAGTATGTGTTTAGGCAGGGGTTGTGGCGCGGAGGTTTGTACAATGTCCATAGCCACCATGAGGTCATCCACTAATGTTGCTAGAGTCATTTCAGCCTCTTGATCCTGTCTAAAGGCCAGCCTGAGGAGGAGACTGAAGTGCAGTTTTTATCAGCTTCTTTAGCCTTGTGGTTATTCCTAAATGTGTTGTTGACTTGAAGGGGAGATTGGAAACAGTACAGGAACTCCTTTCGAAATATTATTGTGATGTTCCTGGCTCTCTAACCTACTACTGCATCCTTTCTGCTTCCCAGGATATGCCTAGCTGAAGGCATGCCGTGAATCCTTGCATCTCGACTGTATGAGTCACTGGATTGCACGCTGCTAAGCCGGGGCTCAAATTCATGGACCCTGTCTAAAGTTGCCCTGAAGCTGAAGTCCATTAGTTTTAAGCCCCCAGTTGCTCTCTGCTTTCACCAGCAGAGAGAGGTCAGAACAAGAATAAATTTCACAGGCAACAGCCCAAGTATTCCTCTGGCCTTTTTGTCTTCCCTCTAGCATGTCTGCATTGACATTTAGAGAGGCAGATGGGCTCACATTTAATAAAAAGTTTTTAAACAATCTGCTTTGATTGGGTGCCTAAGCTATTGGATTTTATCCATGTGATTTTCTCCTGCTGCTGTGAACGTATGGGGTCAGTACATTCAAGCCTTTAAGTAGCTGTGGATTTCCCACCAGCACTGTTCCAACTCTGACCTCCTGACAGGGGAGCAGTGTAGTGATGTGGGCTGAGCCCAGTCGAAGCCATCACCAACACCCACATTGCAATCCAAAATCCATCACTGATTGCTTATCGCCTTGGTTTAGACAAAATGCATTTTCTTTCTTTGTGTGCATTTCTTCACTGATAAAGTGCTTTGATTTTTTCCCCCCACTGTCTCACAGAAATGTTATAAGGGTTAATTGCAGTATTTATAAAGTATACTGACAGAAGTTATTTTAATTATTAATAAGACTAATGATATACCATCATCACAAGGAATTATACTGTGGTGATCCCTGCTGATCCCATAGTGAGTCTGGGCTGTCAAGGGTCTCTTTATGTACTTTTCGTCCTAGTTTGCTAAAAAGTCTGGAGGTTTGGTTTTATTTTGCTCTTTTTTATGGTAATGTGGCAGAATGGTAACTGGTATACCTAAGGTGAGAAGGCAATGTCGTGCACCGGAGAATATACTGGAGATTGCTGTTTAAACTGTGGGATTTATCTAAGGACCACAATACAGTTTCAAGTCTTTCTATAGTAGTTCCACTGCTTTTGGACATTCCATCAGTGCAGGAAGCTTGTCCTTCCATTGTAGTATTGGTCCATAGCGAGGAGTGTTAAGGAGTTGGTTATAGGGCTGAGGAAGACTGCTCAACAAGGTAGCCCCATAGGGCAGGTAATTAAAATACTGATACCAGTCTACTGCCAGGTACCTTCTGCAGAAATGCCAATGCAAAGTTTAGTGACTGGCTGAGGAGGTGGTGCAGCAGCAGCAGTGGGGGAGCACCACAGCCCTCGGGCCAGTGTCCCTAAAAAATTGACTTCCGTCCACCAGCACGGTATTTTCCTGCTTTTGAG
>JAVJGJ010000059.1:49937264-49979107 GCA_035590215.1 Microhierax caerulescens | reverse complement strand
ATGGTGAATAAACCACCAGAGTTAAGTAAGTCTCTTCTCCTTCTGGCATGCCCTTGCAGTGCTCGTAACTCAGGCCTCCTCAGGCCTGGGCGAGCAGCCGCCCCACCATGGGCTCCTCATGCCTTGTTGTCCTGGCTGAGTGCAGACCCAAATCTGAGCAAGTCTGTCTTTCAGGCGGCGCAGCTGAGGTGGCTGCAGCTCCGGTTCTGGAGATGGAGGCCCTAGCCAGCCCTTCTCGCCTAACCTGCTGTTTTGTTTGCAAGAGGTCTCCTGCCACCCCCACCCCCCATCCCCGCGCCCGCCGTGCTGGCTCCCACAGCCACGCTCCGGCCAGATGCACTCGAGGCAGTTCTCCGGTCTTCCTCTGAGCAGCAAGGTTACCCCTATTGCCCCCTCCTCGTGGAGAATACCACTGCTGTGCAGCTGAAGTGCTCTTAGTTAAATGTGCCTTTTCCCCTTCCCAACGGATGCCATTCTCCAGTAAAAGACCTCTGTCAATCCGATAGTCTTAGGCAGCTCAGAATCACTGTTACCCCTCTTCAGTGGCCCATTTGCAGTGACGTGCCTTGTTTGTAAGGGTTTACTCTGCAATTCTGGCACTTGTGGTCTCTGAGAATTTTAGTTGCAACAGATCAGTGTTATAGCTAACATTATGAAATGTGTCTAGCAACTGGCCAGTCTGTTCCCATCTGAAAGGCATTTCCATAATCTTCCACCTCAAACACATGTTCACACACAATGGGTTCATTAACAATGAGGAAACCACATGTAGAACAGGGACCTGCCTGTCATCTCTCTGTTTCCTCAGCTACAAAATGGTGACAGTTACAGGGCTATTTAGAAAATACTCCGAGAGTCTGAACAAGAGAGACTTCCGAAATGCACAGGGTGGAAATAACGCAGGTCACAGTGGTCCAGCTCTACTTTTCTGCTCTCACCACAGAGAGCCAAGGGGATGATAGCAATGACCACATACAACATGCAGCAACTTCTTACAGACCCAGCCTTAGCCAGGGAGAGGAGATGGAAGGAGAAGTACTGAGGACTGACAGGGCTGGATATAAAGGCCAGTGACCATAACAGCCAGGCAATTAGGGACATACGGTCACACAGAGCTGCTGAGGTGTGAAGGCATCTTGGTGTGGCCGTGTGCTTCCCACCCTCCCCACCCATCAACCTGAACTTTTATTTGCCCGTAACTCTGCTCAAATGATAACCACCAGCAATGGTCCTAACAGATGTGTCTGGCCATGATGGGGATGCATCTGACTCAGGGGATAACACCACAATAGCCAAGGGCTACTGTGAGCAATGCACCCACCTAACTATCAAGGTCCAACTCAAGCCAAGTTTGAAATAAACTGACTTCGTTAGTCAGTATGATAGTCTGACTGTAAGTCAGTTACTTCACTCCGTAAGTGTTGGACAGCCCAGGGCCCGCTGAGCTTCCCTGCATGGCAGCGGGCTGCACACCAGGATCCTCCTTTGGGCAGGGACACCCCTCAAGGTTACTCCTCAAGGCTGAGAGATTCCTTGCTGCCAGATGCTCGATAGTGATTAATAGTGTGTTAAACTTTGAAATCTTAGCTAAGTGATAGAAAGGGTTGATTGTGCACATATAATCCTTTAGACATAAACCACTGACCAAGTCTGGGACTAAGTCTGGTTCCAGCCACATCCAAACTCCCCTCTGAGAAGGAGTTTAGAATGCAAGCTTTGGAATGAGGTGTAGTTTCTGAACCTCATGACTCAGTGGGAGGCTCTCCCTGACAATTTTGTCTGGCCCCAGCTCCTCTATGCAGTAAATTATCAAGTATACCTTGCCATTGAATCTTGTTAAACCACTGTCACATTTACTATCAAACTTTGTTAAATCACAGTTTTATATCAATGAACACATTGCTAATTCTGTGTTTGGAGGGAAGTGCGTCACTCCATCCACAACACTTTTCCAAGCTCAAGCAGGGTCAGCTAGAGCCACTGGCCTAGGATTGTGTCTGGTCAGGTTTTGAATATCACTAAGGGTGGAAACTCCACGACCTCTCTGGGCAACCACTTTCAGTGTTTGATCACCCAAACAGTTAAAAAAGATATGCATTATGTTTAAAGAAAAGGTTTCATGAATGACTTGCATCTGTGGGTGACCTCAGTCCCAAAACTGGCACCCATCCCCCAGCACAGAAGGATACATGGCAAAACTTTACAGATGACTGATTGTACAGCTTTATGAGCAGGTGCTGCAAAGGAAATTCTGCCTTGAATCCCTTTGGCAATAGGGGAATACAGATAAATTTTCTAGTACCAGAAAAATGCATTATGATACTACAAGTCTCGCCAAACTTCTCAGACCACATTTAGCAGGGTCCTGGGAAGGAGACCAAGGGGTACCTCACATTAACTACTTTGGACCTCATTATGTTGCTGGGAAGCTGGAGGAGAAGTCCTTGAGACTCTTATTCCATGACAGGACCTGCAATGCCAGGCAGAGTAAGAAGCCCTCCTTCCTCCAGGGCTCTCCAGAGTCTGAGACATGAGACCACGCATCCTAGCGCAGCTCTCCCGCTCACCTGCTGCCCTCCCAGGAACTATGACCTTACACATGCAACAGGTCTGCTCCCTTCCTTGCTTGGAAGAATGCTACCATGCAGTAAGAAGAATCACATCTCATCTCCAGCTGTTCCTTTTTCACATCTGAAATAGAAAAGCCATGCAGATCACTGACAGCTCAAGGAGATCAGCCTGGCTGGGGTCAGAGCTGTTAGTGAGGGAAGCGGAGACAGGAATATCAAGGTTAAGCTGAACAGAAAAAATCAGGACAGACTCTGCAAGACAACCCAGAGAAGCCCATAGCATTAATACTATGGGTACCACAGCTCCACTGCAACCTGATTGCCTTGGAGCCCTTTGACACCACATGCATTCAGTATCACTGTCCTCTTGTGATGCTTGTATATTGCCCATCACAGCAGTCCTCAAACAGGTGTTTGACAGCAGGAAATAGAAGGCCATTTCCCATTAAAGGATTTATTGAGCTGTGCACTATCTGTGTTAAAGTATAATTACTTATGTTTGCAGAGTTCAGAAGTCAAAAATAGTAAGGAAATGCGAAAGATAAACTCTACAGCAGTGTTAACGTCAGTTTTATTTACATCCTTTGCTTTACAGTATTCAGTAAATATGTACAGAAGTGCATTTGTGTATGATATCAATGCTCATATTTACCAAGAAAAAACAGGTAAATAGAAATGTGTTCTATGTAATGAATGTGATTGAATTTTGCTCTAAAAGAAAACATTGTTTCTTGTTTGCTGACACTTGACACCATAACTATATGAGTTACATGATGTATAGTTTTTCTTCAGCTCTCATCACTTGGCAGGGATGGCTCACAGAAGATGTGAATGCCTTAGTTCAAGCATAGATGAAAGGCAAAACACCTGCCAGTCTCTGAATACATTCCTCTTCCCCCACCCTTCTCCCCAAATGTGTACCTTTTCATGCTTGTCTAAACCACACTTCAGCCATGCAGCTTATTTGGATTTTAGAAAGATGTGACGTTATCAGGATTCATATGTATTTAAGAACAAGGGCAAACACTTTCTTGCATACTAAACTGGTTAACACTGAGATCTTTCTCAGTCTAAGCATGTATACACGTGATTTAATGTGATTCCATTTGTAAAAAGTATGCCACCCTCTTGAGACCCTTGTAGTTATCTGCTTTCAATTACATTTGAAGTATTCCGAAAGTCTCCTATACTAATCCCATCCAAGTTGGAAGCCACATAGCTCATGCATGAGGCTGTCAAACATGAGTAGTTGCAGATGTCAGTGCACCAGTGGCAGGAATCCAGAAAGATAGATCAAGGCTTAGTCACTGAAAAATACATGCCAGCACATCTCAAGATACATAGCATTGTAGCACCTCATGAGGAAAACGTGTCGTGACAGGAAATCAATAACCTCTTGGAGGCGATCTGTTTTTGAAATATTCTTGATTAATTATGCCAGGGTGTGTTTGGCAACTTTGCCTGATCCAGCATTAACCTAATGCCTTTTGCATGAAGCACTATTGTAACTAGTCTCATAAGTCAAATCTGATGGTTCAAGTCAGGTTTTAAAGGGTCAGGTTATAGATTTTGTAATGTCTTTGTGTCCAACATTGCTGCCTTTACAATGGTGCATAGGCTTTTACTATCAATCAACATAACAATTGTTTTAACATGAACAATAGCATTTAGAACTAATTGCATTTGAAGCAGAACAATTCTCCTAAATAAAGTATGTAAAACAAGTAGGGAATGTCAGTGTGTTTTCGTGACAGAAGACCCTAGTTCAGGATATTCCCCAAGCTTGTTTGCTTACGTGCCTCCTTTGCAGAGGAGAAGCAGCTCCAGGAGACACATGAGCAAGGCTGCGCTTCCATCTTTCTTCCCCTGCCTTCCTGCACAAACTCATGTTCCCCCCCAACAAGTTTTCCAGTCATGGAACACATGCTGTCCCATCTGTCTGGCAACCAATGCAAGACCCCAGCTCGTGCCTCCTGCCTTGCCTACACCCACACCGCATACCCCGTCGGCCCTGCACCCCAACACATGCTGGTGCCTTACACACCCACTGAATGTGTTCACTCCTGGTCTCACTAATCGTGTGGTGCCTCTAGACCCTGCCGTGGCCTGCCCACTGCATCCTGGGCACCGAGTGCAAGACCTCTTCTTTTCCTTTTCCTGCAGCAGGTGCTGTCAGCAAAGCTGGGTGCAGAGCTGGGGGTCACTGGTCGTCGGGTCGCTCAGCTGTAGCTGCCAGTGTCCAGCTGCTGCTGCACAGCCTAGCCCCGTGCCATTGCACAGGCTGCAGGAATGCGGAGCTGATGCTAGCGCAGCGCTTTGGCCAGGGGCATGGGCACCGTTGCCCAGGCAGCTCTTTCCTCATGCACTTCTGCCTCACAGTGGAGTACATGCGCTTCAGAAGGCGCAGGGCAACGCGCATGAGGCAGGACTGGTTACAGGCAGATTGCTGGCTGCAGTAATGAGAGCACTCTCGCATTAGTCTGCCTCTGCTTTCTGTAATACGAAAACAAAAAGCTTAGGAGGTTACATCCTCTAGAGTTATTTATTAAAGGAGTTTACATGCGTAATATAAAGAACCAATTAAACAAAGATAATGACAATGACTGTGAGATAATTCGTTCAAACCGAGTTGCAGATAGTTGCAGTCACCATGTGGTAGACCAGAGTCTGACCTTTGGCTACCTCACATGCACAACACCCAATAAATCCACCTCCTCAGTAACCTCTTCCAAGATTTTAAATTTCCGAAAAGCATCAAAGAGCCACCATTTGCAAAAGAAACTGCCAAATAATGGTTTCTTGATTTTCCCAAATGTGGAATTTCTTTCCCCAAATTATACTGGCTTAAAGCCCAGGACAAGCAATATTCAGCCCTGGACCAGTGACAGACTGAGGGTCCAATGTCTTCAGGTTAGAAAGAGGATACTTTGGCTATCATGAAGCCAAAAATATCCTTCTATGAAAGCCTTAGTGCTATCCCTGGGAGACTGCCAGATATCAGAATTTAATATGGCACATTTTATATACAGATAAACTTTTCAAGTCAGTTAAAGAGATGTATAAAATGCATTGATACAGATTATTTTCTCCTTTTGGGGCCTCTGCAATTAGACTCATGATATGGAAGTTGGCTTTTCAAGGGGAAGAACACTATTTTCCATTGGAGTAAAATTGTTTTAAAGCATTGCTAAATTACACCTGCAAGTTTTCTTTTGTCATTTTTGTGCTAAGAATACATGAGGCTCAATGACTTTACTAGCACTTTTTCAGCATGACCTGCATAAGCAGTCAACATTCATTCATGCAAATTAAATCTTGATGATACATCTAAGTATGTGTGTGTGTGTGTGTGTGTGTGCATAAACATTAATTTTAAGGATAATTGTAAGAGACAAGAGTATATTTCTTTGTCTAGATAAACCTTTTTGCAAATAGTAGTTTAAGAAATTCTAGGGCAAGTGTTTTAACTTGTAAGAGGCAAATAAGTTAAACAAAACATGTAGAAAAATTACTTTGCATAACATTGTGATTAACAACTGTTCCTTGCACAGGATGTATGTGTGTGTATGTTCCACACTGTTAGTGGTGTGATTTTTCCAAGGATTTAGTGGCAGAAATAGGGACTTGAAGTTGAAAGTAAATTGGGGTTCGCAGGATTTGCTCAGCTGTGGCTGAGTGCAGAGAACCTGGGCTGTGTTGATTCCCTTGTATTTTAACGAAGTCTCCTGATGGTAGTGCAGTGTGCATTGCCAGGAGCTGACTGGGGAGTTTGGGCACAGCATGGAAAGAACAGAAAGACTAGCTAAGTGATCCCAGCACAAGGAGAGAGGTGACTTATGTGACATTGCACTTTGTATGTGTTTAATGATACCTGGGTACATGACATGCATTTAAAGTGGTTATATTGAATTATACAAAGTTAAAGAAAATCAATCATGTAGCAATGCTGTTCCGTTTGGCAACAATGGCACTGGTTTTGCGAATTTTTATATACCAGATGTGCCATGTCCTGTCCTGTCTCGTCCCTGTCATCATCTTGTTCCAAGTCCAAGTGACCAAGATTTTGGTGTGTCGAGTTAAAGCATTATCTGTGCCTGTCAAACAGATATGGTGGTGATGTTTCAAGATGGACCTGTGGTGACTGAAAGAGACCAAGTTGGAAGTGAAGATCACCTGGGGAGATGCTGAATCAGGGCCAGGAAGGCACAGAGGGGTGACTTGGGCTGGTAGGGTGGGAAGGAGCTTGAAGTAGCAGGAGGTGAGATGGGAGAGAGGCAGACGGCTCAGAGGGAGGCAGCTGAAGAAGCCTCCAAAAGCAGAGGGGAACCAGGACAGAGGGTTGATCAAGGTGACGACTAAGAGATGCTGAAAAGGCCAAGGTGTCTCAGAACTTGAATGAGTATATTGGCTTTCATACCAAATTTTCATTACTTCTCTATACGTGCTTACTTATCTTAGGCTGACACCCAGGAATGTAACTGAGGAATACGATGTGGTCCTCCATTCCTCCACAGCTACCCTACGTGACCTCGAGTGAGGCGTGCCATGTCCATCTTGCCCTCTTGCAAAATGGGGATAGGATATTCTGCCCCTGCAGATCGGGGCTGCTGTGAGGGTATGTTTAGTAACACATCTGAGGTGCTGAAGTGCTTCAGTGATCGGCACTGTGGAAATTCTATAGATAAACACCTATATATAACCTCCCTGAAACTAGTACAGTCACGGGAGTGAGATCACGTTGACACTGCTATTTCAATATAGAGTACATACTGCACATGTCAGAAACATCGAGAACAAATCCATCGACATGAGGTGTGCATGGAGGTGATACAACTCCTGTTAAGTCAGATATGCCAGGCCACTGTATTTATCTACAGAAAAGAGGAAAAGAGGGGGTAACGTTAAAGGGGAAGTGTTAATTTCCCTTTCTAAGAACTCTACACTCTTATACTGATTGAAAGTGTTTGGCTTGTGTGTGTTTTGTGGTGTTATTGGGTATTGGTCTTTGTTTAGATCATACAATACTTCTTCCTCCTTCCAACCTACAATAACAATTAACGAGCCGTCTGTGGCTGCCTTGGAGTGCATCTTGTGCATCAGTGTTTCTCAGTTAATAGTCATAATTTCTCATTTGTAAGAGGAAAAGTGCTACCAGCGCTTTCAGTCTCAGAAGGGCTCAGACTCACTCAAGGTTTCCAATTTATTATGCACCCAGCTCTGATATCCTGCTGCTCTCTTTATGGATTAGGCTGCCTTGGTGGAAGGTATCATCCTTCAGATGACACATAAATACTCTCTTGCCAGCTGTTCCTTTCTCAGAAGTTTCTCAACGAGTAAATCATAATCATGCCCCTTATTTTACTAGTTTCTGGTCTGGTTATCCACATTAGTCTGCTAGGAGCATGCAGAAAATGCAGCTTTATTACTGCTGTTACTCTGCAAATGGCGCTGTCTGCAACTGTAGGGATTTTTAGGCCTATGACTATTGGTTTCTAAGGTGAATACACCGGTAGTGGTTTTAAATCAAGAGGAACGGGCATAGGTCATTTTACTGGTCGTTTCTGTAAAACCTTTAATCTCGAGGTGCTGCAGAAATCCCTGAGAGGTAAGAAGGAGATGCAGACAGATTGCTTCACTCGTTCTGATATGCAGCAGCTGTTTAACAACATGTAACCTGGTTTTGAGTTCAGGGGAAAAAAAAAAAAGAAAAAAAAAAGTGAAGGGTAACACCCTACTGATGGAAACTAGGTTTTATAGAGGAGTTGAGAAAGAGAGAAAGCAGAGGCAGCCGGCAGACGCAGCAGTTTGCACAGCAGGGTGCAAGTAAGGGGGTTTCCATCACATCGGTACGGGTGCCAGCCTAGGGGCAGTGGCAGTGTGCTGCGGGGCACTTTCCCCAGCAGATGCTGGAGCCCCTGCCCCTGCCAGGGCAGAGGCTTGGACACAGACACAGCTTTGGGTGGCTGATGCAGCCCTCCAGGTCCCGGGCTGCACCAGTTCTGTGGGTGAAGACCCACCTGCAGCCTTCTTGTTCCAGGGAGCACCAGCACTTACAGGAGCCTCCCAGTCCATCAGTTAAAACACTGGTGACAGCAAAGCTGCGAGGCCCTTTTGCTTATCACCGGGCTTTCACTGCCCCTTAAGAGCGTGGGCTGAATGTCATGCTGAAGCCCTCTCAATAGAGGTCCGTGGTATTTCCTTTGTACTAAAATGTCCTATACCCTGTAGTTTTCAGTCTGATTAATTTGAGTAACAAGTCACAGTCTTCTGTTGGTTGAAATGAATTATAATCACAATTTACATGATCCCCAAATGGTTTCTCCACCCTGCCAGAACTTCTGCGTACTGACTGGATATCTGAGGAAGCAGATGCTTTTTTACATTGAACTCCTTGTTGTAAAGGTAGTTTTGGGGAGTCTCTGCAGATCAGGACTGATTTGGGAAGAAAGCATGGCTGTGTTTATGCTAAGGACAGAAGATACCAATACACAAAGCTGTCAAAGGTACTGTTCAGCACCTTTTGAAAAGCTTTAACATTCCATTTAAAACACAGTTAAGGGAGGAGAAAAGGCCAAGGAAGGTTTTGATGAAAACAGCGTTAAAAAAAGCAGCACTTACTGGTTGGAAGATAAAATACATAACCAGGCTTTCAAGAATGAGCACTTAATTTGCCTAAAGACAGAACTCATTTTTAACATACCAGATTTGCATAAAACCTTCTTTTCCAGCTACCTTTTACAGCACACACATAAAATGGGGAAGCACAGTCCTCCATCAAAGCTCAGTTACTCAAGCCAACACTACAGATGTGCTGCCTACTTGTAATGTGACTTTCCAGTCTCAAATGTCTTTAGGCGCATATATACCATGTAGGGGGCTTGGTATGCATTTTAAGAGTGTCTTTTGAAGAGTTACTAATGAGCAGAGTTTCTCTCAGGAAGCAGTGGCAGTGGTTCCAGGAATTAATCCACCTGCAGCCCTTTCAGTGACTTTTTTTGCAGTGTGTACTAATTCAGCTTCACTCGAAGGTTGCTGCTTTGGAGTCAGTCTCCAGAGTGTTTTCTGGATTAAATTCTCCATAAGATAAGCTTCCTGCAAATTCCACCCTCGCTCTGTGCATTGAGCTGGTTTCTCTCTGTTTTCATGCATCATTACCAGCAGTTGAAGACTTAGCAAGGCGAATTTCTTCCCCACTTGTAGATGATGGGACCTTGGGAAGCAGCGCCGTGTTGTAGACACAAAACAGGGAGGAAATTGCAGCTTGCTGCTCTGCAGAGACCAGCGCGTGTTAGCAGACCTAGCAAGCGTAAAGATCTGTCAAAGCAGGCAGTGGCAGCGACAGGCAGGGACAGGGCGTGAGGGGTCTGAGCAGGATGCTGCTGTGGCTGGGTAATGGGGTTTATGGCCATGCTTCAGCTCACAAGGTGGTTTTGGTAGATGGGTCCTTCAGAGAGGGGTTAACAATGGGTCTGAGGGTCACTGCCTTGGCACTTCAGAGAAAAAGGTGTTTGTGGCTGGGAGGGCACCTTGGTGGGTAGCACCGCAACCGCACCAGGAGAAGCTGACAGGGTTTCTTGCAGGTAGATGTAGTTACTGAGCCCAAGCTAAGAGCTACTGCTAATGACGGAGTTCCTGAGTTCCCTCACTGCTGCCCGGGCAGGGCTGAGGGAACCCCCGAGCCTGCGGACACCGCGGGGCTCGCAAGCAGCGAGTGGTGCCATCCCGGCTGGTGGAGATGGTGCTCCTGCTCCCTGATGTACCCGCAGTATTGCTCAGCACAAATCTCTGGTGTCAGCACAGTCATACAGGCAAAACTGTCTCTCAGGAGTAGCTGGTCTCAGTGGGAGCAGAATAAGATGTCCAGGTAAAAACACAGCTTTGCTTGTAAGTACTTAATCCATAAAAAAGTGCCTTATCAATATAGCATTGATTACTAGTGCTAGCGTAGTTTACTACTATGGTAATACTATACTAGTCATTGTACTCTGATTATAAATTTGCCCTTTTCTTAAAGACTTTAAATGATGCAAAACAACAGTGACTGGAAAGCTGTTACAGCAGCTAATCATCCTTGCCATTTAAACCTCCTTGTGACTTGAAGTTCCTCATTCCTCAGTCTTCTCTCAAGTAAGCCCCTGGAGATACCTTGACAAACAAGGTGAGACATGCTGTGTTGTCCTCCAGCCTGCCAGTTCAGTAAAAGGGAGCAGTCCCAGAGATACCACTCAGGCATCTTTGATCGGCACAGCGTGATCTTTAGCGAACAGGTCAAGGAGGCATCAATGGTATTTTCTCTCTGAGCCTCAGGTTCCCATTGGCCCAAGTTTATTCAGAAATCAGGTGGCAAACACGTCACAGGGTATGAAATTTCTGGCCACCTGCAGCTTTCCCAGCCCTGATGGATCCCACTGCAAGCGCGTTTGACCCCTGCTCACCTGCACTAGGCTTCAGTCCAGGTGCCAATCTGATTAAAATTTGGTATTTTTAGTTCCAGAGTTTTAATTGGCACTGTTTGACAGAAGGTATCTCTGCCTACAAATTTTCATGTTTTTTAAATTAAGGTTCTTGGAGAGGCTGAAGCGTAGGAAAGGGAAATTTTATCTTGGTTGTAGTTTGGGTCAAACATCTGAAACAGCTTTTTAGAGTGGCAGTTCCACTAGAACATTTGGAACCAAAGTTCATACTCTGGATTTGTAAAACTGCAGTGATTGCAGGTAGCATCGTCATTTGCCATAACAGGCAAAGATTAAAAATACACATCTCTGATTTTCTCCTTACACTTCACTTTTAATAGGATTTTGGACACAGCCTCTTTAGTGATACAGCTCACTATCCTTTCCCCCCACCCCTCCACTTACCTTTAGAAAAGAGCAGAAGGGAGAATTGAGGAAAATAATGATCTATTTTATTACCACAGGAACCGGGAGGAGGGAAAGGAGAAGAAGACTCTAGATTAAGGGCTGATTGCTGAAATTATTTAAACTACTTTTTAATTGGCAAGCTGTTGAGTTGTTATAATCAATAAGGAGCGCATCAGCAAGCAGTATCTGAAGTGGTAAACATTTCAGCTGAGAAACGGAGCTCAGAAGCTCTGTAACCATCATCCATATAGTGAAGATTTAAGACTAAGTGGCTGGATCACAAGAATACATTGTACAAGGAATATCAGGGGTGGGGTTTGGAGTTAATAGTCTTTGTTGTCTTCTGGTTTTTGTCTCTGAAGAATTCATGGAGGTAGGGCAGAAGGCAGCCTCCAGCTGCCCTGCTTCGGGGGCTGTGCTGAGTGAGGTACTGATCTCTGTCTGAAGACCTTTTCCATACAGATGCAAGACGTGCAGGTGGATCTCCAGGGCTTGCTTTGCTGTCAGTCCCTATTAATGGACTATGAAAGTCCTGCACAGTTTATAGACCTCTCATCTAATAGTGGGCACCTCACATCGCAGACCACATGTAAAACATCTTTGCATTCCCTTGAAGCTGATTTATACTGTTTAAGGGGATGGGGGTGGAACAAGTTGTTAGAAGATGAAGAAATTGAAAGCTCCCCTGACTGCTGTATTATCCACCTGACATTCTCCAAATGCTATTCATTAATTACTAATGCCTTAAAAATCAGAGCAGTTACCCAATTCAAATTATGTTACATCTCTGAGCCAGAGCATTTCCATTATCTTATCATTTCCTATTCAAACAATTCTTACTTCTCCACAGTTCTTAAAGGCTCAGACCCCACTCTTGTTTCCTCTCATTTGGACCTGTTATCCACGCAAGGGTATTTCTACTCCATGCCTGTCCTGTCTTCACATTGGTGGAAATCAGTGTGGGTTTACAGGATAATTATTACGAACTTGCAAATCCAGCCTTCTAGCTCCCCCCAGAACTAATTGTGCACATCTGATGGCAGAGCTTGGACAGCGTAAGCCATAACCTTCTTTTCCAGCTGGTGATCAAGTGCTTGGGGAAGGATTGAACCAGGTTTAGGGCTTAGGCCACCCTTGCAATCCTTGCACCTGCAGACTCCCTGTGGACTGGGCAGGAGAGTTCACAGTCACACCAAACCCCAGAGCCAAGCTCTCAACCAAAGTAATTCCCTTTAGACACCCGCGATAACTTGGCCCCATGGTGGCAAGGCAGAGTATGTTCCTGGAGTCACCAATAATGCTCGTCCTAGATGAGCTGGGTATCCAGAAATGATGGGGTTTATTTTCTGGCACATTTGTTCTTCGCTCATGTATATTTTCATGCCTGCCAGCACTCTGAAATCTAGACATCAAGTGCTGGGGGCAGGCTAGTTGCAATTTTTCATGCTGCTGACATTAATTGGATGAACAGACCTTCTCAGAAGGGGCAGTGTAGGAATGTGTATGGGAAAATGACAAAATAAGGAGTTTCACAGCTAAATAAAGACAAGTGGCTGAAAATGGTTTTTACAGCTTTGGCTTTCATATGTTTCATTTGGGAATCTAAAACCATTTTGCACAACAACTAGGAAATTAAGATTCACAACATCTTTCTGAAGAAGATAATTGCTCCTGTCTTACAGACAGAAGAACAGAGGTATTGAGACAATCATTTGAAAATGTCCCTTATTTTCAAGTCCCTAGATTGAGATACATTTAAATCTAATTCTCAGAAGCATTGAATACCTCCATTTATATTCATTCATTTGGCATTGTTTGTGCTTAGAGTCTCTGAAAATCGAGTGCATTGCCTCCTAACTGGACTGGTCAAAATGGCCAAGGTGATGTGGCAAACTGCAAGGCCAGACTGGGACTGGGACCCTCATGCCACATCCCATTTTCACTCTCTGAGTATCTGCTTTGGATTCCTGGACAAAAGGAAAAGCACGCTCTGCGCACTCAGTTTTCCTCTGCTCTCTCAAATTCTGTCCCTTATACCCTATATACCTGGACGTTATGCCTATGATACTGTTTGGGTTATTGATCAACTTTATGGAGAGTTGTTTTACCTTGTCTTTCTAACCCACAAGAAATTGTCTTCAGGTTTTTGTGCTGAAGATTCTTATTGTAGATGTAGCATGGAAATGCAGTGAGAATCATTTGTATCACCTGGTTTCCCCCTGTTGTTTTGTTTTTTTCAGCATACAACGGTTTTGCCCTTTGTATTAATCGAGATGAGAACAACACATCATCAGTATCCCAGCAGGAGCTGTGGACTGGCTGCAGTGTGCACCTTCGCTGTTGGCTATATTTTATGGTAAGGGCTATACACGCTGTGTTTTCATATCGTATTGGGGGTTTTGTACTGCTAAATTTGGGCACATATTTCATTATGGATATAATCGCTAACAGATTCACGCTGCATGCCTCGTTTGGTCCAAGACCTGGGCTTTGTCTGGTTTCCCCAGATGCTTATATTTTTAGAAAGTATATGCCAAACCTCACACAACAGGAATTTGTTGAACAATCCCATGTAAGCAGTGGTCTTTCCAAGGGTACATTTTTCAAGCTTTTTTTAAGCTAAATGTTTTTCTTGGACCTTAGTTTTACTGCTTAGGGTTTTTGTTCTATCAAATAAAATTGAGAATAGGCAAATGATTTCCTGCATCACTATTTAAGTGGCAACAGAAAAGATAGAATATTTTCTTCTTTACTACTTCATAAATTCTTTCTGTAAAATTGATTACAGAATAAGCCAGTAATCCAAACACTCTGAAGTTTGTTTTAAAAAATGAAAATGTTTGTGAAAAATTAAACTAAAACAGAAATAACTTTTCTTATACAACATTAAATTAAGTCTTTGGGCAGTTTCTATTCAAACACCTGACTTAAGGGACAGAATTAATTTACTTTGGTCATCTTAGCATTTTATTTTTCACTAAACCTTTGTTTTATTTACAATGCTTCTTTGATACCATCTATCCTTTATCCTTTCTGCAAACATTTCATGGCAACATGTTCACTTCTCATTTGCTTTCTTCTCACCTCACAACACCCTTCCCTCAGCTAAGTGTTTTTTTTCCAAAATTTTGGATAATACTGCTTTTTCCACCAGTCAAGTGAGATGAAACTAATGAGAGAGGCACACAGGCTCAAGGCAATACTGCTGTACTGCTTCAACAATGCAGCTTGCCCCCTCGGTCCAATGAAACAGAGGCCGTTACTCATACACAGCCACGCACATGCATCATAAAATGCTAGTAATCCAGCTGAAGTGGGATGTTGTGTCCCAGGACAACAGTCACATTCTGCCATTTGCTTTTATAAACAGATATACTCTTCTTAAAAAGGAGTAATATTTGTAATTATAACATAAGGACAGCCTCATGAAAAGAGGCACATAGTGGTTCCTTCAGGAGAAGGTAGTTGGTTGGTCTTTTTACCCTGTATATAATAATACGTAACTGTGATATTTCACAACCTTCCTCTGAAGGGTACATGGAGACGGGCTGGCAGTTACTGTACCTGTGATCTGACCTCCTATGGCAAATCCTTCTTTTCTCAAAATGATCTGAGTAGACAGATGCAATAGTTTTCAATAGGAATAGCAAATTGAAACGATCCAGTTCTGCAAGTGAAATAAGACAAGGGATGTCTTAAAAAATGTTTTAAGAATCTGAATTTTGGAACAATCCAGTTCTGCAAGTGAAATAAGACAAGGGATGTCTTAAAAAATGTTTTAAGAATCTGAATTTTGGAACAATCCAGTTCTGCAAGTGAAATAATACAAGAGATGTCTTAAAATGTTTTAAGAATCTGTTGCATTATCACTGTGGTACTCCTATGGCTTGATCCTACCTACTACAGTGCATCTGCATCCTACAGTACAAGTGCAAGGTAAAAGGAAATTGTAGGACAAGTGAAGCAGGGGGAGAATATTCTGTATTAAGAAATTAACTACTAAGCAGATACCCAGTTACAGCCTATGATCATCTCTGTTCGCCTTTGTGATTTATTGATTTTTTCTGCACGTGCATAATTTCCAAACTGGATTGGGCTACTCTCAAGTGGACTCACCTTCTTCCAAGTTGTGATTTCTCTAAAGATGGTCTGAGACATTTGTTTGTTCAGCCTAAAGGTCATCCTGCTAAATTTTGCACTTACAGCCCATTTCTCTGGCTACTTCTGTGAAAGAAGGCCTTTGGGGAAGACTGGAGGCAGACACAAGCTACACTGTGCCATCATCTGCAAGTTCTGCATGTCTTCAGCCTGCAAATGTTATTGAAGTTATCAGTACAATGTATCTCAGATTCACAGTTGGAAAAATCGATCAGAAAGTATGAAAAGTAGTTTTCTCATCCCTCTCACTCAGAGCATGCCTGCCTTTCATAGATGAAGTCCGCTACCTTCCTGCTGCGAAGTGACCACATTGAAGTAAAGATCTTAATCTCTCAGTGGGTTGGGAATTACTTATGTCCGATTTGCTGGCCTTGGTGTACCATTTAGACACCTCAAGGGTAGCACAGTGCATCAAAATGAGACCTGCAAATGACCCAGTTACATATAGCCTGGTGGAATTCCCTTCCTTTGTACCTTTGGTTGTCCATGGGTCCCCTGCTGGGGCTCAGTTCTTGGTTTATGTTTTTTTTTCTGAGAAGTTAGGGAACTGCTGCTTCAGAATCTGTCCTTCTCCTACAGCATTTTTTCCTCATCAGAAGTGTTTTCACTGCACCTCTCTCAGTATTAAGTGAAGACAGTTGCTAATCAGCTGTACTCTGTGTTTTGCCCTTGAATTTTGAACTCTCTCTCCACCTCGGCTGAAACCTTCTTACCGTGCTACGTGATTTATGTGTCACATCTCACTTTGTACTGTAAAGGAGCGTACAGGAAGATACTGTTTAGGTTTGGTTCTGTTAATGCATTTTTTTCAACTCCATGTAGAGGAGAGCTTCTGTTATAAATGAGAAATCAGGCAAACAATTCTGATAGAATTGCTGAAGTTGGAAGAACATAGCTGAAAAACTTGATATCCCCTGAGTATTATTCAGAGACGTTATCTGAGAAACTTCCTATCCTGAAGAGTAAAACTTTTTTCTGTTTTCCTTTCTTTTTTTTTTTTTTGCATTCTCTCCCTTCAGTCAGAGAGCATTTGAGTAGGCACACTTAGCTCATGCGCTCTCTGTGAGGGGGAGCTCTCCCTTGCTCTTACGGAACTGTGCTCAGGCTGAGCATTCACTGATTTGCATTGCCTGTTGCAGACCATACATGGACTTTCAGGATCAAAGCCATGGGCTAAGATGGGAAAGGACGGTTGGTTTTATTTAGTATGGCTTGAAAAGGTCACAAATTGTATTGAATTGTTATAATCTAGACAGTGCTAAGAAAACCCAAGAGCTTGCCAGTACTACTAGAAAATACTGCCAATGGGTGTATGGAGTTGGTTGTCAAGGAACAGAAAAGAGCCAGAAATGTGTTGCTCCCTGTAATAAGCATGACCTCATGGTAACTAATATCAGAGCCTAATAGGTCCCTAAAATAAACTGAGACAAATACTTTTATTTTAAATGGTTTTCTTGTTCCTTCTGCATTAGAGTGCTTGAGGATGCCAAAAGAACAGACCCTAAGAACCTGACTCCACTGTTCTAGCCATGCTGGGCTATGTGTTTGGGAGCAAAAGACTTGATGCTGCTCTCTTGCTGCTATCTCAAATCCACTAGGAGCTGCCTCCACATGTGCCAAGCTTGGACTTGCTTCATTCTTTCATTCTTTGATAAATGTAATTTAAAGAGCTTAGGCACCTTTAAGCTTTCATTTCAAAATAAAGTTTCTCCTGAGGTGACTTTAGAAGAGTTCTGTAGATTTGCTGAGGGAGGCGTTTAGGCAGGGTAATTTGCTGAATTCTTCTTGAATGAATTTAAGAAAGGAATGTCCACTGAGAATTTGGAATGAATTTGAGATGGATGCTGTCAGCCTTGACGTAGGATTTCCACTAGCAATTCTCCAGAGAAGGAGACGAAGATCAGAAAGAGTGGATGCTGGCAAAGGGATAAGGGATAACTGCTAGGACAAACCTTGACATTCAGAAGAGAGAGGTGCAGAGTTAAGAGTGTGAAACTTGGTGGGAATTGACAGCCATATTGATAAAGAAGGGCAAGATTGAGAAACCAGAAGGATTTCTGAGGTTGCTGGTGCCGATGGAGCCAGAGAGGCACAGCACAGCTGTGCTAGCGTGTGCTGAGGGTCTGTATGTGGGGGGTGTCATGAATGCATTTGGAATTGAGCACTGGGGACTGAAGTTCAATAGAGATCAGAGGAATCAGTGGTTGGGAAAAAAACAAAGGAAAGGTCCTTGAGGCAAGTAAAAGAGATGAACCATGGGTTTGAAGAGAAATGGGTAAGGAGATGTGCAGCTCACAGGTCAGCAGCTTGAAAGCAGAAATCATGCAAATCAGTAGGAACGACTGGGAGGGGGAGAGAGAGACAGGCTTTGAAATCGGAGTGGAAGGCTGATGGAGAGGTGGGTGATAGATGAGACAATGCAGAGGAGGAGAAAAGAGTTGCAGCCAGAGCTACTCAGAACAGGAAAGAGTAGGAAGAAGTAGAAGCAGCAGAAATAGGCCAGGAGAAGATTAGTGTCCCCTGTACCTGACCCAGAAGGAGGGTGGGAGAGCAGAAGTGCTTTCAGCAGGCGAAGGCTGCATGGATCCTCAGCCTGTTAGGTCTGACATAGCCATTATGGACTGTTACATTCTGGCTCCCCTCCACCTCCACATCCTCAAATGTTTCAGTCAAAGCAACAGTACAATCACAGATGACATGCATGGATAATACATTCTCGCTTGCTTATGCAGCTCCTTAAAATATAGCTCAAGAAGGCATAGCAACTATCACTAAATTTAAAATGAAATATTATTTATTGAAATAGATTACTTGCAAAGATGACAACACCTTGCAGCAAATCACGAATCCGTGGAGTTTTCGTCTTTCTAGCTACCTGTACATAAACACAAATTTTTGCTAAAGTTTTTTCATCTCAGAGGATGGCCACAGTCATGCTGGGTATGTTTTGCACGTGACATTATTTGCAGCTGCAGTTTTCCAGGACTTGTCTTCTTCTGAAGGCATAACTACTCCATACCAGTAGCACAGTCCTATGACCCACGTACTGTCCAGCACCAGCCAGGTCAATGGAGAAGAATCCAGTGTAAGAAACTGGATCAAGAGAGGGTGATTGCTAGTTTTTCCTAACTGGTGACTGTTTATTGAAGTTATTTTTTAGTCTTTAAAATTTCTAAAGAATGTACATCCATAGTGTAGGTAACTTCGGCCTGGCTGGCTGTTATCATAAGCCCAGAATCTTAAGGTGGCTGAGATCTTAATAATTCTGATTAGATGCAGAACAAGTTGTCCTGTTTGTGGGGCAGGGGAGGGGAGAACAATCATAAAGATTTATGAAATGTGGCTCACATCGGTCAGTATTAGAAACCAAAAGTAGAACGGATTTAGTGTGGGTCATTGTGCTTCTGCCACTGAAAGCACAAGGTTGGTCCCTACTCTATAACCACAAATGATGTGTTCATTCAAGTTTTGAATGACTCAGCTGCTATAAGCCTGTCATCTCTTTTGGGAGACATTCCACAATTTAATAGCTCTGGGTAAAGTTCTCACCTTTTGTGGAAAACAAAAAAGAGTGGTGCTAGGGTAGATCATGAAATAAAAGCATAGCACATACCCACATTCTGTTGTTTGGTAAAGAGTAACACAATGGGAACTGGCCTCGGATTTGTTTGGGAGTAAAGATTCAGCCTTCCCTTCTGCCAGTCACTGGAAACACGAACAGCACAGAAGATGTGAGAAAGGATTTGCTGCTGCAAGAAGTAACCAGAAGGGAACTGCCATAGTAGATCAGAGCAGTCATGTATCCAGGCTGTAGCTGTAGCCAATGTCAGATGCTTCAGGAGAAGATTTAGCAGGCCATTTTGGAGTAACCAGCCTGTAAGTTTTCTTCCAAAACCTATGTCAGAAAGCAGATGCTTGGATCCTTCAGTCTTGGTGGTTTATATACCTTGTACTCTTTGAACTTAAACTTACTATACACATTCTTATTGCTTTATACAGTCTCCTGACTTCAGAAGCTTGCTAGAGTTGCTTGGTATGGCCCAAAGAAGAGGAGTGGTGTACATAGACTTCCAAAATTGTACACTTCAAAACTTTTTTGAGTATCTTCATTTCAGTGATGTATCATAGAAAGATGAAGTGTTCCAGAGGTTAATTAGGTATCATTCAGAATGACATTTCCATTATCAGATTTGAATTTCTTGTCTCTGAGTTCTGTCGAGGTGCCTCTTCTGTTATGAGGAAGAGCACTGGGAGCTCTTCAACCATTTTATGACATGCACTGTTGTTCTGTGTCCTCTCATTCACTGCTCTTGGAACGTTACACGGCCCCTCATCTAATAGTTTCTGTTTCCAGAACACAGCACTGATTGTTGTTCGGCTGTGGACTTCACTGAAGAGCTCAGCTGGGGCGGGAAATGAGCAGAGACTTTCGGAGTTCAGCCCACAATGTACTGCCAGGCTGCGATGCCTTTGCAAGTACGTTCAAACTCCTGTAGCTGAGGGCAGCCGTCATGAAGCAACAACCATTTTCTGCAACATGTCACCCACTGCAAAATCCTTCGGGTGTTATGGTGATCTGCCATGATGTCCGCGTGTCGATCTTGCTTCTACCAGGACTAAATTTCACACATGCTGTTGTAACAGCTGCATTATTCAAAGCAACAGGTAGAGCACACATAAACCACAAGGCTCCGAAAATTTTTTGTAGTTACTTTTCCTCATTAACAAAAGGTCTATGGCCAAAGAATAAATGTACATGTATCTTTTCTGCATAGTTTTAATTTCCTCCTGATTACTTTGATAGGAGAGATATGCAACATCTACTGTATACTAGAAGTGAAAAACAGCTACAAAGTCAAATTTTTGACGGATTTGTTAAAAAGAAGCAATATTGTGTGTTTTAAAATAGCTTTTTCTGATTTCTACACCAGCTGGTTGAAAATTTCCCAAAATCACTGCTTCTTTTAACAGGCATTTTAATTTGAATACAATGTGCGAATATTTCCATTCCTTCTTTTCTTACCAGTTCTAACAAATGGCTAGATGAGCTCGATGATGTGAATGCATTCATTTTTGAAAACACACAGTTATGTCTATATGGACTGCCATGGAACCAAAACACAGGGAGGTTCAAGATAATTTTAACTTCTCAAAAGTAGCCGGTCCAGTTTTAGCTTAAACTTTTTCTCCTCAGTTTATTTTTGTCTAAATGACCTATTTTTTTATACCTGTTCAATAACAGAGTCTTAAATTGGATCTAGATTTGCACTCCTAAGTAAATCTTAATGCATGCTCCCCTGTGCTTGTCTAATAATGAGGTTAGACAGGAATAATGACTACTAGAATTGCAATGTTGAAGGCATTCATTAGCATCAGTAATCAGCAATCTTGTGTGGAAGCTTTATGCCTGCGTTGATCAGACCTTTATTGTGCAGCATCAAGATAGCTTGTATTCAAGCCGGAACCTAAGAAAGGCCATCAGGTGAGGTTTCCATGGCAGCAGCCATCCCTTTGTTGTTCCCGTTTGTGGTATAGACAATGCAGGAATAGCCAGTGTGTCACTGCTCAGCAGAGAGCAGGCTAACATTACTCCATCCCAAAGTAGTGAGCGGTGTGGTACAGCTCATTTGAAGAAAGATCAGGGTGGCTGCTCAGGTGGGTTTGTGACCATTGTTTCCCAAGTGGCACTCAGCGCCTCATGTGCTCAAAGCACGAGTTCCTGCAGTGTGGCTGCACCAGGGACAGGCGTATGACAGCTACGATGAACGCAGGAGCAGTGTCACCAAGCCATGAACAGTCTCCTGTGCTGGGTGGCAGAGAGCAGAGTGCCTGAGCTGTACTCAAAGACTCTGAACTAACCAGAGATCACCGACATTCGGGAGCTCATCAGTGACTCATTGGTTGGATTGAGAAAATATTTCCTCTTTCCAGCATAAATGCATTCTAGTAAAAGCCTCTTCTGCTTGGTTCATGGAGTTGGCTGGGTAGGTGCTGTTTAGAAGGTCCCTTGAAAAGTCCCTCTTAAAGGTGTTTTATAGTGCTGGGCAGTTTCATCACACCACAGAAAATAAGTGGAAAAGAAGCACTGGCTTTTTTCCAAGTTTTTTCCTTACAGCTTGTTTTTCACAGAATTATCATAAAACACAGGCAAATGAAACTGGAAAAGGTTAGGCAATAACAGGCACTCCCTGCTAAGCCAGCCTGGGAGTAGAGAACCTCCCATTACCTGCTACCCAACTGTCCCATCTTTTTATTTTATCAAGAGGGGCATGGTATCCCCAGTTACCATGGGTTACACAGGAATCCTTTATTTTTTTCACAGATACCTCTGTCTTGTCAGGTTAATTCTGGCACAGAAGACTGTTGTGAAAAATAAATGTAAAGTACAGAGATCATTTTCCATATGTGAACTCACTTGGAGAAAGGGGTTTTAATCTTCATTTAGGTCATGCAGATTAATTTACTGACACATGTAAATTCCTACATGAAGTGTCCAACTGTTAAGGGTTTGGCTGTAATAAAAGCTTTTCTAAGGAGGAGGGAAGCTATGACAACCATGTACACTTTCCAGGGTTTTAGAGAATCATTAAACAGAGATTCTGTACTCTCTGTGCGACAGGCATTTATGATCACAGTTTTGGGTGGACTTCTGTGTCTCTGTCCTTCAGGAACCTATGACTGTTGATCTAGTGATTGGAAGTCTTTCTTAAACAAACAGAAGTCTCAGAAAGGCAGAGATTTACATTCTGGAAGAGAGCCCAGCAGTTCTCAGGCCCCAGCATCTCTCCACTGAGCGCTTGTCCTGGTTAGCCTCTGTGATGTTTGCTCAGTTGTTTGGCAGCATTTTCCTTTCTTAGCTTCCACCTACTGGAACGTACGGACTCACTCTGCTGCCTCTGACTTCACCACTCACCACGTCAGATCCCAACACAAAAGCTTTCCTTCAGAGGGTACAGGTGTCCACTGCAGTCACACACAGTGAAACCACGTACCTGGAGGGCTTCTTCAGGCTGCTCTGCTTTAAAGCTGACACCCTGTCTCTTGGGTTAGTGTACCAACAATCTCCACTGTAGCTGAATGCTAAAAATCTCTGTGTCACCAGCAAACTACCATCATTCCTTTTCCTTTACTGTATATTGAGCATGGAGCTGCGCAGAATTTCACTGATGAGGTGGGTTTTTTGGTTGGTTGCGGGGTTTTTTAAAATGTTTATCCTACCTGGAGAAAAATTAGATCCCAAATGATACCAGGTAATGGAAAGAAGAGGAGAAATCTAAAACACAGGTGCAGAAGAAATTATTCTCTCAAAATGAAGCTGAACCATATGTTTCTGACAAACCCTGAAACTGATGCACTTGCCAGGTGTAGCAAGGAGAGTAGCAGAAACACACAAATGTGTACAAAATGAAAGAAAAACACTACAGAAAGCAGCGACTTGGGCTGTGTAGGAGAGCCTGGAGAACCCTAACTGCTCTTTGGATAAAGAACCTGCTTGGAACAGAGATTGCTGCACAAAACAGCGGTGTGTATTCCTCATAAATATTGATGCAGCAAGGAAATATGTGTCTACATCAGAACACAAAAACTGGCCAACTGCTCATATTACATTTAAAACAAGGCAGGAAGAATGTGGGAAATCAGTCATAGTTTCATCATTTGTGATGCCTGGCCTGGGTAGATGTCATCCAGGTGCTCCAGTTCCATTGAAGCTTTCAGTCCTTTTAAATAATTGCTTTTCAGGTTACAGCAGCAAAGCCTATAGCCCAAGCTACTTCTGAAAAACAGGGCTCTAAGAGTCAATCCTTGTTATTTTTGTTTTGTTTCAGGGTGTGCTGGATTCACCACGTTACAGGAGTGTGGGTGTACCCACTTCTTGAGCACCTCAGCCCAGGTGTCAAAATAATCTTTTTTGCAGCTGTTACTGTAATAATTAACATATTCTACTTGGTGGGAGAGGTCCTGAACAACTACATCTGGGATACCCAAAAATGTGAGTATTGTTTTAGGAATATTAACTCATTAACACCGTTGGGACTAGAATCTGCTCCCCTGAAAGTTGAGAAGGGTTTTAAGCTGGTTAAAACACAGGAGAATGACAGAAGTTGCACTGAAACTTGCTTGCTTGTCTTGCTTGCTTGCTCTTAAAAGCAGCCAGATGAACAGAATGGCTGCTGGGCAGCATGATGAGCTATGAATATGTATTCTTTTTTATAACTTCCAGTATTGGTTTAAGAGCTATTGGCAATTTACCTGAGAGGATTATTAGCTTATTATTAGCTGTTGAACCCATTAAAGGTAGCTAGAATAAAGTATCATTCTGTTGGAATGCTGTTAATGGTACACTTAGACTTAGAAATAAAATATATTCTTTTAGTGTTTTCAGATATAAGGTGTTTTCTGCTTATAAATTTACGCAAGGAAAATTAATACCTTCATGTCAGTAAAATAATGAAAGATCACCTTAGTGCCAGGTAAACATAACTGTGCAGACTCTACATCATCTACCCTACCTAGGCCATCCGTTGCTGAGTAGAGGAAAAGGGAAAATAAGACAAACACAAGATTAAAAGTAGGTTCCTTTAATCTATGAAAGACATTTTTCATTTATCAAGTTGCCTGAAATAAGCAAACAATATTCATGGTCGCTGCAGTGGCAAATCACAACTGGAGTGAAATCCAGGCTCCATGGGAATTCTGTCATTGCATGCATTGGGCCCGTAGCACATTGGGCCCATATGAGCAGCCTGTGTCCCCTTCTGGGAAACTTGGTGTGCACTGGTTAATACACCATCAATTCACATGCTAGTTTATTGCACGTGCAGATGTCTTTTAACAAGTCCTCCAGTACTAGGTAGAGCCTAATGCCAGAAGCTCAAAGCAGTTTTACTTGCTGTTTGCTCATATTAGCACTCAGGTATAAAGCATCTTTCTTTTTTTTTCCTCTGGAACCAGCAATCATTGGTCACAGTGTTCAAGTCTGGTTTTTAGTCCTCAGTCTGATGCCACATTCACATCTATTTAACTTATTTAAATTAATTCAGGAAAAAAAGTTCCTTAAAAAGGCAGCCACAAGGAATAATTTCGCTTGACCTAAGTCCTGTATGAAGAGCTGTATGTGGTAAAGAATCACATGTTCTTACTGAGTCCATGAATGAGTAAATGGTGGTAAATCCTTCACTATTCCACAGTATGCATACCAAAATCCCTGGTTCTTATGGCCCTCCACCCTATTGGAGCTAACGTCAATCAGGTCATTCTTCCAACCTCTTCCAAGGCTCGGTGAATGGCCTTACTATCCTCTCCATCATTTCCTTGATTTGGTTAAAGAATATTGATCCGAAGTCCTTTGTGGCTCAAACCAGAAAGCTAAGAGTCACCTGGCAGTTTATTGTGCTTGAAACACTTTGAATAAACCTAACCTGAAACGTATGGCAGGCACACCACAAGCAGCAGAGATGTTAAATAATGCCAGTCTGCTACTGTGCAAGACTTGGGGATTTACTGTTTGAAAACTGTACATTTAAAAGGGGCTTTTTTGAGCAGTAAGATCACAAATCAAAGCAGTCTGCCATGAGAAGACTTCAGGGGTGAGAAGGGTTGTTTTGGGGTTTGAGTTTTTTCCTTTTCCTCTGGAGATGTATTAAATAAAACCTCACTACTGACAAAATGATTTGCAGTTAGTTTTTCCAAGTTAAACCACAAACATGGTAGGCAAGGAAAAATTTGCCCTTTGTACAAGCCAGTGTCTGTCCACAGTTTTGAGGGTATCTGCATTCCTGCCAAACTATTTGATGCATCTGCAGTAGAGTGCTTCAGAAGACAGGAAAGAGGCTCTTCTAAAAGGCAAATAAAACAGCTCATTTAAAACTATTGGAAAAGTTCCTTCCAGCAGAAAGCAGAAGACTCAGGATTGGCTCTGGAGAAGCTTTGTAAACCCACTGTAATCTTTTGGACCCAGCCTCTTGTTTTGGTTGTAAAACCTTCAGCTGTGGCTCTTCCATTACGTTGGTTTGCCAGCAACAGCCAGGGCAAACAGTTGTGCTTGGGCCGCCAGCAATGCGCAGACCCATTTGCGTTTCCATGTTGCTTCTTTCAGCAAGACAGCTCTGTAGCTGTACTTTTTAACTGCAGATGAGTCTTGTTTCCCATATTGAAATAAATTAACTATGTTTTTAAAGTGACTTTTGATGTAGGTACCATCTATATGTATATTGCATTAGCAGGTGATCCTACTTGTGACTGGATTTTCCTCCCACCATTCTCAAGCATTGCCTCTCTTTTGCCTTCAGTCCTCAGAAGTCTTTCTTTTCCAGCATGCAGCAGGCCTGAAAACCTCCAAAAGAAATATTTGTATTTGAGATGTCTGGCAGAGAGGACTTAGTCAGAAGAACAATACTTTTGTCAGATACCAATAGTAATTCATTGTCCAGGAACAGGCATATGAAATAGCTGAATGTTTTCATTGCCAGAAAAAACACAATCTGCTGCCCGGCCCAGACTTTGCTCAGCATAGAAAAGAGACAAGTCCTGCAGCAAGGATAAGCTCTTTGAGAAGCTCTGTACTCTACTCAGCCCTCCTGGCATTACTGAAGGACATGGCTGCTACAAGAAGAGAGGCACCCTATCAAGAGTAATTGACTCTTCATTCTTGTACTCTCAAAAAAGGGAGATGTACTTGCAAATATTTAAAAATCCAATGTTGAAATGGAGGGGGCCTTAAAGCTATTGAATTCTGAAACACAGTTTTTAAAACTTCCTTTCAAATAAAGTCAGCTGCTTCACTTCAGCTATAATAACATCTACTTTAATTTGCTTGAAGGTAAGCAGAGGAGGTGAGGGAACTAACTGTTCCCAGACCCCTGCAGCCGTCAAAGGCTGAGCGTGCAGCAGGGGGTTAGGCTGGTTTGAAAATGGTCCAGAGTGAGGGAGGATTGTGCGGTTCATTACTGGACAACCACTGCCATCAGGTGTGCAGATACTCTTTTCCTTCACAGCAGGTGAGGTAACATGTGAGAGCATGGGAGCAAGTAGGGGAGAAACAGGAGCAATAAAAGGAAAGAAAGATTAATGCATTAGAAGAACCTCTCTAAGTAAACTCTTCATTATTCATTGAGAGATTGTTAAAAGCTGTTCTCTATACGTTTTCAGGTATTGAAGAAGGAAAAGAAAAGCCAAAATTGGACTGAACAATAGAGGCAACATGGAGGATTGTTTCTGGCTCCATGGAAGATTTCTCATCCCCAACAGAGGTTGGCATGGAGAGGAATCTTTTGGAAAGGAGGAAGTTTAATGGGTCGTCTGCTCAGTGCAAGGATATTCTGGGGTTTTATATGGAGGGAAAATGATTTTAGTTAAGAATAATGATGTTTCAATCTGCATTCCTATTTCTTCATGCTTGCATGTGACATACATATCTAAGATGTATATTTATCTCCACAGTGCTCTCAACGAGCATTTCTTGCATCAAATAAGTCATTAAACCATTAAGTCATTAAAACTTTTCACTTCCACCAAGAACAATGAGTCCATTCTCTGTATTGTTTGAGAAAAGCTCAACCAGATAGGTCTAATATGGAGAGACAAAACAATCCTATATATTTCAAAGTACAGTGTAAAAATACAGTAGAAGTTAAATTGCATGAATGTATCTGAAGAAGAATTCAATCTGACTGAAATACTAATGTAACACTATGTAACAGCTGCCTTAAATCGGTGATGTTAACAATTTTATCAGTCCAGTAAAACCTTATTTGAAGTGTTAGACTACCTAAATACGATGCAACTTTTCTTAAACAGACCTAAATAAAGATCAAATTATCCCTCTGTTTCTGTTTCTTCATGCTAATTCTTGAAATTCCAAATGGATTGATGACATTTGAATAATACATTTTCAGGTTTTCCAGCGTCAACTGTAGATGATATTTCTACATGAGGATTTTTCTTCTTGTGTTCCTAGTACAAGACCTGATCCTGCATTTTCAAGTTGTAAGTTCTCAGTAGATGGGCTGAGCCATCAGTGTTGTACCAGAGAGAGCATTTAAGCCTTACTTCAGGAAGGCACGTAAGCAAATATTTAAAGTTAAACAGTTGCCTGTTTGTATTAGGAATTCAGTTGCAAAATACTAGTGATCGTTTAAACTTGACAAGATTCTGTTTAGTTATCAGACAATCAAGGAAGAACTCTAGTAGGCAGAAAAATTGTCTAGAATTAAAAAAAGTTAAAGCAATATTTTTCAGGGAAAAAAATCATAAAAAAGTAAATTTAAGTTCCAAATCTCTTTGTATTCACATCACACATTTATTCATTAGCGTATTTAGATGTATTTATTTTAACACACAGAGAGTACTTCAAAGATGCATGATGTTAATGTATGATTTTTATTAAAGGGATTTCTGCAGAGTTTTAATATTACTTAACCATGTATCTGTTCTGGAACAGTTCTGGGGGAACCTGGTCTCATGCAACTCATGACATGCCTCCACAGTATTTTTTTAAATGTACATGTATTTATGTACACACTAATGTACATGTACTTATGTACATAGTAAAAAATGCACAAGCTTCCTTCAAAAATAAGGCTTCTGTGATTATATTGTCTTTGTGACTGTCTGCCTGTCCTCAATAATTTTTAACTTGTTGATCAGAATTGCAAAGATTTCAAAGCTAGGCAAGTTACTAGAAAGTTCATGGAAATAAGTTGCCAGATAAAGAAGGAGGACCTCCTCTGATGGTCCCACAGAGTGAGAGGACAGGACACACACAACCAGCAGAGTTTGGAAGCAAATCGGCTGTAGCCATGTGGCCTTGTGTTAGGGATATTATGTTCTGGTCCTGAGCTGTACATTGCATAAGTAGTCATACTGCAGCATGGTTACTCTCTCCACAGGTAGCTAGGGCTTGATTTTAATAATGGTTGTTATTGGAGGTGGTAAGATGTCTGTTATTTGCAACAGGTTTTCAAACTTCAGGAAGGAAAGAAAATGTGGATTCAGTCATGTGTAGTGAGCTAGGAACTCATGGAATGTTTAAAGTCACTGCTTCTGAAAGCTGTGGTGGCACATGGAAGTTCTGGTGGACAATGAATGTGCCAAGGAATCTGGCTGTACTTTCCAACAGCAGCAGCAGCAGTGACAGACATCCCGTTGTGACAGATTATCAACTGCAGCTTAGGGTGGGAAGCCCAAAGCACAAACCCTGTTGACTTGTTTGTCATTTGAAGAACTTGCATGACTCGTACTCTGCTGTTAAGTGTAGGACATTTTTGCAGTTTTTTCATAGGGATTGTTTCCTTCACTGCATTCAATAATTCATTCTGATGGAAAGAATGTGTTAAATAAAAATAAATGCTGAAATGCCACACAGCTGTACACACTCTGCTAGAACACACTCTGAACATCTCTGCTGTATTTACTGCACAACTGAATGGCTGAGACCTCAAAAACTGGCTGTTGATGGAAAGATTCCTCTTTCTCAGCAAGTTTTGCACCTGCTCAAGATAAGTTTTTCTTCTGATAACATGTCGGTTTAGGTGATATTGGAAATGTAGTAAGAATATAAAAAGAACAGAAACATCAGAGACCAAAATTGCATAGCTGAATCCATAGGTAGGTGTGCAAGTAAAAGAAGACTCCCTTTCAGAAGTACAGCATAGGGACACTTAAAATTGTCATCCTTCGTATCTGTGAATTTGTGAATATTCAGCACCTAAAAAAAAAAAAAAAAGACTACCAATCTTAGATCTTGCTTAAGCCCCTGAGGTCGGCAATGTTAGCCAAAGGCACTGTATGCGCCACAAAATGTGGTAGGTTTCATTTGGTTTGAGGAAATTTGTAGTATTCCAAGAAGGTTTGAACACAATTTGTCTTCTCAGATCTCAAAAAGTTCTCCACCTGAGAACGATGAGCTTTGAATCATCGTATTTAAAGTCAAAAACATTTTAGAGCATTAAATCCAGCCTATGATGTATGAACCATGATATAAATAACTTTGTGGCCTGTGTACCCAGAGAGCACTCTTCTAGACTGTGTTCATTCCCTTTAGAATTACACAATCCATCATTCTTAAGAAAGATGATGGATGAATGATGACTAAAGTAAAAGTCACTTGTAAGCTTGCCAAATTTCAACCATCTTGGCTGAAATTGTCCCTGAAAGGTATTTCTCTTGGGGGAACTATTTTTTTGGTGGAAAACTTTTTTGTCAGAACAAGTCATCTATTTCAAAGTGCAAGTCTATGAAAAAAAATCGTGTCTGGAAAACTTTATTCTTCTCTTGCTGTGGAACTGGGTCTTTGGAAGAAGGATAGCATCTATGTTAGTAACACTTCTGAATTTATGGGGAGAATATATTTGTCTTTGTCAAAGTTTTAGAAAAAATATGTTTGCACATATGCATGCACAGGTAATTCTCCAAAGTGTTTACCAACTTTGGGGAATCATCCATCTTGTGGCTGAACAGGATTTTTCGTACCATCCCTGATCTGTGGTCCTTCTCCAGGTCTGACTACCCAAGACGCACACCAGAATGGGGACTCCCCAACTTTGGTTTCCATGTATTGTCAAAACCTCCCCAAAGCTGATGTAAGTAAAGCTGCCTAGAACAAATATGAAGGAAGCAAAGCTTTGATGAAAACCTGAATGACAAGAATAAGTTTTAGATGGATAAACTAAGTGAAAAAATTCCAGCTTTTCCCTTGAGGACTGCAGTAAAATTAAGTTAGTAATGTTTATTGAGTATGTCATAGCTGTAATGATAAACCATATAGAAAACATAGAAAACCCTGTGAAAGAATCATTAGTTTTGTTGTCAAGAGAATAATATAGCATGCAGTAAATAAGGCAGGCTGCCACACCTTGAACCACAAGGAAAAAACAAAATACAGTTTCATCATTCAGTGGGCACCATCCATCATGTGGTATGAATGAGGCATAGGAAAAAATATTGTGTGATCATCTAATTAAAGGCAGTATCATACTTCATACTCAGAAGGGGCCAAATTAATGTTGATCTGGTGGCCTTAATTCTGACATTACCTCACTCTTGAATGCCTAACTTTGCAATCTTAATAATACTCTCCTGACTTAGTATAGAACACAAAAAAGGGGGAGATTTTTTTTTAAGTCTGGTTACAAATTCTAGCCAAAGAGTTGCCATGAATTTCAGTATGAACCTATCCCCTGTTTGGCTTCAGAAAGCTCATACTCGCTTCCTGCATGAATTTAGTTGCCCCAAAACTTATATGTACAGTTCCTATACCACTCGTTACAAAGGGGTTGCCATAATTTGCAATCTTTCACCATAATTTCGAAATTAAATTATTTTAATCTGCAGTTTGGCTTGTGTGTGATAAAACTGTCGTTTGCTGTCTCTGTAGCTACTGTTGCTTAATTTTAAAGGAAAATTACAAATATTTTCTCTGTTTGTAAATTGATTCTTTGTTTATCTGCCTACATGAGCAATAGCTAAATTACCACCAGTGCATGTCAAGTACTTGGACGCTGTGAGTAGACTGAAAAATGGCTATCTATTCTCCAGGCTCCCATGTGGCAGCTTGTAGTGACAGTGTGTAAGGCATACACTTCTTAATTTTTCCTATTGAACTTGCTTTTCAAAGACTATTTCAAATCCTAACAACAATTACTTCTTCATGTTTGGTTTGTGGGTTTTTTTCTGTAAAGGTTGATCAGTCTACAGGGCTCTGATAAACACTCTGATAGCCTATGAAGACCATTAGACTAAGCACTGAAAGGATTTATAATCTAAAATTTGAGTTATAGTCCTGAAGAGACCATCACTGAGGTAGGTTTGGTGTTCCTGCCCTGGGAGTAAAGGAGCAAGCAGTAGGAGATGTGTACGTGAGGCTGCCTCTGAATGCAGCCTTGGAGAATTGACACTACTAATCCTGTCTTTTAATGTACCTGTTTTTCATGTGAACAGGGGCAAATGTTGGTGACAGGCATTTTCCATCTGCAGCAGCAAAAGAAAGCTCCTAATCAAAGCACCATGCATCCTAGTAGAAGAAGTCATCTCCACTATGGTATTCCAGTTGCTCTGTTCCTGTTCAGAGCTTCACCCTGGTCTACCAGGTCTACCCAGCTGCTTAAACTGCACACAGGTCTTGCAGGGAAGGAAAGAAACCTGGGAGTGTTTTTATATATTTGGGCCATTATGTTTGCCCCAAAATGTATGAGCATGTGTTGTAGAAGTGCAGGTGTCTTCCATGTGTCTTGTCTGCAGTATTAAACCTGAGGTTTGACTATTGCAGAGGTCCCAGGAAAAAAAAGCAGCTGCAGGTTTGACTTTCTACAATGGCAGTGATCTCTCCTCTTTCTGAAGCAAGAGGAGCAAAGGGGAAAGGAAATTATCATTGAAAGTAAAAAGAACTAGATGTTGACATTTGTAGAGAGTAGTACTTAGGTGCATGCTGAAGTCACAGTGCATGCATAGGTGCTTTTCAGTGCAGGGGCTTTGCTGAATGAGAGGCAAGTGGACTTGCAGGTGGGACACTTTCTGTAGTGCTTTTAATGACGTAATGAACTGAAAGAGCTTTTCGTACTTAGAGTGAAAATAGGTCTTTTGGGCATAGTGACTTCCTCTTGTACTATTAAGTAACTTTAAGAACAGAACTGTCCAATTTACAGACCATAAACAAAAAATATATTTAACAAATATTCTCCAGAATAAGCAATTTTTATTTTTATCAAAATGCACTCTTGTTTTGTTCAAGTAACAGACGGAAATCAATGGATTTTAGTGTTAACTTAGAAGAGGAAGTTGTAGTTTTATTCCCTTAAGTGCCCTTCTCTTGTTCAGACCACAGCTGTAAAGGGATTGGAACCTCAACACAATACTTGCCAGCACGGAAATTTGAAAGGTAGGCCACAGACTTCGTGGCCCACCAGAGGAGGTATCTGCTGTTCCTTAGAGCTGTGTAAAATGAGGCAGAAGTAAAATAGCATCTTTTTCATATAATGCGTGTTGTAGTTAGTCATCATGTCCAAGTTGAGCATTTTATATATAGCCTGGGTATTAAAAAGTAAACATCTACCATTAGGCTGGAGAAGTATCTCCACAGTGTGCATTCTAATTATAGAGATTGCTATGGTACAGTCAGTACTGGGACATAATATCTCAGTGCTTTTTTAATATGCAGATCATCCCCACTGTATGTATGTTGTTTACATAGAAGTTAAATGTGCACATGCATACAGATAAATATATACACACAGACATGTATACACATGGACACACATGATCTTCTGTAGAGTCAGATGTTGAATGCCAGTTAGCTGGAAAGGAACCAGGCACTGTGAAAGGTGCCATTCCTGACCTGGGCAGTAATTCCACCATGACATAGCAATAGGGATGATGTGTGGCTGCAGTACTCTGCAGTACTGCATTTCTGGATCTTTAACTTTGCAGGCAGAGCAGTGCCTGGCTAGTTTTCTACATATGATCATCTTAATTTCTTTACTATGTAAAATAGAATAAATTGTTCTTAGTCAGTAATGGTTCCTAATTTGACTTCCATAGTTTACATCTGACAGATATAATGGGATAAAAGAGAGGGAGGTCACTCCTTTTCTGCTACCGGTATTAAGCTGCAAAACATTTTCTCTGGAGGTGGCTTAACAGGAGTGTCATTAGTCACAGAGTAGGAAGAGGCAATTAAGCACACAATACTTAGGCAGCAAATGTATGATAATGGAGGACCTCAGCTACCTGTATGTAGTCTGGCCAAGAGTCACCATGGAACAAGTTACAAAGAAGAAATTTCTTGAATGGTTGTTTCTTGAAACAAGCAGCTGTGGTGTACACAAAGGCAGGGAGGGCTCTCAAACCTGGGTGAAGCTCAGGAGCTCGTTGGAGACATGATCCCAGCTGAACCGTTAAGCAATACTGACCACAACATGATTATAGTCACCCTGCCTGGGGAAGGTAGGGTACCAAAGCTTTTGTACAGTGACCCTAACCATTGCAGAGGAGTGGTGGGGAGGACAGGAATGGGGGGGGGGGGGGGGCGGCGATGTAAAAAGCTGTCACCATGTGCAGGTGACTTTCCTCCAGCAAACTGTTACACGAAGGAGCTACCTTGGCACAGTCAGTGGGAGCTTCTGCCATCCAACAGGAACATTTTGCAGTGAGCACTCATGAGGCAGTGCTGGGGACCTGTGTAAGAGAAGATAAACTAACCTGGTTAGAAAAATCACCTCAGTTAGGTGTAGCCCACAGCTAGTTGCATGTGCAGTCCAGCACTCGGTCATGGTGGGGTCGGGCCTCTCTGCCGAGTCCATACAGTCAGGCAGGATTTTGAGCTCATTCCTCAGAGGAGGAGCTACTGAGGCCAACCCTTATGTAGAAATGGTGCCATAGGCATCCTGCCAAGGGCAGCACAATGTGTAAAATCCCAGGTAGAAGTACGTAGACACGTGACACTGTATTGTGATACTTCTAATGTCAGAACCACTGTTGGGATAGGCATAGTTAGATGCATATATATATATATATATATATATATATATATATATGCACATATATAGTGGTATAATTATATTCCAGCTGTTTCTAGTGTTACAGAGTTTTTGAAGGGAGCCACAGTACTGAATAGGTGGTAAGCTTAGAAAGAGGTCCGCTGGGTGGCCGATGATACATTCACATCAGGAACACTTATAAAGTCAAGTACCTGGCTGCCACTGCCATCGGGGTTAAGGAGGTGGGTTTACTGCACAGTGTGGCAGGACACCATTTGTACCGGCCCACAGCTGAGCTCTGTGTAATGTGTGGTACTTTTCCCTCAGCAGGAAGTCCACGTAGCACAGGCCATCCCAGGTGCTAACCAGGTCTGGGCTGCAAACACGTATTCTGCTCTGCTTGTGAACTCAGCTCCTATAGGGTGATGTATATTGGCATATGGCATAGGTATGTTTGGGGTGTGTGTCTGGAGATTTCAAACTAACTAAAAGAAGAAAAAAAAAAAAAAAGTAAGGCTTTGTTTAATAGAGCATTAATTATGCAGGTACTGGAAGATTTCTAGTTCCTTTCAGCACTTTCACTTGGCATTTAGATTCTGCTGGATATACTTAATTTTTTAAAACCCTCTACATTTTGCAGTTTACACATTTGCATAGCGTAGGACTACTGTCAGGAACATATATCTGCAGATCTGGGGCATAAGCTGTTCTCATCATTTCAGTGGGATGGAGAAGAGAAAACAGTTCAAAGGAGGAGGATGGGGGAAGGGAAGTATTTCCATATTTTTTTAAGGAATCATAAAGACACACAGGCAAGCGTGTCAATCATGAGACATAGTTCTCTATTTAATATTGTCAGGAATACAAAAGTTCACAGAGCACATGTGTGAGAAGGTGCTGCGCTGCCTTGACTACATGATCTGCATGATACATGTCAGAAGATGGGAATGTTGCTATGGCAATTCTTCCCTCTCCTGAATACTAAGTTGATGAAGAAGCCAGTCCACAATCAGGCAGGCTCATTTATGAACTTGCCTGCTTGGAGATGCTAAATACTATTTATAGTTTCTCTTGAAAGGAGACAACATTGTTTTCTGCCCTGGCCTCTCATGGCCCTGCACCCCAGTCCTCCTATATTCCCAAGGGTTTTGTGATACGGACGCTGAAGACAGAGATTTAACTGAATTTTGTGCTGAAGGCTGTTGGGGTTTTCCCTCAGCTTATACAGTGTCCTTCAATTTCCAGCTTGCTAAGAAGGCAACAGACAGATGACTCTCTCAAAATGCAAGATGACATTTTGAAAAGCCATCTTGCTGTTCTATAAACTTCTGGACTGAGTAATCCATAAATCTTTGCTTTCAGTCTGCAGAGGAGTAGCCTGTTCCCATTTATGTTTCCCCCTGGCAGGACAGCGGGAGAGGGACTGGAAGCCTGTTGGTTGCCCCTACCTACCTTTTAGCTGGGCAAACCTTAGAGCCCATCCTGTCCTTGCTTGTACTATTGAGCCTTTCCCACCATGCTGTGTGGGTACTGTGATAGGAAAGTAATGCCTTTACCACCAGCTCTGCTAATTGCACCTTTGATTTCCCTCAGAAATAATATTCTGTTTTGTTTCCTGCCCTAAAAATCTGTATAGTACTGCTTTGTGGACCCAAAGCAACTGGCAGCTCCATTGCAGAGGTGGCAAACTTCAGTAGATGCAGTGATTCCTGTATTATGGCGTTTCCCATTGCCCAGATTCTATCATGTTTCCTACCAGCAGGCTCTGATTTCGGTTATTTTCCTTTTACCTAACTTTCATTGTGCAGACTGGAATATTCCTTGCTAGGAAAATTCTACATGTTTGATTCAGGCTAAATACTGGGAGGAAATTTTCTAAGATGGCTCAGGCACTCCAAAAATTAAGATAAGGAAAAAATAGACTGTATTGTCCATATTAAAAAAAAAAAAAAAGTTCCGTCAAATTAGTTGATCACATTGTTTTTATTTGGGGCTTTTTTTTGTTTGTTTATTTCAAGATGGATGCTGCTTTAGGGAACTGTGGAACTGTGCAGGGAGGGAGGATTTAAAAGCCTCATCTTGATGTGCTTTAAATGAGGCAGGACAGCACAGGAAGAGAAAGGGGGAATCTGAAGACTGCTGTGCAGAACTGGATGCTTTGTTTACGTATGTGATGTTGGGCAAGTTACTTAATTTTACCACTTCACAGTTGGCCAGTAATTTTTTTTATAGTTTGAAATGTTTATTTAGCACCTCCCATAGGCTCTAAAAGTAGTAAAATAAATGAGTTCTGGAAGAGCAAATAAGCAAGACAATAGGTATCATTGAAAATTATGGCAATCTATATACCAAATCACTCCAATACCCACCTCAAACAGAGAACGTACCCAGCATATGGATTTATCTGATGCTTCAGTGCTCAGTTATAGAGTAACAGCCAACAGAAAATACAACAATCTGTCATGGGGAGAAACATGACCAAAACAGCAATAAAAGAGAAATTTTATGTCAAGTTTATGTGTTTCCAATAAGACTACTGAACTCTCTCAGGCAAGTCACAGGTTGGTGTAGGTGAAGAGGCATCTGCAAATGCAGGACATCTTTGGAAACTTCAGGAACAGGTGCTTTCCAGAGAAATGTGTGCCTTCCTGATGTAGCATTCATGTGTTCTCTGTACGAACAAGAAATTGATGGAAGATTTTCAAATTTAAGGCTTAACTCTGTAATGCATGTGCAGGCATAATTTGGACACCCCCCAAAAAAACTCATGACTTAATTATTTATTTTGTGTCTGGTTTCTAATGTGCTCAGTCCAGCTGCTCTGAGGTTTTTGATACCCATCTGACTCAGAGGCAGAACTTCAAACCACAGTGTTCAGTACAGAGACATCAGAAGTTTTCACAGTGCAAAGGACACAGGAGTGAAAAGCATTTACTTGTTTAGCAGGCGTAACACAGAGAGGACACTTAGCAGTTTGCAACCACCCAGACCTAGGATTCTTAAACTATGCTCTTTCTTCTTTCTTTTCCATCTGAACTCTTGGTTTTTTTCCCCAGAGATTTAAAGGACAAACTTGAGAAGCCACCTCTGCTGCAGGTACTTTCCATGTTTCTGAGTGAGCAGGCCAAGAAAAACAGCAGACGAAGGTAATTTTCCTACAGTGTCCGCACCAGCTAGGAAAGATGATGAACGGCAGCAGAAAATTCGCTGACAATTTTAGCATACAGAGCAGCTCACGCTGCTGAAGGGAGACCAACATACACTGCTCTCTGATGAGCAGCATTGCTGTGCTTCCGTGTCGAGTTGTTGTACTGCAGCTTACCCAGAGCAGGTGTGGATGTCATGGAAGGACTGCAAAGCTTAGATTTCCCTGTTCAAAGAGTGGCTTTTGCCTCATGCTGCCAAAAGCTGTCTGCAACCATGAAGCATCGTCTTGGATGTGATCAGGAGAGCTACCTGCTTCTAGTGACTACAGCACGACCCCTTCACTTTCACCACTGAAGCTGAGAATCGCTTGCCCACCCCTGGAAGCACTCCTCAGCATTCACAGCCATGAAAAACCATAAGAGCTAGAGAAAAATGAGATTTATTCAGAAAGAGGGTATGAATCCAATTAGAGCAAAATAAACAGTCTACATGACACATTTCTTTCTCACCTCTGCAGAAGCTAATCTAGCTGATCCCTTTGTGTTCTAACAGGAAAATAATCAGCACCTTACAACTCTGCAGCCAGTATCGGAGGACGCAGGCAGCAAACACCAGCTGTCCGGGCCTCCAGCCCATCCAACTCTGTATTTGTTACTGTGAGCCAGCAGCTGCCTCTTGTGTGTCCTCAAACCTTCTGCAGTGGTGCCTACGTGCAAACACTGACTTGGGGCCACATCTCATTTCCTTATTCCCAAATAAGCATTCTGCTTTACTGCCATGATGCGAGTTTCCTAAATAAGATGATGTTCTGGGAAAGAGATCTTCCTGTGTGCTCAGGAGGAGACAGTCATTTCTTTCTGCAAGCGTGGCGTTCACACAGGCTGCACTGACATCCTGTGGCTCGATTTCCCTGCCTGGAAGGATCGTGAAGGGACAGCTTCACCCCTCTTGCCAGCCCCCTCCGCATCCCCCCTCTGCTCCCTGTGGGTCACTGATGCCCTATCCAAACCCTCTGGGACAGGAAGGGACACTTGTCCCCTTGCTGAGTCCAGCACCAGCTCCTGCCCACTGTGCCAGACTGGTGGACACGGGACCTGGTCTCACCGCAGCTGTCACCTCACCCAGACAATGCCAGCCTGGGGAGCCAGTGACCATCTTCCTCCAGACTTTTTGGCATCCCTGGGATCACTGCCTAGCTGAGCAGGGCAAGGATGAGCTGTAGTGACCCATCACTAGGTGGGGTGGTTGCTGGCAGGGCAGGGGCTTTTTTAAGGGAAAACTGATGAAAATGCTTTGCACAGCCCCAACCTCGGCCCACCAGGACTCCAGGTAGAGCCCAGACAGCACTCATCACATGCATTCACAGCACTGAGCCCTGCCATGGGGCGCCCGGGGTCTGCAGCGAGCTGCATCCCCCAGCCCGGGCTCTGCAGCGAGCTGCATCCCCCAGCCCCGGCTCAGACACTGTGAGGAATAGCACCCAGCCCCATCAGAAGTTGAGTTTAATTTTACCTTCCCCTGGGGAATGCTGTTAATCCGTAACTTTTTAGGCATCACTTGATCAGCTGAATAACAGCTATTAGCTTTGGACTCTAGGCATTTTTATGAGATATTAGTTCCAGGGCTTGTGGTTTGGCATAGAAAGCATATTATTCACACACAAAACAACTGCATTAAAATAACATTAGGAATCTGGCTTAAACTGACAAAACCTAGGAAACTCAGAATTAAGGCTGAAAGTATGTCCTTAGCTCACCCACGGCGTGGCTGGTACCGCAGCTCAGATGGTACGTCAGGCCCACCAGCTGCAGCCCCGGCTGCCTCCTGCTGAGCCGTGCTCCCCCCTCTTCCAGGGAGGAAACAGGGCTGCACCTCGACCACAGTCCCACCAACCTTGGGGAGCAATAACCTGTCTTTGTGCCATGGAGCCCTCATCCAGTCAGACAAGGTTTGGGACTTCAGTGTTTAATGCAGCTCTTTTCTGTGAGTCTCTACTTACAGAGCTGGGTTCCCCCCGTGTCACCAGCATCATCGTGGTGAGAACAAACACTGCTAAGAAAGCAACACAGACTGTGGAGGAGTTTGTCCGGCGTGTGGTCAGGGGTAAGACATGAGCCAGACAAGAAAATCCACATGATTCCTTGCTTTGACCTGCCCTTGATTTGCTTTGATTGATCAAGGTACCGCAGCCAGAATGAAATGCAGCCAGTGCAGCGGCTGCCAGCTTGTGCCGGGGGCTCGGCCACGATGGCTGGCTCAGGGTAGCACCAGCCCCAAGAGAAGCAGACGGGCCTTTCTGAAACCCACTGGGGGAAAATCCTTGGCCCAGAAAACACCTTCTAATGTTCACTTTGTGGATTGCCTTAGTGCAAGGGAACTGTGGCCAAGAAGTAATGCAGGGACACAGGTTGCTGTCACCAGAGCTGAGGGGGGGAGGGGAACTTGTGCACAAGCTGTGCCAAAGGGCTCCCCTTTCACAGGGCCTTCGGTCAGGGGAAGCCACGCTGCACGTCAAGAAATCTGTGTCGTAGTATCCAGTGGCTGAAAAATGAAGGAAGGTCCCCATAAGGGTCATGCAGGGGGTCAAAAAGCAGCAGTGCTGGGGACATTCCCAGTCAAAACATCTGCTGTGCTCCCATTTTTCTCCCAAAGCCCTGCCCTTGATCATGGGACACAAACATTAAAATGCTCATCTGGCTGCCGGCTTTCCAGAAAGTGTATCTGAACTCTGGAAAAGGAGATCTCAGCTGCAGCATGTTTGCTGCAAAAGCAAACAAAAGCAGCAGGTTCAGCAGTATCACAGCTCACATCCTCCAAGAGTCACCACAGGCCCCTAGGAAGGACCAATCTGCCCACTCCTGGTGACAGACTGGCATGATTCTTTTTAAGATGTCTTTTTTTTCCTCTATGGGCGAGTATTTGCCTCCAGTTTGCAGTAAAATCGGCTCCTCTAAAAACATACATGAAACGAGCTTCACTTCTGCTCTTCCCATTCCTTCTATTTATGAGCTCTACCATTTTGTAGGAAACAACCCAAGATGTTCATGCGTGAAGCATCTCTAAAGGATAAAGCACAGTAAAGAAAAAAAAAAAAAAAAACAACAAACAAAACCCCCAGAAGGTAGCAGCCAACAACAACAAAAAAAATTCTGTTCAAATTGCAAGGTTGTCACACTGCTCTGTAAAAAGGGGTGCACCTTAACCATATTGGGTGTGATTTTCTCCTCTTGGTGAGGTGAGAAAGACATTTGCTATTCCTATCTTGGAAGCAAAAGAAATAGAATAATTATTGCCTTTCCCAGCAAAGGCAAATGCAACTGAACTTAGCTCTGTGCTTTTTCCTTGTGTGCCATAAACCAACACATTCTCTCGCTGGCTGGCATTTGCAACAGACCACAAACACAGTACTACACCTGGCACCAAATCTGTATTTTAGGTCAGAACTACGTTCTGGTGATAAGATGAAGGATGTTTGTTCTCTGGACACACTGTCCCAGAAACACTGTAGCTAAATTTACCATAGAATAATTCCAGTTTAATTCTTAGGAGGTTTTCTAATGCAAAATAAATGTTTTGCTTGTTGTGGAACCATTCTCCAAACATAACCTGGGACCCCAGCATCAGGTTTCCTTGGTCTTTTAAAGTTGCTGAGTGTCTCTGTGCCTTTTAGAGTACAGCCAGTGCCACAGTGCTGCGTGATATAGGATCTGTGTCCACAACATGCAAATGATGACCATATGTGAATAAATTCTAATCCTCTGCTGTAAAAAAAAAAAAAAAAAAAAAAGCGCTGAGCCTAAAAATAGCAAATAGTAGAATCTCCTCCACATTGGGCCCACCTTGTGCCACAGAGCCAGCGTGACCTGTTATGGAGCAAACACCTGTGCCTTGTACTTCCCACAGCCACAAGGTGCTGTACAGTGCGGTGCCTCCCCTGCACACGAGCGTGCACTTGGCCTTTGGATTTCAAGAGGCAGATGCTCAGAGCTGTGCCAGTGGGTGTCTATGGGAAGTACATGCAGATGTACACATCTGTGCAGTGTATTTACATAAAATGATAGAAAATAGGCCAGGATAGGTTTTCAGGGGCCACCTGGAAGGTTTTTTACCAAAAAAATAAAAGTTGAGACTGCAGTTGTGTTCAACTTATTAAGTACATTGTGCCCCTTTAAAAATACAGTTGAAATGGCAAGTGATTGTTCCCATATTAAGGAAGGCTTAAGAATGACTGACAAGATCCACTTTTGCAGCTCTTATTTCTGCCAATCAAATTACCGAGGACAAGACTGAATAGTGCATATTTAGAAAATGTATTTTTAAAGTTGGGCTTTGATGGAACAGTAACTTCATGAGAAAGTGAAGCCTCCCCTTCCCAGCTAGCTGTGGCTGAAATACACCAAACAGAAGGGGGGTGGGGGGTGGGGTGGTGTAGGTATTATGAAGAAACAAAGCCATAAAACAAAAAGGCAGTTTTGCCAGATGTGCACCCGCACCCTACACTTGCTTCCAGGCTTGGGATCAAAGCTGGGTGCTCATATCCAAGGGCTTTGATCAGAAGGGTCAGGTAAGGAAGGAGAGGGGGGGGGGGGTAGCCCTGTATGTTAGGGGGTGCTCTGGTTGTCTAGAGCTTAATGATG
>JAVJGJ010000059.1:49913101-49933524 GCA_035590215.1 Microhierax caerulescens | reverse complement strand
TCCCCCCCCCCCTCCTCCCCCCCCCCCCTGCTCTAAGGATGTTACAATTTTGTAAGTGTTACATTTTGACTAGTTCTAACAGAGACTTGGGACAGGAAAAAGCCTGGCTTAGGGTTTCTTGAGTCTGGATCTTGTGCAATGTGTGGGAGTTGTGCTCCAGCTATTTTTCTAGTGAGTATATGAGGAAAGACAGGGAGAGTGGGCAGTGCTCAGACTCTGCTTATTTTTGCACTGGCAAACAGCATAGCTCTGGCAGAGGAAGAAAGATTTCATGTGTTGAGCTGACATGTTAAAGCCATGGGCAGCTCCTAACAGCATCTTCTCTTTTAGAAATATCAGAGATATATGAGAAAGTGGTCAGCAATAGGGCCTACTGCCCTTTTGACTGGAAAGAGTAGATACCAACAGAATGCAAACAGGAGAAAGAAATTAGATGGAGGACAATTGCAGAGGCTTTAATGGTCTCAAGACTTTGTGTTTCAGGTCTGCTAGCCCTGCAGAAGCTCTGTCTCATTTAATGTCATTAGCTAGTCCCCTACATGAGAGCCCACCAGTGTGGCTGCTAAGAAGCTTTTACAAAATGCACTTTTTGGCCAGTTATAAGCTCTTCAGTGCTCTTACAACAGCAGAACACTTACTTACTGGAATTGTTGGGCCAGTTGGACCACTGCGTATACAGCCACGTGCCTTCCCAGAAGTGGGTAAGGCGTGTGTTTGCATGTCCAAGGAAGCTTTGCTTGGAGTGCAACTTCACTGTGATCGTTTCAGTGGCTTCTCTGCCCCTTGACTTTGTGTAAGAATGAGAGGTGTTCTGTGTAGCTCAGCCCCAAATCACCAAATTCTGCTCTGCGTACATTTCAAAGGATCAGTGAGTCTAACAGCTGCACTTCTTTTGTGATAAGTGGTGATAAACGTTAGCTGAGGTAAATGGTGATAAACGTTAGCTGAGGTAGCTATTGTCTGTTAAGAAATGTTCCTGTGTTCACTGGCTCCTGTTGTCTCTTATTCTGCTCTTTGCACTAATGGCATCTGCACATCCAGCGCTGTTTGGGTGCCAGGTGACTGCATGATCAAGCCATCCAATTGCTTTTCAATGATAAATTGCTATAGCTGCTGCTGGCTGCATATGGCAGCTCAGTAGCATTGTCTGGTTACATGTGGTGAACCTGCATTGCAGCTACTTTTGCTGAAGGATGTAGCTGAGGAGATTTAAGGAAAAGGGGGGGGGCACACACACAAGTGAAATAATACTGAGGAAAAACTTAGAGCACTTTTTAGTCCTCAGGTCTGTGATCTAGTTCAGCTGAAGGCATAGGAAGGCTGGGCAAACACAAATGAACTGCCAAACTTCAGAATCAGCCCACCTCATCCATCTATCTTTCCTTCCGTTGCGGGGAGGTTGAAAATCTCCATGAAGAAAAATTACGATCATTGAGTCACTCCAATAGCTGCGATCCTGGCTGCCTGCCCCTGCCAGCCCGCTACACAACTTGTATGCTAATGTTTGGATTTTAGTGGTGGGAAACGAATGTCAGGCTGTACTGCCTTCATGCACCACCGAGCTGTGCTTATGGTCGCTCTTGGCAGCGCCAAATGATTGAACAGATAAAATGATCAGTCTTTTTATTTCCAAACATTAACCTAACTGTTAATAAAGCACAACTCGTGTCATCCTTATGGACTCTGCGGAGCTGAGTCACATTAAAAACAGGATTTGAATGCTGGAAAAAGTCACCTACTTCTTTCCTGTGCTGAGAGGCAGTACCCAGAGCTTGCCTGGAGAGCTTTGCTGTAAGGAAGCTGGCTGGGCTACAGCTGCCAAGGAAAGCAAAGAGGCTGTGACCTGCATGCTTCGGTGTGGGCACAGTAGGCTGCTGTGCTGGTGCCCTGGCTGGCTGGCTGTGTCCCTGCCCCATCCCTCCCTCCCAGTGCTCAGCAGGGATCTCCTCTCAGCCTCCCGGGGTGGGTGGTGAAGGTTTGTCAGGCTCTGAGGCAGAGGAAATGGAGCGATTCTCCCTCTTGGTGGACTTTGCCCTTGGTGACTGAAGATATTTTTCCCCAAACATCCCCAGCAAAAACAGAGGGGTTTTGTAAATTCATTATGTCACTGAGGAATCTGTTTAATCAGCTGCCTTTCCCTGGAGGCACTTAGCACTTAATGAGAGACATGATGGAAGGAATCAAAATTGGTTTACAAGATTTTAGCCTCAAACCCCCTAGCTGATGCATTGCAGAGTGCGCTGTAATTTAGAGGAGCAAATGGAGACACCGAGCAGCAATCACTCTGTCTGTGTGGGTCAGTGCCAGAGGCAAGAGGTGAAGCCTCAAGCTCTGTGTTGATCGTTCCTTTCTTAGGTGTTATCACAATTAATAGCAAAAGTCTCTGTGTTACCAGGAGCCTGAATGGTGCTCCTGGTACAACTTCGCAAGCACACTCTTATTCCCCATTTTGCCAGTTACGCTAAGGCATATCCTAGTTTAGTTTATCTACGTACTAATTCAAAAAGCAGCCCAGTGAGAAACATTGCATATATGTGAGAAGGAACTTTATGCACTAGATAAACAGTGGGACAACAGAGCTGGAATATGGAGTAGTTTCAACTTTGGGATCAAAAACCACTAACAAAAAACTTTGCATGTAAAATGAACATACAAAGAAAGGGCACTTTCAGAAAACGACTGTTTGTGTTGTTTGCTCGCTTTCCCTGGTTGCCCGTGCTATACCCCTAGTCCTTCCAATTAACTTGTACCCTGCCATCTTAGTGTGATGGGACAACAGGACACGCTGGCTGGTGTAGCATCAGCTTTCCCACTAACAAGTTATGTGTACAGGTGCAAGGTCCTCGTGAAATCTCACCCTGAAGGACTCTCTGTGGGCTTGTGTGTGATGATGTGCCCTCAGGAACATGTGAAGTGTTTTATTACTGTAAAATAATTCCCATGCTAGTATCTCATTAGCCTTCACCTTTTAGCTTCTCCGCTCCCCCCACCCCACCCCCGAGTAAATAAAGACTAAATCATTTGGAAGCAGATTTTCCTGCAGTGTAATTGCTGTGCTAGCAACAGCCAAGTGTTTTCCATAGGGCAGGGGAGCAACATGCTCTGCTGGGAGGGGTGGGTGCTTTGCTCACTCCTCTCAAGCAACAGCCACTGGAGCCAGCACTCACTGCAGAATTTTCACCACAGTATCATTTTTGTGATACTGCTTTGGGAGGGAACCAGCACCCTTTGCCCCTCAAGCAATTATCAAAGAGACAGCCAAAAGTGAAAACCTTTGAACTGGCTGGCTGCTTTTTGATCTACTCTGGGTCCCAGTGATCTGAATGCTGAGATGTCCTCAATGGTGAAGATACTGTCCAAGATCACTTCCCACAGTCGCGTTTATTGAAAGAAGTACAATTTTGTGAGGCTGAATCTATTAATGTAACCTGCCAAAGCACAACAAATTGAACTTCATAGAGAAAAGACCTAAAGCTAGTGGTTTATTACTTACTCATGCATAGTTTATAATATGCTTTTACGTAATCGCGCATGTCTTGGATGTAGATATTTAGATTTTGATATAGCTAGAACATATCATTTGTGTTAAATTTGTATGATATATATCTTGGAGTAAAAGCAGCATTTTCTCACAAAGATGAGATGTAATGGATCGCAAAGTAGACGTATGTTCATCACATTTATTTTACTTTCAGCTGTTATAATTGATAGTCTATATAATGTACACATATGAGGTTTTTTAATATAAATATGGGCTTGTGAGAGTGCTGCTTACCATCAGTCTGTAACACATTATTTAGAGATTATTTTTGGGCTGTTGGTATCTTTCCCACTTTTTTTTTTTTTTTTTTAAGTTCAAAGGACTGCAGGGGAAAACACAGTTTAGCATGGAATTGATTTTACATCAGCTGGTTTTACATGAAATAATATTACAGTATTAAAGAATTGCATTGTCACTCCTTGCTGTGAAGTTGCATTATGTTCTGTAGCCTTGGCTCACTTATTAATCCTTCAGTAGTGCACGCTTAATTATTCAGCAAATAACATGTAAAGAAATAATACCTACAATGTGATTTATATCTCTTCAGGCGAAGACACTGAGAACTGGATCATCTGCCTTTGCTCATTGTACTGCAGCACAGGAACAGCCACAGGACCTGAAAATTGTGGCCGGTTAGGACACACTGAAAATCCATACCTTGGAAACAAAAGGTACATCTGCTCTACCAGTCAGTCGAGTACAAGTCTGAATCACTTTTGAAATTAAACGCATGCATGATGCATTAACATACTCATCCTGTGGTGGACAGAAACTTTGAGGCTCTGAGCGTGTATGTGCTGGACAGAACGAGGGTGGTGTGATCACCAAAGCCCAACTTAGCTGCTGTACGCTCACTGTAGGGAGCAGGGGTGTGCAGCCAAATAAATGCAGTCTCTGACTCCAAGGGATGTAGATGTGGTGAGCCAGTAGGATTTCTAGGGGTAGAAGGAATGGGAGGGTGGGCAGAGAGAAGTGATTTTAATAGCTGATGGGGTTTCACTTGGAGTCTACCTGGAATAGCAGAGCCATTTGCCAACACAAGCATCAGTTTACAGGTTTCTAGACAGCGTCTGTAAGTGGAGGAGAGCAGAGTCTACTAGAAATAGGTTTTGCATCCAGTCCAATCCCAAGCTTTGGCATGCCAGACTTTGAGTCTCCCCAAATACAGCATGTATTAAAGATTAAGTAAAAAGCCTGGTGTATGTAGATAGTGTGGCTCTTCATGATTACAACTCCTTGCATCTTGCTCTCCACCCTGAAGGACAAAGGGTGCAGATATTCTGGTGCAACCTGCTCTAGAGGGTAGAACCAGCTCAGACCATTTGTTTTCCTTCAGCCTTCAGAAACAGCTGGAGAGCAGAAACCTGGTCTCCATCATGTTCCATGGGTCATGATTTTTAATTAGTATTTATTTTTCCTCCAACTCCACCACACCCATTTCTCTTGCTTTTTCCCAAGTAATTAATTTAAAAACAAACATGTGTTTAGTGAAAGGAAGTTAGAAGATAAATGTATTCAAAATAGGACTGTTTTCTTTCCTTGTAAGTAAAACAGGCTCCCATGTGTGCCCTATGTATTTCACAGGATCAAGGCTTTGATAATATTGCATATTAGCATTTTGTATTTGTGGCACTCTGACTTGCCATATTTTTTGTTTACTTGAATTTTCCCTTTCTGTGCCTTTTTTTCCTATTCCCCTCTGTTTCTGATCTTTTTATTTTGTCAGGCAGAAAATAAGCACACTCTACAGGCTAAATTGAAATACCACTTGAATACATCATGGACTGCACAAAATACTGTCCCTTGAGGGCACTACTTGGAAAGTGTTTAGGCAATGGTAGCCTAGTTCAGCCAAGCTGCTAAATGGCAGACTCCTCACATACTGTATAGCTCAAGTGTTAAGAGAGGTCTTAAGTTCATTCACAAGTTCAACCCTTGTATGCCATCTGCACACCTTACAGCACCTCCACTGCATGGCCACAGGCTATACGCTGGAGACCTCTGAAGGGAAAAGTCCAGGCATGCTCACCACCTTGATGTGTGTTCAAGATGTTCTGGATGAGTCAGGCATGGGCAGATTATATTTCAGCCCTCTAGCAGGTGCAGCAGGCCTGCTCTTCATTGGTACCTTGTGGATGGTCCCAAGTACCCACAAGATAGATGGTGGAGTTCAAAGAGGACAGTATAGATGGAAAATTGGAAAGGTGCATCACAGAGCTTGCTATGTTCTTCAGCTCATGGCATTCAGGCATAACAAGGCTTAAAAAACCTTTCCAGGCTCCTTGCTTCAGTTTGGAAGTCTCTGAATCCCACTGAGAATCCTTTATGCTGCTCATTTTGTTGATTAATCTGCTCAGGTCTTAAATGTTACTATTCTAAATCATCAAGCTGTGTGGTTATGAAGAAGCAATAGAGTGAGTGTCTCTTGCTTAATGGGACTCAGATGCACAACTGCATCATACTTACACTTCTATGTGAAGTAAAAGTGGAGACTCCTTTGTCTAAAAAATAGTGGAAAAACAGAAATTAAGAGCCATGAGGAAATGTCTGGGAGCTGCTGCCAGTACAGTTCAGGAAGGAAAGCAAGCACAGGGTGTTATGCAATTCCTGTGCATGGTCATCTGCTGTACAAGCTACAAACCCTGTTGACCTAAAGGACATCTCTTTTGAGTTTTAAAATCATTTAACTAATCTGAGTCATTTGCACAGCTGAACAGACTCAAGGCCTCTTAAGTGAATTGGCAATACCTATAATTCTGCAGGAAATTAGGGAATATTAGGTAGTCCCAAAGCAGAGGAAGAAATAAAAAGGAGTCATAAAACCTCTGGTCTCTGGGAAAGCTCTGGGTGAAGATGACTTTCTAATAGAATTTTCTAAACTCTTTCAGTCTCACTTGGCTCCTGTCATATGGAAAATTTTTCAAAAGGCCAAAGCAAAAGGGTTCCATTTCAGCATTAATTGCAGTGTTGGGTTTTCTTAACTCTCTTTCCTAGGAAATAACTCACTGATGCACCATTTGCAATAATTAAATTATAGCCCAATTCTTTTGACTAATGTGACTCAGAAGACACAGGTTAAAATAGCATCTAGAAAATGTCTGAACAGCATACCTTATGGGCAAGAACTTAGCATATAGCTTGAGGTTCACATTAATCAGAAAGCTGCTACAGAATCTATAGACCTGTTATTATAATTTGCTATTTTTAAAATTCTCTGAAGTAATCAGAAAATCAACCAGCTCAACATCCCTAAAGAGAGCTGCTTCCCACCCACCAGCAGTGGCTGACTTCACTGTTGACATAAAAATCATGAAGATCTCAGTCTAGATTGTGCCATGTAATTGTATCTTTAATTTTGGCCTTGTTGAAAGTCTGCTGGAAAACTGAGCTTGTGTGTCCTCATTAGAAGCAATTCATATGTAAATCACTTAAGATTTCTTCTTTTTTTCTTTTTTTTTTTTTTTTTAACTTAAAGAAAGCAAGCCTCCCTGTGACTCATTCTGCAGGCTCTTGCTCCTCTAGTGGCTCCCGTGTGGCTGTGACTCCTGGCAAATTTGATGCAGAGTGAGAAGATTGCTGGCCGCACTGGGCTTCTCTTGCCTTAACTGCTGAAGAAAGACTTTACTTTTTGCCAGCCTTGATTTAGCTGTTGAAAGGATGTCAGATGAAACTGCTGCCTTCTACACGCTTGTGCCTGGTGCACACCCATGGAAGGTGCTCCCTCCCTTCAGTCAATAGCAGCCATCTACTTATCAAATTCTTTGTATATTGGAAGGCTTAATTTTTGCTCTTTTACATGCAAAAATAAGCTAAACTGGCAGCACAGCCCTAAAGGAATGACATCCTAGTGTTAAAATGGAATGACTTTGAAAAGACATTAAATAAACAACAGTCAGATGAGTTTTCTGGACCTTTATCAATAAAACTGATGAAGAAGCATATGAGGTAACAGCCAAGTACTTGTCTAAGAGTATAACTTCAATAAAGTTTGGGCACCTATTTCTTCTGAATATTTCTGGAGCTGGAAGTGGAAGCTATCATAAGTATGCTATTGAAAGTGTTGACAGCAATTTGAAGGTGTAAAGGAATATTGCGTCTTTACCATGATTTCTATGCTTTTGAGTTGGATGAGCTGAGTCCCTTCACATTCTTAACTGTTCCTAAAATATAACGTCTGAAGTATTTGTCTCTAAGAAAGCTGAGTCTTTGTTGCTCGTGAATGCATCTTAAACTATTGCTGGAGATGTTTGGAGCTTCCCTTTGGCACCTTGTTATTGTAGGTACATAAAAATGTAGACAAGTGGGACTAGGTAGCAGATGATGAAATTCAGGTTGATTAAATGCTATTTGTCAAAACTATGGGTTTTTTTTGTTGTATAAAGAAATCTACATGGAAAGGTAGTGGGGAAAAGAATAAAGGTAGAATCCAAGGTAATCTGGGAGGCAGGTAACTGTTTATTGTTCGTGAATTGTCCAGTTCATTGCAAAATTTTTTTTAAAAAAATCTTATAGCTGCTAGGAATCTGACCTTGTACCCAGAAATGTCTTGAAGCACAGCTGGCCCTGTCTGGGCTGGGAATCAGCTTTAAGACTAGCAGCAAAGATTTTATTTCAAGAGAGTATTTAGCTTTAAAAAATGAATAGGGGCTGCATGCTCCAAATGTCATATGTCAGTTTAACAGATGGCAACTATATACACATCTTAATGCCAGATTGCCATTTCATTAGGCTCCTATTTCTTCTTGGTAGCTGGCATTATTCTAGCCAGAGTGGCAGAAAGGCAGGAGGGCAAAGGCTCCTCATCTCTGCTGCTCCCCAGCTATGCAGCCCAGCTCTGGGCTGCTTTTGGGGTGGCACAGCAGGAGAGAAGAGAGGATGAAAATGGAAAAAAGCTGCATGAAATTGATAGGGAGGCACGTTCCTCAGTACAGCTTGGTCAAGCTTGGCACAGGACCACTGTCAGCAAAGATATTTTGGAGTTAGGTTTGTAGCTACAGCCTCGGCAAGCAGGCAAGTTCTGATGGCTGCTGAATAGCGCTGCAATGATGGTTGTCTGAAATCTGAAATGAACAGGCAGGTGGCTCCAAACGGGAGCGCTCTGTGGCTCTGCCACAGGGCGTAAAGGAAGATCAAAGCCTTGCCCTACCTTGACTAAGACCTGCAGGAACGAACCGAATAAACTTTCAGTATAACATACTGAAGTGAGTGAGCACTGAGGAAACAGCCACGGCATAGGGTTAAGGTAAAGATGGGAAGGAGTCTGAGCCACTCCACTTTGCCCAGCTCCAACCCATTGCCATGCCATTCCCTAACTGCCCTCTCTAGCACTGCAAGGGCTCTGCAAGTCTATAGGTAAATCCATAGGTTGAACCTCCTCAAGCTGCAGCTGCCTGCACTGAAGTTGCCAAATCTCCCCTGGGGTGGAAATGCTACTGAAGTGTCCTATGTTGTAAGTAATCAAGGTTTTGTTGCAACTGGGGCTGAGAGCTTTCAGCCCTCCCCTTTGTCGCTGGCAGCTCGAGCATCCTGATGGAGCTCCCTGACGAGATAAACACATTTAAATATTAAAAAGTGCACTGAACAGGAATAGTTTTGAATGATTCATTTAGGCTGCTGCCAGTGCTGCCAGATAAGTGCTGCACAGCATGACTGGAAAGAAGTGGCAGAGGGTAAGAAAATTAATTTCTTAAAAAAGCAAGTATTTGCTGTCTCCAGGGTCAGTTTTAGGAATAACAGCCTGGCCGCTACACAAGCGGAGGGTTTCCTTGATGGGGAGCTCCACATATATGAGTGAGGCCAGAGCACAGAAGGGCAGCTAGGTAACTTTGTTCCCAGGCTATACTGACTTAATTTGCTCGTACCACGGCATTCAAAGCCGTTTCATGCTGCAATTCATAAACCGCAGGCAATGTGAACTACTGTCCCCTGTCTCCCAGCAGTCCTGCTAGGAAGCTGCTTCTCTTTGCGAGAGTCTCCTTGCTTGAATGCAAGGAGCTCAACAAACAAGCTGCTGTGTTCAGCACCTCGCCGGGAGGCTTTTGGGAAGGGAAAATAGCAGTGGGTCCTCACAAAGTGCTGGCACCTGCTGATATGTCCATGCGGAGGCAGGGAAGGGTCTCCTGGGGAGTCAGGAACAGTTTACCAGGAGTCCAGTCTCCTGCGACCTCTTTTCCTGCTCGAACCAGCTGATAGCCCGATTTGTCCAGATATTTTTCAAGAAATGCAAGGTTTGCAGGGAGATGATATATACAAACAAGTACTTGGCTTATTTTTGGTTTACTTTCATTGGGTGTGTGGAAAAAAACAGTAAGCTTTGGAACTGGCTGTCCCTATGGCTGGTGGTTGAAAAGCTTGCCTGTTTTTTTCTGACTACCATTTGGTTTAATAAAAGATACTGCTGCTCCCTACAAATCTTTCTTCTTTTGTGCAATATGGCTGCACAGATAATGGCAGTTGTTTATACCCTCACAAATTAATGCGACTGTAATGGCTAACTCTCAGACTTCAAAAGAGAACACAGGAATCGAAGTCATGGGAAGCGTCAATTATTACACTGCTCCTTGCTGGCAGACAAAGCTCTGAAGGTTAAAGTGCCACAGCAAACCTTCCCCCATACATAAATGTGAAATTCTGACACCACAAGAATCCGTGCCCGAGCAATTTGCCCCTCCAAAAGCACTACAGTCTGAGTCATATCTTAATTTCAGAAATTGTTCCTGCTTTTTCCAGCAACACGGGCAGCCCCCACAAGCACCACAGCAATCAAGGCTGGTGAGCACGGCCGTAGCTGAGGACAGTGCTTGGCTTTTCAGACAGAAAGCAGCAACGAGCCCAAGTCACTGGGAAGGGCAAAGTTAATTACAACTTGCTAAATGTTCAGGTATGCAGAGACCTTATTTTATTTTATATCCCCCCCCCTTTTTTTTTTTTTCATCACTTAAGATTTGTAAAAGACAAAAGGAAGGCACCATGTGAAAACATCGCTATGGAAACATCATGGGCTCATTTGTACTTGCCTGCCAAGCAACTACCTAACTGAAGTTTTACATCCTATTGGATCACTGTTTGGCCATCTGCTCTCCTTCAAACTTCTCTGAATTCCATATTTCCCTGAAAAGTTCATTTTTAGAAAAGAAGGAGGAGGAGGAGGCAAAGGGAGAATCCAGCATTCTTGGCTAATGTGGAGCTATTGTGAAAGAGGAAGATAAACTCACATTGGGGCAGCCCCTTAAAAAGACAAAGATCCATGTTTTGCAAAGTAATTTCATAGAAAATACCCTGTTTCTAGATGCACTTTAATGATAAAAGTATATATTGGCAGCCACAAGGCAAAACAAATAAACAGCTGCTTCTAGTACTCTCCCCCTAATTGTCTTCCTCTCCCCTTCTCTCATTTAGCATCAAATGTATTTTCTTCTAAAATGTAACAGTTACTGCCTACACTGGAGTTGTTGGCTGCAGGCTCCCCAGCCTTGCTCCAAATAAAACACAGAAATAGATTTCCTGCCAAGCACTGGGGAAGTTTGAAGACTTCAGTTTTTAAAAATATAATCTTTATCAGTGCCCTAAGCCTGCCAAAGGCAATTATGGGCCATGGCACATTTACATTAATGCATAGGATCTACAGACATTTCAAAAGCTTAATGGAGAAACACCATAAATGTACATATTGAAAAATAAATTAATTAAACTGTCATGTAAAGATACCACTTAATTTTGCAAAGCGGAAGGCACTCTTAATGGGAATGGAATGGATCAGTGAGCATTTCAAAACCCAAAGCTATAATTTAAATTCAGGCTCTCCTCTAGCGTGCAAGTCACAAGACATATTTATTATAGCCTTGGATTGTCAATTGTAATCGGTTTAGCAGAGACAAAGCCATGTTGTTTTGTTTCCTTGCCCTCCTAGCCAGTTCAATATATTTTGATGTCAGACTATTGACAAGCAAACAAAGGCTGAAATAAAATCATATTTATCTGTGATGAACTGGCAAAAATGCAGTCCAAGGTAAATTTAATGCTGAAGCCTATGTATTTATCAATCATGCAGCAAGGGGAAAAGTAGTGACATGAAGCATTTAAACTTCTTTAAATAAACCAGTTAAATATATTTACTGCTGCTCTTGAGGCCTCCTATGTGGCAATCTAGACATAGATAAATAGAAGTATAAGCACTGTGAAAATGAACAGAATAATTTATAAGCTACTGCTCTGAGTTTTCCTGGTGGCAGTAACAAAGTTGTTGCCTTTGACACTCTTTTAGGGCTAGAGCAAAAGCCTGAGACCTAGGTCCCCAGCAAGCAGACAGCAACACTTCTTGCAGGCTGAGTAACCAGCCCATCAGATCTTGATTCCTGGGTGCCTCTGGTGTGATTTGCTGCAGGATTTTATTTGGTAGCAAGTTACAAACCAAGCCTATGCTTCCGCAGCCATGAGCAACTGCCTCCTCCTCGCTGAATAAGCATTCCAAGAATCGTTCAAGTCTTCTTCTGACATTCTTATTTCAGTATTCTCCAATACTCCATCTTGGTAAGTTCATTTTCTGATCTGGAATGCTGAAACTGGTCAACTCATTGGGTTATAACTGTTGCGGCTGTCTCCTGCCTTCTTCCAGCCTCTGTGCTAAGCTTAGCCATGGAGATGGTTCTCTGAGCCTGAACCTAGAGCCTTCTGCCCAGGATCTCCATAACTTCTTGTGGAGCGCTCAATTTTGTGAATCCAACTCTAAACAACAGTAATAAACTAACTTATAACTCATGGTTAGGAAGAGCTGCAGCACATCAGCCAGGGACAGCTGCCCTAGGCATACCTCTGGGGGCAGTGGCAAGTGGAGGCCAACAGGACCCACCTCGGTGGGCTCCTGCCACCAGAGCTGCTGCTACACTGGTGGGAGACCAGTCCTGGGGAGACAGGAGGAGACAGCCACCTACCAGTTGTGGAGATGTCATGCTATGGCTCCGATGAGAAGCTTGTCTTCAAACAGGAGTTAATGTCTTTTTTTATAAAAATACCTGTGTATCTGCATTTGTTCTTACTCAAGTAAGTAATAGGATTTTAAGGAGAATGGGCTACATTTTTGCTTTCAGTGTAATCTTTTAGCAGTTTGTTCCCCAAGCTACTTACTATACTTAAAACCAAAACAATCAAAACCCACACATCCAAATGTGCCTCTTAATACTAGACTGTTGGGGTTTTTTGCTCACGTTACGCTGAATAGTGAACAGAAACATCATTTGTAAGCTTTCTGTAATAGAATAGTTTTTAGCTTGCTATGCTATTCCTCTTTCACGTCCCTTTTCTAACATGTACATTAATTACCCTTGATCACTTATGAGAATTTTTTTGTCACTCTCTTCAGTCTCTTTTGGCTTTGAGCAGCACTTAAACTGTTGTTTTAAGTGACAGGCTGTCACTGACTCTCGTTACAAAATATTTCTGTTCCACTTTTAAGGGTACAGAATTGGGCACACCTTTTAAAGCGTGTTTTCTCCTACTACTTATTTGCGTGGCTCCTGCTTTCACACTACCCAAATGCTAACAGAATACTTTTTTGAAAGAAAGCAGTGGGGAAAGAAAGCATTCTTAGCCCCTCTGCAGAAGAGCAGGTGCTGAGAGATTTAGGTCCTGGTCCAAAACAGTATGCAGGCTCCAATTTCTACTCTCACTGATGTCAGTGACATGCCAGAAGTCTAACACCTTCCTTCAACTTGGACTTCCATGACTTCTTCAATGTCTAAGAAAATTATGTTCCAGTTGAGGACTGTATGTATGTATCTGTATAGACAAATGGCTAACTTGTATCACCAGCCAAATACTGTAACCACAGGTGGGACTGTTTCTTTCCTTAAAGCCACTGCAGTCATTAAAAAGTGGTCTTTTCTTAAATAGCTTTTCCAGCTTAGCTGTCTGGTTCATGAGCCCTTGAAGTGCCGAAACTGTTGAAACCTTACAAATGCAGTCATAACTTCTTTTGCTTACAGAAAGGAAAAGACTCAAGGAGTGCTGTAAGTAACAGTCGGGAGAATAGGGTAGGTCACAGACATCAGTTAAAGGAATACTATTTCTAAACTCTGAAAATAGCCATTATATGGTCAAAATGCTTGTTTGACATGTCACTTTGTAAACAATAAGTACATGCACAAAATACAAATTCTAAGCTATTGGGAGCAATGATGACAAAGTAATGCTTTTAATGCTCTTGTAAAAAACACTTTTGAAAGTATTTATTTGAATTATCTAAAAGGTGTAATTATATTCAGTTTTATAGTCATAGAATTCTAACCACTCTTTTACATTAAAAAAAAAAAAAAAGTTTGGGCATTTCTCAAATTCCTGAATATCAGCTGAATAAAACACAGTTTCATGCTTAAGGTAAGTATCCACTAAGAGCAGGGGTCCTCAAACTTCTTAACCAGGGGGCCGGCGCACGGATTAAGTGGCAGGCAGTCATCTGTGGCTGCTTGGTTCCCCCCCCAACCCCCGGCTGGGGGGTTCTGTAAATACCAGGGGACCAGATTCAGGACCCTGGGGGGCCGTAACCAGCCCACAGGCCACAGTTTGAGGACCCCTAAGCGGTATATAATAAAGATTGAACTGTGCTTCTATTCTTAATTCATTAGTGGAACTGTAAGGCCCTCTTCTGGATTACAAATTACTGCACAGCCAAGCAAAGTACATTGAAATGACAAAGTCAGTCATGAAAACACTATGAAAAGATAGGTATCTTAATATATTTTCTTCATACTATTACCAGTTTCATTTCCTGGTTGTCCATGTATCTGCCCATCTTAGGTACTATAACTGAGTAGCTGAGAACAACTTCAACTTCTTAGCAGATTCTTAATGATAAAGTATTTCTTATGCTAATAGTCACAAGAGGAGAGGACAGTCTAAAGAGAGTTGTGGAGTTTCTCCACAACTTTGTATGAAGATTCTGTCCAGCCAGGTGATGCTTGCTTATGCTTATTAAGCAATAGCATACACAAACTGAGACGTGATTCTGCATATATACCTGTCTACATACATATGTGACTTCAGAAGTTACGTCTGAAAATTTGGCATCTGTAAAAAAAACAATGAAGAACCATTACAATGATCTTATCTCAAGTCTTCAAGGACTGTACAATTCCTTACATGCCTCTGGATTAAATATATGCACAAGGACTGTGAAGTTCTCACAGATGTATCCAACAGATTTCCTTGCTTGCCCAAGCAAACATTTACTACTGAAAAGCAAGACGCTTCTCCACAGACAGAAAGAAAGAAAATATTCTAGAACAGGATGTACAGAATGGTATCATTTTAATGGATCCATCTGGCTGTAAACAAGTGAACCTGAACCATAAATTTTCCTCTTTCTAAAAACAGCCACTTATTTTTCTGTTTGGTCATGTATAACAAGAAATCACATACACAGAAACGCAGGCATAGGTAGTAAGTATCCTGTCAGTAAAAACTCTGTACAGAACATTAGACTTAGTTTAATTGGACTGTACATTTTAAAAAACTGGGATGCTGAAGAATTCTTTGCATATTTTTGGTAAGTTTCTGTCTCCCATCAGCGTAAGGCTAATTACGATTGTCCTTTTTCCGTACTTTTGATTTTGGTGCTGCCAAGAAGAAACAGAAAAGGAGAAAAAAACATCAGAAGTGAATTACAGTAATACTAGTGCCAGCATTCTTTTAAATTAGGTTGGGATCAAAATGGATCCATTAACGTGAAACCTACCATTGGGATTTTCTTGTCTGTAGAAAGCTTTTAACATTTCCACTGCTTCTTTGGCACGATAGCCAGAAATGCACTGTTCAAATTAGAATGATGTTCATGAGTACATCTGAGAATAACATACTCCATGCTTCACAATAATGCCTTAAGTACAGAATAATTGTAAACAACTGTATTGTCTATTTGAGGGTCAGAAAATCTCCTTTTCAGGCTGAATACCTTACACATTTGAAAAATACTATGTTGAGGCTTACTAAATAATTTCCCTAATAACTTAAATTAGGTAAAACAAACTTTCTTACTAACTTACATAAGATTTTTATTCAATCACCAATGTCTTATTAGTATGTTTCCAACTTACTTCATACGCTCCTCAAGCACTTGGAAATCTAAGAGATATACACCTAGGTATTTGTAGATAAGATTCCTACCAGAAAGCATTTGTCCACACACCTGGTCTTTATTCCAAACAGTCACCTCTCAGACCCTTTTGGTCCTCCTAAAATATTTTTCCAGGCTGTAAACATTAATAACAAAGTGTATAAATGTCCCTAACACTAAATGAATCTCCACTCACACTAGGAAATTATTATAGGAAATAATAATACATTATAATTAATATAATTAATTATAATAAATAATCCCACTGCAATTGCCTACAGAAACAAAGAAAGGATTTGTGGTAGAAATAATATTCTCCTTTCTTTCTTCTGAACATATAGCAAAATTAAATACCACATGCCAATGTTAGCAAATGAACACTCTTCCAGTATTGACCATACCGATTAATTCAGATGCTAGCCTCACAAACACCCTGACAGAAAGATGCTTAATATGGTTACACTGGACTGCCAAATAGTGTCAGCTTGCTGACGGAAATTCTTTCTGAGCCTTAAGCCTTCAGTGCTTATCTACAATGCTGAAATACACTACTTGGTTTTTACATTCATTAACTCACAAATGTTAAGTGTGGAAAAGAGAATTCTAAGAACCCTAATCAGTATCCTTATATAAAACAGGGCCATCTACAACTGTGTGTAATGTGATAAATGTCATGCTACAAATGCTTTATCTATACAGATATATAGATACCTATACATACAGGTATACTAGAATAATGCTGTAAAGCATCTGTATTTATGTATACTGTACCTCCACTGAACGCTTGTCCAGCCTTTCTTAAATGACAAAGATGCCTCATTCTCCCCAAACACTCTGTACCAGTCCTTCAGTATTGTTACTGTCCAGAAAGTTTCTGGCTATCTACAGTAAATCTCCTCTACTACTTTTGCAGTCTGTATCTTTTTTGGTGATTGGAACTATATGAAGTCTATGCTAATACATTTTGCCTCATACACAGATAGATTGGGAGCAAAAAATACAATTATTTCCAGTGGCTCAGCTAAAAATCAGTAACTTAGTAAGTTGATGTTACTTGATCCTTAGTGATTATGTGTCTGTATATTCTTACAGTTTAAAAAATATTTTCTCTCATCTCATCCTGCAGCATACACTTGCTGTTCTAAGTATTACATATCTTTTAGGTGTATTTATTCCTTACTTTGTTCCACAAGTATAATTCTTTCCTTTCCACTTTCCTTTCCACTTCCTTTTAAATAATTTTAAGAGTGTCATCAGGCTTTTCCTCAATTTTCTCTAAGGACTTAATCTTTTACGATTTTCTTGTTAAATCAAGTTTACTTTGATCATCCTTCATCCAAGTCCTCTTAAATGGATGCATAACATTCTCAAAGCAGGGTAGCAAAGCTAGGCACAGTACCCTAGCTGAAATACAAAGGAAAACATTTTACAGCTTACTTCAAATGGTTCTCCCGTGTCAACCATATCATCAGATGAGATGCTTAAAACTGAGCCACAGCCTCCAAATCGCTCATTTCGACAGCCATATACGACCCGCGGAATTTATGTGAATGAGTTAAGGTACTGAGTTAAAATGAAAGGCAAGCAGGAAGTACAGTAGCCGGATTTAAGTAGTCATTAAATTTCACAAAAATTTGCTTGTACTTTTCAAACTAGTTTGCACTACAATTCCTCCCTCATAAAATTAAAACTTACTTCTGAGTAATATAAGATCTATTGCTGAAGATGCACATCCAGCCTTTCTCAGAAAAGGATAAGCAAGAATCCCAAAGCAGAGGCATACAAAGACATGGTTTATGGATTGTTACAACATTCAAAACTGAACACTAAACTGAGATTAGTTCATTTTACATAATAACAGACATCTCTAAAATGTATTTTTACATCTCTAAGAGAAATCATTGCTGGTCATAATTGCACCACTTCTCTTTCATTCTTGAGTCTCCCACTATTTACCACGTAGTAAATGGAGGTGGGTGCAGACTCTCAGACCATAAGATGGTACCTCTGCTAGCTCTGCCTGACATTGTCAAGCCCTTCTTTGTGGGCTCAGTGCCAAAAGACTTAACAGTTTGACATATGGTTTCCCAGCATGAATAAGCATGAAAGGATACTCATCAAGCGCACGGCAGCTGCACACATGATGCAAGGCTCTACGGTTACGTACAATATTGAGTGTGCAAATACTTCGTTATAATCTCTGTTGTGTTGCTTGCACCAGTCAAGGACCTGATCGATTGCCACCATTTCTGCGTGTCGTGTAGCCTAGGAGATAAAAATAAACATCTTCATAAAGTTTGCATTGATTCACAGCTTTAGGCTTCTCACTTGTACAAATACAAATGAAATAAAAAGCAACATCATAAAACTACTCTTTCAAGTCAAGGGCACAATGGCCTGACATCTAATTTATTAATAATGCAATTATTTTCACTTCTCTCAAAGAATATAATGCTTTCTTGAGAAGTATGTTTTCAGTGCACCTCTTTGCTGGTTCAAGTTGCAGAAATTTCCTGCAGCCCAAACTGCAGAAGAAATATTCAGCCGAAGAAAACATATTCAACCTCAGTCTCATATGCAACACACAGAAAACCCGCAAGTGCAAAAGAAGGTTTTTCTTCTACGGGTTCCTAGGCAGAGGAGTCTGCTCAGTTGTTCTTCATTACCCCTCTCTGTCATGTCAGCACAGTAAGACATGAAATCTTTGCTTGAGGCTTAAGTGAAACACAAAGCCCATTAGAACAACTGATCTAGCCTACTGTGCTTCCAAGAGCAGGCAGGGATACCTTCTCTGGAAATATTAAGAAACTGCTCCTAGCTGGTACCTCTTCCTCCCTCTGACAATGTTACTACGCCTGCATGGAATGAACATGCAGTAATTTCAGTACATTTCTGGAACTGCTTAGCCTACTGCATAGACACAGTATTTTCAGTTTGCATCGGGTTTAATGCTGCCTGGGAATACGTACATGTACAGTAAGTTCCTCAAGTAATAGGCAGGGATTGCAGCATATGCCTGATTACAAAAAGACATAATAATATTGATTTATCTTTTTTTAATCCAAGATAACTGAATTATGAGTATCTCAGAGGTCACAGCAATAGTTATGGCACAAAAACCTGAACAGAAGAAATGCCGACTTAAATTCCAGAGACAAAAACCAATCAGTAATGTCCCACTATCGCTCCGGAACGTCTGCAGCAGTGTGTTTTGCCAATCAAATGTCACAGCAAAAATATCACCAAGTACAAGTTATGAAAGGACTGTCCAGTTACAAAGCCTGATGCTTATTTGAATGAAGGCTGTAAGTACTTTCCTTCCTTTTAATCTACTCTAGAAAAAGGATGTTTTTGACACAGGCATTAGGCTAAAACCTAATCAATCCAAATTACACTTCTACCTCTGTTACACATGTCTTGATGTGACCTTAGGTAACTTCCTCTCAACACATGAACTTGGGTTAATGTTTTACCACTGTGAAGATCTGTGGTGGTAACTCTGAGATGCTCTATAATATATGGCACAGGATTCATGTATAAATCAGTGACAAGTTTAATACTGTTTAAAAATGTTTTAAAACGCCTACAGAGATCTACGTTGCCTAAGCCTACATTAACAAATAGTGCAGTGCAAGAGGAGTATATCTGTAGGGCAAAACAGTGCTGAGGACCCAACACCTACTCAGGGGAGTTCACATTGGCCTAGCTCCAGTTCAGTCCCATGGACGGTACCTTCCCAGCAACAGCTGGCATGCATTAGGTATGCTCCCTGAGCACATTTTTCCAGTATAGTTCCATCTGAAGGGAAGACAGCTTGCCATCTCTGAGACACAGACCAAAGCATGGTAAGCAGACACAAGAAATTTGTTCCATAGTGCACTTGTGATCTGAACTAACATAGTAATGAACCCACTCAGAATAAAAACATGGATCTGAATCAATATGCAGGAACGATTCCTCCAGACCTACCAGTGAAATGTTGCCACAAAGGTTCCCTGGTTGAATAAATGCGATCACATCAGCTGAAGTCTCAGTGGAGACACCAAGTGCAACACCCTCCAGTAGAAAGATCCCTCAGAGCTACTACAGCTACTGTAACAGAAAATTAAGTTGTGGCTATCCTAGTTTTGTGCCACTCAGATCAGAAGACATGTGAATACCACATTGGCTTTTTGACTCCTGAGCACGAACTGAAAGCATAAGAGCAATAAGCCTTCATCACTGGAGGAAAACATGCCTCTGACCTATGACACTGCTTTACACTGAGTACACCAAGTAGCTTTTAGGCCTCTGCTGCTCTTGGGAGTAGAAGTTAAGAGAAGTCATGCAGCTGCTCTAAGTCATACTGGCTTCTACAGTAATAGAAGAGAGCTACACAAAAGAGATTATGCTAATATAGAACATTACTAGGTCCCAGTGCAACCACACCTTAAGTAACGCACACCGGTTTGGTCATCTCACCTCACGAAGACATGGGAACACCAGGAAAAATCCACCATACAGAACAGTCTCTGTATAAAGACTAACTAGAAGTCCTGGTTTCAGCTGGGATAGAGTTAGTTTTCTTCTTAGTAGCTGGTACAGTGCTGTGTTTTGGATTTCGTGTAGGAATAATGGGTTTGGTTGTTGCTGAGCGACGTTTATACCAAGTCGGTTCCTTGGACCCTGCCAGCAAGAGGGCTGGAGGGGCACGGGAAGTTGGGAGGGGACACAGCCAGGACAGGTGACCCCAAGTAGCCAAAGGGATATTCCATACCATATGACATCATGCTGAGT
>JAVJGJ010000059.1:49882331-49906934 GCA_035590215.1 Microhierax caerulescens | reverse complement strand
TTTATATACTAATTACTTAGCAGCTTCTTAATAATTCATCATTACGGGTGTATAAAATGCAAAATCGAATCTTGCTGATGCGGGGGGGCTCGGGCTGCCCGGGCGTGGCGGGTGTCTGGGGGGTCCCGACGGCATCCAGCCGCGCAAAGCGCGGGTGCCGCTTACGCTGTGATTTTTAGGACGGAGGTTGAACGCCTGTACTTTTAAAAGCGGCTCGTGCGCTGAGGTGAATTGTCAAATACAAACAACGGCAGACACAAAACTTTACGGGAGAGGAGGATTTACGGTAATTACTCAAGCTGTTCTTTCTCCCTTAAGGCGCTTGTCTAACCTGTAGGGTGGTTGTGGTTTGGTAAGCCCCTCCTTTCCTTGGAGTTATTATAGGGTTATTTTTAGTTGGAACTGGATTTAAAAGAACATCTTGCGTATTTATCTCTGTTCAATAATAAAGTGCATATCTGTGCAGCTGGAGATTAGATAGTCCTCCAAAGGTACAGCCATGGCTTTGCATGATCAATCGTTAGATGTGTCTTACGCAAATGACACAGAATTAAATATTACAGAGTTGCTAAGGAAAGTTTGTATTTCTTCATACGCACTAGAACTTGCCTGAACGGTTAAATATTTTGAGACCTACAGGGGTTTTACAGTACATTTTGTCTCATATTCAGGTGAGGTCTCTTGTGAAGGTGAATTGTATATACTTCTGACTTGCCTTGGTTGTTGTGCCCTCTGCATCCTTTCATGTGAATACCTTCTGCATTTTTCACTTATTAATACACGATAATAGGTTAGATGGTGGTAACTGAAGTACTTGTCAGGCCTATTCTCTGATTTACCCCCTCACCTGCAGGTTTCCTGACTCTGCAAGTACAGCAGAATGTAATGTTTACCAGTTTCTGAGACACCACACAGCCCCCCCATGTTAAGTAAACAGATTTGCTTTACTGAGTTGTAACCAGCAAGCTGTCCCCCCTCTCCTTCAGTTGTCTTTGTGAGAGTGGTGGGCAAACGGGAATAGTAAAATCATCAGTTGTCCCAGTTTCAGCTAGTTAACACGGATTAATGGTCAAGTGGGAAAGCAGATATCAGGGGGCTTCTAGCTCTTGGTAGTCTTCATAGCCTGAAATCATAAATTCATAGTGTATAAAGAGCTCTCTGCCAGCCTGCAAACCATCCTAATGTCACTGAATAAGCTTTTTCCTTATGGTTGGTGCTGTTTATGTACAGTTCAGTGTCGCATTCGCTAAAATGTTAACTGGATAAGGTACACTTAAATATCAGGGACTAAAATAAAGTCAATTAAAGTATGACCAATCCATGAAACCCCCAAGGTGCTCCTCTTCTAACAAGCATTTCAAGTTCTGACTGGAAATATTGAACTATGCAGTTGTTGCCTGCAGCATTAGTACCTTTTTCCTCAGGCCATGTTCTATTTGAGGACTCTGCAGAGAATCACTTTTTTGAATTTGATACTTGGTAGTAAATCAGGGCATCCACAAGCAGGAGAGCATCATTAGCTGCCACCAGCTGTAACTTACACCATGGTATTTTGAGGCAGCTTGGGAGATGGAGGGATTTACTGCAGAATGCTGAATTACAGCTGTTCGGCAGCCAAATTGTGAGTGCTTTGGCCATCTGCATACTAGTTATGGATCAGACCTTAAAATAACTCCAGAAGCTATGGTAATGCCACCACCAATTAATCAGAACTCCAAGATCCACAATAGACTCATTCCAAAAAATACTGCTTGACTTTGAAAGGTACAATGCAACTTCACACAGCTGCTCTTACTTGAAGACAGAATATTTGGAAGTGGCTGAATGATTTAAGAAAAGCATCCAAATCTGCTGAGTTAATGCCAGAGATTAGAATCTGCATATCTCTGGTGTATGTTTGCTTTTTTAAGAGCTGTAGGTGCATTTTCTGAGGAGGACGATTTAACAAAGAAAATGGGACATCACAAGGTTTAATGATTTTAAGTCTTTAACTGGCACATGATCATACATTAATGTGAATATTTAATGATTTGTTAGTATAGTGTTTTATCAGTGTTGTGTTACTGAAGAATTATTGCACCAAAATTCAAGTTGGTTGGTAGCCTTTCCTCTGTCTACTGAGATGGGTACCTTGTGCACTATCAGTGGCTGTCATTTTTAGTGTAATTTCTGTCAGTCCCAACACTGCAACAGATATTTCTGCTAACAAAGATACAAAACTCATAAAGGAAGAGCTCAAATAGAGGGAAAAGCAACTGAAATAGGTGTAATTTTCCCTTAACGATAGAGCAAGGTTGAGAAGACCTCAGCTTAGCAAAGACCCAGTACAAATAATTTCTTCAGAAGTCTGTTCTTTTAGCAATATAAAGTAAATTGCATACTGAAAAGATTTAAATCTCTTCGAGCAAGGAAGATCTAGTGTTCTGGGATTAAACCCACTAGAGATATTCAGAGAGAATGCTGGCATGACAGAGCTGCAAGGACATGTTACGTTCACTTTTCTTATTAAGTAGAAATGACTTTACCACTTTAAAGTGACTGCCTGTCACAGTGCTCAGTTCAAGGTGGATTTCAGTGGATATTACAAACTTAGTTGCTGTTGAAATTATCTTGCTGCAGTAGAAGAGCAAGTTCTGGATGTGTCTGCAATGTATGGTTCTGATTTCAGTGGTGAACTATTGCTCAATTTTCTGCAAGCTGAAGGTTGCCGCAGGTGAAGAACATTACAGTTCAGAAATCTGTCTGCTTAGCAAAGTTGTTTTGGTTTGTGAGTGCAGAGGCATTAAGTAGGTTTTGGTGGGGCTTAAAGGTGCCAAGAGAATAAGGCCTTCTTATTTTAAATATGGTTTTCAACCATAACGGGACAATTGTGTATCACCTGATGCGTGGCTTGCTTGTACATAAGGACAAACCACAACTTACAGAGCTGTCAATATTCTGGAAGGGTACAGGCTTCTGTGTGTCAGAGCAGTCTCTATATAATAAAAATTTTAAAACTGAGAATTTCCTTTAGTTTTATTTTCTGAGGGAAGTATGGCAACGAGGGTAAACCAGATCACATAGGGTTGTAAAGAGGTTTCCTGAAAACTAATGCCTCCTAGTTACCTATCCCACCCTTCTTCTCTCTCTATCCCACCTGTGAAGAAAGAAAAGAGCTGAGGGAGAGGTAAGCCGTAACTTAAGTGATGTGAGAAATATCCTACCTGTGTGAGGCCACTGGCATGAATGCGTAAGAGCCTGCAGGTTGTGTACACTTACTTCCATTACTCACATTTAGATGGGAAAAGACTATACAGTGTTGAAGAGGGCTACGGAGACAAGTTAGAACATATCTGTCTCAAGTCGCTGTTGACAGAAGAACCAAAGCGTTGCTCCCGCAGGATAGGGATGCTGTGGGACACTGTTGTGGTTTAAATCCAGACACTCGCTTGCACTCTCCACTCCCTTGTCACGTGCCACCCCCCACCCCCACCGCCAGTGGGATGGGGGAGAGAATCAGAAGAGTAAAAGTGAGAAAACTCACAGGTTGAGATAAAAACAGTTTATTATTGAAATTTTTTTAATTATTAGTACTAATAAATTATAAGGAAAAGGGGGAAGAATAAATAAGAGAGGAAAATAAAACCCAAGACAGACAAGTGACGCAGGTGAAAACAATTGCTTGCCATGAACTGACTGATGCCCAGCCAGTCCCCGAGCAGCAGTGCCCCCCCTGCCAACCTCCACCCTAGTTTTATTGCTTTCATGACATGTCATGGTATAGAATATCCCTTTGATCAGTTGGGGTCAGCTGTCCTGGCCGTGTCCCCTCCCAGCTTCTTGTGCCACCTCAGTCCGCTCACTGGCGGTACAGTGTGAGAAGCAGAAAAGACTTTGACTCTGTGTAAATGACTACAAAAGTAGACATTTGGATAAATGACTGTTAATGTAATGCGAGAGATGCGGTGGGATAAAATGATTGGGAAAATCTTGTGTTCAAAAATTATTTGCTAATACCAAAAAAATTGTTGCTGTTTCAGTATGCTAGCTGCAAAACAAAAGATAAAATAAAATAAATCAGTACCCTGACAGTTGTGTTTTAAATAGATATTCTCGGCAAGGATAGATAATTTTTAGAGAAAAATAATCTAATTGTTATTTATGAAGTCTGATTTTGGTAATAATTTGGTTGTCAAATTGCTTTTTTTGTATATGGAAATATATATAAATTTGCATCTAATCGGGTGAATCTTCCCCATGGCAAGTGATCAGTCTGCCTAAAGTCTGAAGCAAGAGAGAGTGACTTCTCTATTTTTATTTTGTGAGGCTTTTGGGAAATAAATGGAAGTAAGTGACTGTGGGTGTTCCAAACTGGTCTAGCCTGTAGTTGCCTATTAGAAAACACAAGGCCAATATGAATAGCCGGGAGTTTTTTTGCAATCATAAATGTTGGGGCACAAAGTTGGCAAGCCTTTTGACATACTAATGATAGTTTTGAAGGATGTATTGAAAGGTTTTAGTGACCTAACAAGTATAGCTGAATTCAAAATCTTGGGGAATTTGGGGGTTGGGTTTTGGTTTTCTTTTAGTTTTTGTGGATCTGGCTTATAAAACTAGTTTTCAAACTTTCATCATTCAGCAACCGTTAAATGCCTCATTCAGATATTAACTTTGAAATGTGAAAATAGAACTTTGAAGAAAACTGTGGCTCTGTATTTACAGCCTTTGAAAGTGCTTGGTGGAAGAAAATAAAGGTTTGATATTCACATTTCTTCTGTGTGCCATTATTGACGTTATTGGAGCTGACGGTCTGTAGAGCAGTTTCAGTACTTAGGGAATTGTTCTGCAGTGGACAGAAGATGATCAACTTGTACAACGGTCTTTTTCTGCTTGGGTTTGTTCTACCTCATACAATCCCCACCTTCCCTATCAGTTTTTTCATGAGAGAACATGGGAAGGGCTGGTTATGCACCTTAACAGGGAACTGCTGCTACTAGTGCACACAGGAGACAGCAAATGAACTTGGTACACAGGGCGTGTTATAAGAAGGCATCAGTGGAGGGGGAGAAATTCATACAGAGCAGCTTGCAGCGGGCAAAAGCACTGAGGATAATCTAGAAGATGTAGTGGTATCTGGAGGAGTGGCGTAGAAAGCAGGGTGGAGATAAGGAAGGGCGGGAAGAGGGCTGCGGGCAGCGTGGAGAGAGATCTGAACCCCTGATGGCATGGGAAGAGCAATGGGGGGGAACTTCAAGGGGATTTCTGTTGGGAGAGGAGGAAATGTAGAGAAAAAAATTGGTGGGTCTTTGCAGAAATGGAGACTTGTAGTGAAACTGATGAGGGATTATTGGATCTCAAGGGTAGAAGAGGGGATCTGGCGAGTAGGAACCAGCCATGGTAAGAAATGAGGGTGACGGCCAAGCCCCACCGAAGCCAAGGTTCTTCCTACTACAGAAGTTTCAGGACCAAACAAAGGAACTGTTGGTCTGTAACATTTTTCTCTTATGTGATTTTTAAGACTTGGGTTTTACCTCTAACTTCTGCTAATTTTAGAAAGATACCTTTTTTAAAAATTTAAACTTTCATCCATCTCCATACCTATGCATTTCCATTTATTTTCTCTATTTTTTGATTTTGTTACTCTACATTGTTTTTTCTTCCCAATACGTGCTTTAGTCTCTTCAGTACTAGTTGTTCACATTGCAGTAGTACTAAAAATGCCTTCTTTGAAAGGCAAGATATATCTTCTCAGGAAAGTTTCTTATGCTGATTGAAGTCATTACCCTTGACACTTCAATTTTGAAAACATTATTTCTAACTACTATTTTGTTAATCAGTATTAAAATACTCGAGACCCACATACACCCAGAAAACCCAGTATTGCACCCTTATGGTTTAAAATCCAAGAAAGGGGCTGATGGGGGCTTTCTCGCATTTTTAAAACAGCTTGTAATATGCAAATCTCTCTGTAGGAGTCTATTTACTGGGAAAATATGGGCAGAAGAAAATCAGAGAAATCCAAGAACGAGAGGCAGCTGAATACATTGCCCAAGCGCGAAGGCAGTATCATTTTGAAAGTAATCAGAGGACATGCAATATGACAGGTAAGATAAGGAAATAGCTGCTGTTTGTGATAGGTGGAATTATTTGGGGATTTATACTACATGTTGGCAGGATGGAAGAAGAATAAGAAATGTAGGTGAATTCAAAATCTTAATTAAATGCTAGTGCATAAATAGTCGTTTGCATAATAAAAAACAGAATCTGAAGAACAGAGTATTGAAGGGATTTCCAGGGCTTATCTGAATCCTTATCCATCTATAATGCATACAGATACACTTGCAGGTTACAATTTTCTGTTACTTCAAGATCATTTGTGTGTTGCCCTAAACTTCATGTGAGCTTGAGGTATGAAACAGCACCCAGATTCAAACAGTACTGAATCTACAGCAGGATACTTTACTCATTCTAGCATGTTGTTAGTAAGCTACACAGAGAGTTTGGTGGGTAATTTTTATTTACAAATAAGCACGTCAGCCTGTTAGTTCCCTGTGTTTTAACACATAATATTTAAAAGGTACCCGACTAGCTGGGAAGCAGGAAGTACAACTATTCATATTACAGCACTGGTCTTTGGATTTTTGAAGAGGAGATGGTAGAGTAGAATTTAACAAAATCCTTGCTATTGTTGTAAATACAGGCCATTCAAAACTATTTCTATAAAATGACTCAGGTTACATTTTCCTGTTGAAATTTGTATTAGATTTTTGGGTGGCTGCAAACGTTTTCTGTGCACCTTGTTTACCCTGACCAATTGGTATTTCATTTTCATCTTTTCCATTTTGTAGTGCTGGCTTTAATTTTACTGCTAGGACTAAGTTTTTCTTTGCTCTCTTTGTATGAATTACCTTCTGTATGGCATCATGCATTCTTGTCAAGATTTTTCATACTTTGTTTTCAGTATTTATGATGTTCTGTGTATGCTTGTTTTCCATTTCCTATTCCCATCATGTACCTTTCTTTGGTTTTCTTGCTGAAAAAAAACAAACCTCAGATCTTTTTCTTTTCATCTGGAGAAATACAACAGTGTAGATTTTCACCAGTTTTTCTTCTGGGGAGTTGAAGACACGTATATGCAAATATGCAGGGTGTGAGTACACATCCACAGCTAGAGCCAGCAAAGGCCTGTAGCTGTGTAAGGGGAGCATTGTGCCCAGACTCAGGAGAGGCACAACTACATCAGGTAGTTGCATTTCTGAGTACTCTCGGAGTTCTGTATTTTGCATATCCTCCCAGCTTTGCCTGCTGAGGAATGGGATTTACCTTGTATAGCAACTGTTGAGTGAGAGCTGGGGACAGGTTTATGATAATTTTTTTTATGTTGACAGGGTTTTTTCTTTTTCTTTCTTTTTTCTTTTAATAACAGTGCTGTCAATGCTTCCAACATTGAGGGATGCCTTAATGCATCAATTAAATTCTGAGAGTCTCACATCTCTTCTTAAAAATAGGTAAGACTGTTCTGTTAATTGTGTTAAAGACCACCTATTTTGTGATAAGGGTTTTTTTTTTTTTCAAATTATATATTTATGATGTAGAGAGCACGTGGGATTTTGGTTTTGTGTCCCAATGAGTCACTAGTCTTTAAAGTATTTTGAAATCACTATGTAAATATTTTGTGTCAGGTTAGGTGTATTTTGATAGGTATGGCTGACATTTTCCAAGCATTACAAGAAAAAATACCTCCTTTAAGATGCTGCAGTGAGAGCCATGGTTTTTGTTGAAGTGCTTGTAAGATAGGCAGATAAAAGGACTTAGAAGATCTAGTCCTCTGTTAAACAGGACAGAGTATCTTGACTGAGTTGTTGATGTTGTGTTTGTAAAAATGTTTATGTAATCTTATCAAGGTCAGATGTGAGTAGCAGCAGAAAGTATCCAAGATGAGATTGCAATTGGATGTAATCTGTGAGAAGTAATAGGGGTTTTTTCTTTTTTTGAAGTTGAACAAATAGGGGCATGTCATACGTTAAGAGGAATGGTTCCCTGTCAGAAAACACCTTTGGTTTCCTTACAACTGCAGGAACAAATAGCATATTTCTAAATACATAAAGTGCATGACAGCATACCTTGAAAGTAGAGTAAGCTGCTTGGCGTTTGGCATGGAGTAGAAGTGTTATGTAGGCAGTTAACACAGGGTTTCTGACTCACTCTAGACTGCCTTTCTAGTTTACCTCCTACTAGCTTATTTATATAACTATAACTTCAGCTGTCCAGCATTTAGTAGATTACCTATCCAGTCGTCGTCTTTTTTTCAGTCAAGAAGCTCCCACAACAAGGCAACAGAATATGCTATCTCAAGTGGGGATTGCAGCCTGAACAACGTTTTTGTAATAGATTATCTGAGAATTTGTGATTGTAATTGAATATTATTTACTCTAAACAACAAAAATTAGGAAAAGTTAATTTTAAGGGATTATTTAATATCTTTTTCATAATAAGAGTTTTACTCAGCGCAAAATTAACCTGAATGAACAGGAGATCTTGCGGATCACCAGATTTGTCTTCTGAACTGTGCAGCTGTGACAGCCTGTAATCCTTGAATCCTTTGAAGACATACAATGCCTTAGTTTGTTCTCTGTAGTATGTGTTCTTTTGTCATAATACATCTGGTGTATCTTAACTTGTTTGGCTGTTGAAACCGTTTGCAGGTATGGTGACACACTGCTGAATTCCAGTAATTCCAGTGAAAATAGGGTTGAGACTTTGATAGTATTGTTATGCATTTTCGAAAACAAATATTTTTTAAAATGCTGGTTACAGCAATGTCCTGTAAGCATTGATGTCTATTTAGTGGTGTCCACAGTGGCGTTCATGTCTTAATGCTTCTTTTTTTGACTTACGCTGAGCAAGTTTTAACTATGTGCTTGAACGTTTTGAACTGGAAAGGTAGAGAAGGGGTTGGGAAGGCACGGATCATGGAATCAGCCATCAGGACTCATGCCACTTTGAAGTAGTTCTTTGAAGAAGTTCTGCACTCTTATGCTACAGATTTGTTTAACTTCCATTTGAGAAGATTAATCAAATGGCTCTGGACCTGTGAGTGCCATTGTTGAATATACAGAAGAGTAGATGTGGAGATTGACCTAATGTCTCTGAAGATGTATTCTCTTTCTCACACAGTCTATATTATGGCTTAACATGTTACAAATCTATGTTATCATATGTTACAGATCGTGTTATTGCATAGGTAAACTCCTTTACCTTAAAATCCATTCACTTGCTTAAATTTAAACCCTTTTAATATCATTTTAGTAATCTGGGGCAGCCAGTGGTAGTTTGGGGGTATAAGACAGCTGAAATCTTCAGTCTTCCAGAGAAATCTGTACAGAGGGAGAGACACAAGACCACAGATGTTTTTACTTTGTCCTCTTTTCAAAGGAATATGATTGAATGATATAAGGTGAGGTTCCTGCTGCTGTAGCCTTGCAGATGTTGTCTACCTCCCACCTATTCCGCACTTAGCTTATTCCAAACCTCTGGTGTTTTGCTTGCATTGCTTTTTGCTTCCATAGCAGGTAATGGTTTTACAAATAAATAAATGTGAAATAAGGGTTGAGTTTTGAGTAGCAGCTGTGTCTTGAGTAAATTGCAGCAGATGAAGACTGAAAAATCCATTTCCATTGTTAGGCTTAATACTGGCAGACTTGGAACTGTTACCTGGCTGTTGCTTTGTGTTGTGAGGAGAAACTTTATAAGCATGAGCTCTAGAAAACGTTTTAACATAATAGGTGCAAATATAGTTGGCTGACCTTGATGTGTTGGCTTCTCTTTCTCTCTTCAGTTGGCATGGAAAACTTACCACTCAGTAACAAATGTGGGTTTGAGTCTTGTTATGTGTTTTATCTACAGAAATATTACTGTACTTTGTTAACAGTCTTCCCTTTGTTTTGCTTTAGAATAGCTTTTAAAACTGTTGATCTAGCTTGCAAAAAAAAAAAGTGTATAAACTGGTTTTGTATGTGTCATGGTCCCTGTATTTCTTCCAGCTATCCTTTCTTTGATCTGTCTTTTTTTGGTTATTGTATCAGTTGATTTACATTATTTGATAGCAGTGAGCTTAAACAATGAATATTTATATAAGTGATTTAATGGTCAAAGTAACGCCAAAGTGCATGTGTTGTGCCTGTAAAGAAAAATTATTTCTGGTGAAAAGTGTATTTTTTTTATATAAAACTAGGTTACTGTAAAGTTTAGGTTAATCTAGATATATCTGTCATGAATATTGAAGTGTTAATTCTGATCCTAAGAAATTACCAAAAGTTTCTCTAAGTGACTTTCACAATATATGTCTTCATGATGTAGATATACAGTAGGCAATCTTTATTGACACTGCTTAAAAGGCAAGAATGATGAAACTTTTTGGATGGTCAGTGTGTTCTTATCGCTGCTGCTGCTGTGTGGCTAACGTTACCTCTGGATAGTAGTTATAAATCTGCAGTGTAAAACAGGCTGTTCAGGTGTATCTGTAAAATCTGCAGTCTTGCTCTTTTGACTGCAGAATACATAAACTTCTAGGAATCGGTCAGGTCAGAAAAGTCAACTCAACAAAGGCAGAAAGATTGACTTGCATTTGTGTGCATGGCACAAACCTTTTCCACAGATGGTCATGATCTCTTTGGGTTTTTGTGATTAAATCTGAACTTTAAAACTCAGTCAGGCAATGGTAAATCTTGCCAGAAGGTAGGATACAGAAATTCTGATCCTGTGCTTAGTATGCAAAAGTGGACCCAGGAAGCCCTACTAAACTGAGATATGTTAAATGTGTACAGGTGTGAGGCCCCAGAAAAGACCACTTTGTACCATCAGTGGGCTTTTCCTGACTGCTTCACGTAGTCACTGAAAATTGATAATACAAGTGTATGATTGACATCACTAAACACTACGTTTATACATTGAAGTTTGAGAATCTTTTCTGTAACTTCATAGTGTATTGTTTATATACTGCTTTCTTGAATTAGACAGATCAATGTAGACATGAGTCTGGTCTGAACAAGTACAGTAGTTAAATGAGCTCACCTTAGAGCACTGCTATTTCATTTAATATATGAATTTCTAAGGAATATATACTTTTTAATGTTTAATGTTTCCATTTATGTTTCCTACAGGCCAGCAAACAAGTTAGAAATATGGGAGGATTTAAAGATAATAAGTAAGTGGAAATGAAAGATTCCATCTGCATAATATTTAGCATAAATTCAAAATGTCTTGCACACCCTTTAAAATGTTTATGCTAGGTTGTTGTTTCAGTAGATATGAAGATAGTGTAATACATAACATGGGAAACTTCCTCCGTGCCCCACCTCTCAAAAGCTCCTCATGAAGGAATTTTTCTTAGCCCCAGGGGAAGTTAGAAGTTCAGAGACAAAGGTAAAAAATTTTATTTGCCTTCATGTAACCCCACTCAAGAAAACTTTGTGAAAAATTTCTGTGCCATCACAGAAAATTCAGACTAGTTTTTCAGAAAGTTCCATGCTGAACCTAACAGAAAACATCAATTGGAGATGTAGGCCAGCCCTCAGCAATTTCCTCTTTTCAAGCCTGTTGGAGAGAACCACCATAGCAGTGGTTGTGAACTCTTTGGTTCATCTTTTTTTATTTATTTATTGGCTGATGGAAGAAGCAGTGGAAGGGAAGGAAGAACAGTGAAGTTGGATAATTATGTAGTGAATATTACTGAGCTTTTTTACTATTTTTTATTCCTTGGTACCATTTGTTATCTCTACCACCTCCCTGGTTTTGTCTTTTCTTCCTTTTGGTTTTGTTTCTCCTTTTCATAAAACCTTTACAGATCCTACATCTGATTTGGCTCCTTTCTTCCCGTGTCCTTGCTACTCAATATTCACCCATATTTATTCATGTCACTTCTTCCACACATCCTATGTTGCCTAGTGGCTGGTAGCTGATGCTTATTTTAACTTACCTCCTTTAGGTATTAGCTGCTCCTGCCTTAGGTAACTTTTTGTTCCCACGCTGCTGTTACACCTTCTGTGTCATGGTTGCATGATGAGGGCTAACATGCTGTGTGTATTTTCTGGTGTAATGAATAAAGATAACTTGACAATACATCCATTTTCCTTCTGGAACAATTTGTATCATTTTTATTTTTTTCCCAAAATAACTTGTGTAAGATGCGAAATAGGACTTGAAATGGGACACTTTAGGTGTAGCTCCAGCACGTATTAGACTTAAGACCATCTTGGGTATGTGTTGTGAAAGCATGCTATGACAACCGGTGAGAGCAATGTGACTATTTAAAAATCATCAGCACTTCTTGAATCTTGGAGAGCACTCTCTTTCCTTGACTCACCCTTATTTCTTTGACTTTGATGTTATTTTGTTGTCTCTTTTCGAGGTTTCACGAGAAGCATCGTTGCTGTATATAGTACCTGTATGCTAGTAGTTCTTTTGCGAGTCCAGTTAAATATTATTGGCGGTTACATCTACCTAGATAATGCTGCACTCTGCAAAAACGGCACAGTAAGTTTCTTGTTTTGTTTCAAAGGTAGAACTTCCACTTCCTTGAAAGTGAAAGTTAAAAAGGGCATAGCTCAGGAGTATTAGAATGAAACCAGGAGTGCTTATAAGAGTGGGAGATGCAGAAGCATTGCTGGAAGTGAGATATATTGATGTGTTTTAATAGTCTCTAAATTTGGGTGATTTGGTGATACTATTGCTTAACAGAATACTAGCAATATTGAAGGATAACTTTTGTCTGCATTGTATTGCTCAAAAACGGTTACTTTGTATCTAAACACCACCATAACATAGTTTCTTTACTTTTATTTTTTTGTGAAAAAGTAATACTGTGTGAGTGATCCAAGATAGTATTCAAATTTATATAAATGTTTAGGTCTTCCTAGCACATACATTCATTCCCCCAGTTACATTTTCTTAAGATTAAAGGAAAAAAATGTTGCCTTTGAAATTTTGACTATTTTGTTTAACTTCAAAAGGCCATCTACCTAAATGTCTGTTGGTGGGGCCAAACAAGGTAGAAGACTTGTTTTTTGTTCATTATAGTATATCTATCACTGCTCAATAAAAATAGGCCAGTCCCACAGTAAGCAAGTACCTATTGTAGAGGGCAAGATCTGCAAATTGTTGGTTGGCTTCTCTAAAAATAATGGATACAAACTTTGATTAGTTCCCATGTGCCCCCCTGTGATAGCTCCAGCTGAAAGTCAAGGAACAGCATGTCAAGGCAGGTCTGAGAAAAGTTTTTGTTAGGGAGGCCAGGGCTGACGGAGGTTGTGCTTCACTTTGTAAAACCTGAAAAATCTTTTTTTTTTTTTTTTGCTTTTTTTTTTTTTTTTTTGAAAAAGAGGCAAGATGACTTTGGACTACAAATGTGTTTCCTTTCTGTTTTTTTCCAATAGAGAAGTGGGTTGCCAGGGCCATCTCTGAGGCACTCTGGTGGAGTGAACTGACATCCTATCTCAGTTCCCGAAAGCTTCTATTCTATCAGATAAGCTTTTGTTAGGGTTGAGCACAGATACTCTGTTCCACTAGGTTTAATTTTTGGGGTGGTGGAGTTTCACTTGCAATGCAGTTTTTTAAGAGACTTTCCTATACACGAATGGAAAGTGGAAGGTTTTTCTGTGCCACTGAAGATGGAAGAGAGATCTGTATAGTACTGAAGAGAAGAATGCCAGAGGACTTGTGAAAGATCCATGGGTCGATGGCAGGAAGAGAGTCAGAAGCTACAGAACTGCACGAGAATGGGAGATTTCATCTATTGCAGGGTATTATAAAGATTAAGGAAATTGGTCACAGTGGGTTTGAAATTATTTTTGCATTGTTCTCTACTGTTGACATGTCACAGAACTGTTGGATTTCTTTCCCCACAGACACCACTAGCTCCCCCTGAAGTTCAGCAGCAATATTTATCAAGTATTCAGCACCTTTTAGGAGATGGTATGGTGCTTACTATGAACTATGCTTATATAATTCTACTTTTTTCTAGATTTGAGCAAATCATTAGATTAATTTTGACACTTTACTCTTTCTAGGACTGACTGAGTTAATAACTATTGTTAAACAAGCTGTGCACAAAGTTTTTGGAAGGTAAGAGTCTGTATTTCTCTGTGGTTAGCTTTTAAGTTTTACTGTCATTCATCACTTCCCAAAACAATTGAGTTTTATTAGAATTAAAAAAAAAAAAAAAAAGGAGGGGGGGGAGAAAGTAAAGCATACTGACTTTTTCAGAAACAGTGGATTTACTATAGCAAGCTATGTCTGCCAGTGCAAACCAATATAGCAGATTGGGATCCCATTACTTGTGAATGTGTTATCAGGAGGAGGAGAAAGTGTCATTACTCCTTTTGCAGTCAACACTGTAGTCTTTCTCCTTTCCAGCATTTCCCTTAAGCACACCCTGTCTCTTCTGGAGCTGGAACAGAAACTTAAAGATATCAGGAAAGTAGTGGAACGTAAAGATTCAAATCAGGTTGCATCTTCCTCTCCCTTATGTCATTATCTGATGCCGGATGAAGAAAACCCCTTGGCTACCCAGGTACTTCTGGCAGTTTCTTTCATCTGCCTTTTTTCATTCTGTGTGTTTTGTTTGTCTGTTCTGGGGAAGGAATGACGCATAACAGTCCTCTAGTTGTCCTGTGGCATCTGTGTGTGTGTGTGTTTAAGAAATGGTGATGCCCCTTCCATCATAAATCATCTCTTTAATCTAGGCAAATTAAAGTTGTACTTTCTGCAGATTTGGTTGAAAATGAGTGTCATCCTTCAGAATGTCAGCTTTGAGCGTGGAAACACAGCCCAGTTACTGCTTCTAGCCTGTGATACATGTGACACAATGCAGCTTAACTCAGCCCCAAGCTAAATTGTGTTACCTTGTACTTGTGTACCAGCAAAGATCGTGGGGAGCTGTGGTGTTCTGGCTGATGCACAAGGAGGTGATGGTGTGCTGAAGTCCTTTGTTGCTTTGGGCTGGAACACGAACAGGAATCAAAGAGAAAGTCTTATATCTCTATCTATCTAATATCTAAATATCTAATCCCAGTTGTAACATTAATTTCCTAGATTTTCTAAAGGTGTTTTGACTCCATCCATACCACAGGCTGGAGAAAAATCATTCTTAACTTGGTATTACAGTAGTACAAAGAAGGTTAGGCTTCAGCGTGTGACGGCATGCACTTGACCATTTAACTTAAGATGACAGGCAGTTTATTTCAGTTTTGGAGATCAGATGTGGAAAAAATACCTTGCTCAGTCTGGTATTTCCTGCTAATATTGGTTTTGGTAAAAAAAACCCAAATATCCTACAGTTACCATTTAAAAGGAAAATTAGAACACCAATCAAAAAGAATCTGATTTACAACAATAGATCTTTTCTTTTACATAGATTTGACTTACATATTGTAATTTCATGGCACAAAACTCTTCTATTTCTACTCCTATTCTTATAATTGCCAATGGATTTCTTACTAAATAGTGTCTGTATTTGCTTTTTCTAGGCCTGTGGACTCACAGAAAGAGACATTGCTACAATTAAATTACTTAATGAAACTAGAGATATGCTAGAAAGGTATACAGAAATATCCTGTATTCATATTAAACTCCTCACAACTATTGTTTTTGTAAGACAATTATTTTCATATAAAAGCTGACAACTTTCATTTGTTAAATATGACCACTCTGCTGCATCATTTTCTTTTTATATTCACTAATTGTAAGCTGGGATTTTCAAAATTTGAGAGCTCTGAAACTTATGTGTAAGAAATAATTGTGTCTTAATGAGATGACTGGGATGTCCCTCCCAGTCAGACCCCCTTATCTCTTCCTCACCTTTTCTGTAGTTATGCAGGAACAAAGGAGTACTCTTCTGCTAAAGCAGGGTAAAGTGAGAGTCATTTTATTGGATTTACTTGCTTTGATAAAATGAACACCAGCTTTGACTTATCAGAATTGATTTTTAATGCATGGTTTTGAGAGTGGTTGTATGCATCCTTTTACCAGAGAGCTACTGAAGTGAGGCTTCTGTAATAAACACTGAATATGAGGGAACTGAGCGAAATACTGAACTACTCATACAACTTCGCTGCTGGAGACCTGGGGTATTTTAAGGATCAGCCCCATCTATGTTATTACTTCCTAAAAAAGAGAAGTGAGGCATGCTTTGGGTTTACCTGGGTTTTAGTAACCTTAGGGTGGAGTTTAGGTTGTTCATTGGTTTGCTGTGGAATTACTGGGGAGGTGGTCTTTCTTGAGGTGGCTATACCAATGGCCTTTTGTCTGGGTCATACATCTTCCTGTATGAGAGGGACATCTGTAGCACTGAATACTTGCAGGGGTTTTTAGTTGGAAAAAAATAAATCCCGGCAATCAAACTTTTTTTTTTTTTTTTCTCCAGTCCAGACTTCAGCACGGTTTTGAGCACATGTTTAAATAGAGGATTCAGTCGACTCTTAGACAATATGGCAGAGTTTTTTAGACCTACTGAACAGGACCTCTCTCAGAATGGCTCTGTAAATAGGTAAGTGCTTTCTTTTGTTGTGGTTCTCATGTGAATAATGCTTTGGGTTCATAGTGAATTCCAAAAAAGGCAATTGATTTTCCTGCCTACTTGAAGTTCTCATGCTGGAAATCTGCTGCTTGTTCTTCCAAGAATGAATGAGGTTTCCTCACTGGTCAAGTAGACAGCTAGGAGTATTGCACGTTTCTTCCCACCCATGAAATCGCTAGAATTTACATGAGGTATCTTTCCCACCATTACCTGGAGATCTAAAAGTAGAAATCAGAAGACCTATACCTTCCACTCCCTGCCTGAACACTGTACAAGCAGACAGCCTTTCCAGCTAAGGAGGGTTTAGCCCACTGATGGTGACTGCTGGAAGACGCGCTGCAGTGCCTGCCCTGTGAGGCTGTCATCAAGATGCCATTCCCCTACAGTTAGCAGATACGCACTGCACACCCTGACTGTCAGTGACTGTAGTTTTCAAGGAAGGCGGGTGTTACTGTGATTCTCCAAACAGATGTAGCCAGAGCCACCTACAAAGCTTTCTTCACTGGTATGCTGAAAAAAAAGATATTAACAGTTGGGATCTTCTGCCTTTTCCTGGAAGACTTGTTTAAAAACAGCTTTTATTCTGAAGTTAACTTTGGTTTTAAATGGTGCAGAGAGAATGTTAAAAATCCAAAAGCTGAATTCAGATCCTTGCAATATGATTGCTAAAATATCAAAATTAAACCCTTGAATACTAACTGGTTTTATGTATGATATTTTAATAACTGATGGTTCTCAGGGAGTAATGTTTTTATTTAAATATGTACTATTTACATCACTTAAAATATCCCAAAGGCTGTAGTTTGGCTGCCTGTCCTAAGTCTGGGTTAGGGTCTGAAATTGTGTGAGATTGTAGACCAGAACTTCTAACAACTGTTTACATACACACATGGAAAGACTGGCTAAATCATGTTTCTCTTCCATGAGAAGCAAGTGTGAAACTGTGTTTAATAGGAACACCAACTGAAATTTGCTTTGGTACTTCTCTATATTAAATGGAAGGCTTACTAGGGAAAAAAAATTACTCATCTGTACATTTTGGTTTGCAGTCTTTTGACGCTTTACTTCTGAAGTAGTAATTACTGAGAGCTGTAATAATAGCAGTTTAGCGGCTTTACTAACATCAGAGCAGGTCTAGATCAGTATTTTTTGGTTCTTTTCTAGTCTTTCCAGCGTCAGTCTTCCTTTAGCCAAGATAATTCCAATAATAAATGGACAGATCCATTCAGTATGCAGTGAAACACCCAGTCACTTTGTTCAGGTAAGACTCTTACTTATTTAAAATATCCCAAGTAAAATTTTGAAATGAATGTTGTATATTTAATTTTAATAACATACTTCATTCTGTTTAATTTTAAAAGAAAAAGGAGAAACAATTGGCGTAACTTAAACTTTCTGTTAATTTCTATTTTCCAAAAATACTGTATCTAGAATTTCTTTCCTCTGCTAAACTGCAGAAGCACAAAAAGGTCTCTTGACTTGGTTCTGCTTGCAGTTCTGCTCATAAACCTTTCAAAAGCAAGAAATTCAAGTTCAAGCTCTGTGGGAGTGCCAGGTGCTTTTCTCGTGATGAGTTATGTACTGCAGCAAAGTCAGAATCATGGTGGGTGTATTGGATTAAGCAAACTTTTTAAATTTCTTCCAGGACCTGTTGATGATGGAACAAGTGAAAGATTTTGCTGCTAATGTTTATGAAGCTTTTAGTACCCCTCAGCAGCTAGAGAAGTGACCTGTACATTTATAGGAATAGATCGTGTATTTATAACAAATCCCTTGTGACTACTGATGAGACTTGGGTTAATTTTATAATGATGCAGGAGTGGTAGACCAGCAGAAAGAACATTCTGAAAAAAGTGGGAGTGAGCCCATATTTTTTCTGATAGAATTCTGTTTCAAACACCTATTAAAAATATTCTTGTTGAAAGAATCATTGTATGTAAAGACTTTTTATTAAAAAAGTGGTTAAAGTCTTCCATAATTCATTTGATTGTTTTTACTGCATCTAAAAGGCATCTGATGGCAGTATTACAACAAGTTAGTAAAAAACCCATTTGTTTGCCTGGAGTGTGTAAGTTTTGGAAAGAACTAATGCTGGTGATCTAAGAATAGCACAGAGTAGCAGAATGCAGTAAGGCTTCTTTCAGATTTTTCTTTTTATAAAGGAAAACTTTTTTTTCCTTAACTTTACAAACGTTATTCCAATGAGTGTCTCTTTCTTCAGAAAGCCTTTGCCAACTGATGCACGTTCCTCTTGTACAAGCTGGGGTGTGTGTGCTCTCTCTGTCACTTAATACTAAAGGAATGTGGATTTTTAGAAGTTCTCGTTTATGCTGTTCAAACAGCCACACTGTACACATTAACTTGTAAATATTTTATCTTAATTTGTATTAATTTTGAGCCCAGTTGTCTGTATTGTAATAAAATATTTTAATGTAAAATTTGCGTGTGTGTTAACATTACTAGCAAGAAAGGCAATAACCTCATCTGGCCTATCATTTAAAATCAACACAGTTTAAATAGCAAGTTTAACTTAAACTATTAACTTAACTTAATAGTTTTGACTTACTAACACAGGAAAAATAAACCTTTGGTCTCTATACTGAAACAAGTAATGCTTTTTGTTGTCCTGTACCTCCCCCTCTTTGCAAACTTCACGCTGCAGGTCTGTCCCTACAACTCTGACACAGTGAGTTTGGGAATTTTTCAAGTTGGCTGCAGTCTACCCGATGCTTAAAATATTGTCACTCTGCCAAAGTTGAGCATGCCTAGCAACTCCTGATTATGTCTATTTTTTTAAAAAAAAAAAAAAAAAAGTAGTCATTGAAGTATGTGTTTTGTTTAATAGTCCAGAAGGCACTCTGGTAACTGTGTAAAAACGATAGCTATAAACAAAAGGCAGCTTTAACCATGTAAAATTATACAAAAACAGCAAAACCACCCTCCCACTTTACCTGCATCCCAATCATGGATAGTATTATTCAAGATTAGGAACATGTAACAATGATTTTCATGATAAGAAATGACGATATGTACATATGCATTGCCTCCATGCAGTTGTGATGAATTCCTGACCCTTCTAGGACTGTTCTTGCAGGTCTGTTACTCTACTCTGCTGAAGCTGCCACGTGTTGCACACAACTAGAAAAAGTCTATTCTTTTTTTCTAAAACTGACAGGTTTTGGTGTATGGTTTTGTAGAAGTTTTATCCCTTTTTTCATCTAAGAAATCTGACTGACTTATGTGCGTTTGGATACTGGCATGAGCTAGCTTTTTTTCTCATAGCTTTAAAAATCTAGCGCTTCTTTTTTTCCCACCCCATACTTCACATAACTTGGCAAGAAGTTGATTAAGAGTGGAGAGGTCAAGGTAGATGCACAGTTTTTCACACAAGTTCAAAGAAACAAACTGTATGCAGAAACTCAACTATCTAGTGCTACATTTCATGTGAGGTTAATTCCATCCTTCAATAACCCACCTTTCATGAAAAATGTGAAATTGCTGATATTTCTCAGTCAAGCAAGCAAGAGTTAGAAACCAGTGATGAGAAACCCGGCAAAACTCAGTGTTCCATACTACCCAAGGCTCCAGCAGCGTATGGCTCAGTTTATGTCAGTCAGTTGTAAAGTCCAGCCCCACTGGCATGGCAATTCCTTAGGACTTAATTGAGGTAGAGCTATAACAATTCCCTTTTCTCCCAGTGCAACCCATTTCAGTGGTTCCTTGTAGCCAACCAGTATTACCTGAAATAGAAACATACACTAAAATTAGAACAGTTCCTTTTCAAAGTGTGTATAATTGCAATATTGACAAAAGAAACTTCAATCTATAGCTACCTTACTATTCATTATCCTTAAATGCTAAAAACCAACCAAATGAATGACTATTAAAGGTAATGCAAAAATACTTGCAAAGTAGGTATGTAAGTAATAAAGCTGGGTCTGGAGAAGTACTTAGGGCTGTAGAAGGCACATAAACACTTCTCAGAAGTATTTGGGGTAGGATTTGGGCCTACACAGGGATCTAGGTGCCACAGCATGCAGCTGTGTATCACCTGTTTCTGAAATGCCCCTTTTCCATGGTGGAACTTGAAACAGTGATGCTCATCCTAGACTTCTTACAGAGCACAGCGAGATATCTCAAACAAGGCTGACCTGAAGAACCCCTACACTAAAACCATGCAAATAGGTTTTATGGTGAGACTCTTATACCAGCTGGCGAAATGCTGAAAATAGTGGAGCAGCTGAAGACCGGTCTCTACCACTGATGAACATTACTCTCTTGTGCACATATAGTCTAGATGCCTCTCCAAAATTCAAGATGCATCTTATCACTTCTGAAATTTTTCTTTCTTCCTTATCAAAGAGCTGCCTTGGCACTAATTAGTTTATTTGCATATGGAACTAGACCAGAAGAGGCAGTCGAGAAACACCCTTAATGCATTTCAGCAGCTAGCAGACATCCAACGCATGAGACCAAGGCAAAGTGAAACCCCACCTTAAATGCACAGTGTGGATATCAAGTCCTGAGCACCAGCTGTTCCACTCTGTAAATCTACTTCCATTGGGTGACGCTACTTGCTAGTGCAGGTGGCATCTGTGTCCTCAACTTCTGACCACCACTTGCTATAAAGCACACACCTAGAGTCATACTGACTTATTGCTCAGCCTCCCTAGGGCAACGGAAACTTGTGTGCTTTCCTTTTGTGCAAGGCTTTGAGTTGAAACTACTGCACCGTTACAGCAATTACAGTATCACCAAAGTCATGAGAATGGCTATTTATAAAGAAAGGTCAGTCATACCGAGGTAGTCTACATAGGGAAACAAGCAGGGTGGCACAGTTCTTTTTCTGGCTACTTGGCCTCTTTTAATGATCCTTAGTTTGCAAGCTAAAACATAGCCCAGCAACAATTCAGCCTAACTTTTGTTTGTTGGAGAAGAACATCCCACTGGGAGGACTATGGCAAGGAGGTCCCAGAACGAAAACAAACATTTTGCTGGGTCTCTTCCAACATATTCTGTCCCAAGAGCTATGCATTCCCAAAGATACCACAAACTAAAATAAACACGATGGAACATGATAAATCCTAGAGGCGTTTTCCTTCAGGGTACGTTCACTTCTCACTGTGTGTTAAAAGCTTCATTGTTCTGAAGGGAAAGGGGGCAAGTGGAGGTGCTGGAGAGGTGCTGTCTTTTACCTGCGTTTCGCCAAGCTTAGCCTGTGGCTCACCAAGTTCCAGAGTCCCGGAGACTGGCCAGTTAAGGAAGACAGCATTGACTCTGCCTTCTTTAGGGCTGAAAGTATACCTGGTTGGGAATGGGGAACAGAAAGGCACGTCAGTTTTTCCTTGTAAATTTTCTGAAGTTATACACAGAGTGCTTTCAAGACTGGAAAAATGGATTTGAAAAACTGGCATTAATTACATTTTTGCACACATAACCATCTTCTCAGACAATTTATACCCTTTATTAAAGTACTGTTCCTTGAAAGTAAGTTCCAACAAACTAGAGGTAATCAAGAGTATTAAAGAACTGAATTCAGAGGTAAACATCTGTAGTAACTTCAGCAAGCACCTAACAACTCACTGCTGCGCAGCCATATAGGAAGGAGGTGCTTGCAGGGCAGGGGGAATTGTTAACATAGTTCTGGGTTATATTCAGAAAAATATGGTAATTCACATCTCTACACAAACATACATACACTCTACCAAAAAAATAATAAAAGTATGCACAACAATGAAGCCTGGCACCTTGCATAGCTTGTTTTTTAAAACTTTCATTTCAGCAGACATCATCTACAGTGTGTCCTATAGAAATCTTGTGGCATACACTTGAAACATGCCTACCTCCTTCCTTCCTTTAGTTACAACTTTTTATTGCTCTTGGAAGTGGTTTTACTGAACAGTCAGTGGTTCAGCATTTCAAAGCTAGAGCCAGACAGCCAAATCTTTCTGGGAACGGGAGTAAAAACGCCCACTGAGGCAGAGAAGAGGGTCAAGACCTAAACCCTGATGGATCATTACAGCAGCTATGGGCACAAAGGCCTCATGAGCAGAGTCCAGAGACTGGCTGAATTTAGTGACCAAGTAATTGCTGTTATCTTCCCATGCATCTTTACCTTAAAAAGAAATGCAGAATATGCTAGACTGATTTCTAGTTTCTTACTCTCCCCTCTTTCTCTCTAAAGAGTGACACTAAATATTCCTTTGTACAGATAAACACTTCACAGCAGTTTTATATTTCCAGATTTATAATTTTTATTTATAGTTGCTGTTGCCAGCTACACTGAGAAGCACAAGGTCACTAAGGAAATGCTTGCAACCTTCCCTTCAGCCTCAGCATCATCCCAAAACTATGGTCTCTGACACCCACCATCTACGTACATTTTTATACAACTTTTATATGCAGTTACTCAAATTGACAAAAGGGTTACTTTTTTCACAGCACACAAAATGAAGCTGGTGATTCCTGTAACATCAAGTCATGAAGAATTTAAAAGTTCCACTTACACTGCTGCTGCTTTACACAGCCTAGATTTGGGTTCAATAGCCTTACCACACTTCTGGTGTGACAGTGTCATTCTGTGCTTTCCATGGTTTCGTTCCATAGATGGCTTCCCCGTTGACTTTCAGCCAGGCACCCATCTGCCTCAGACGCTCCTCAAATATAACAGCAATGCGACCATCGTGAGTGGGCCCGATATTCATCAAGAGATTTCCCCCACAAGACACTGTTTCTACAAGTTGCTGAAATGTTTTTAAACACATACACAGAGCATATGGTTACAGCTAATGAAATCATACATTTGAAGTACTTTCTAAAGTCTTCCATACTGCTTGAGAACGATTAACTGAACAAGTTATGTTACCTGCATGTTTAGACTTTGGGGTTCATCCCAACAGTCAATACAAAATTTAAGCTCCCATAAAACAAAAACTCTGCTATCATTTTTTTAATGGCAGAATACAGCTCAAAATACATTTATGCAGCAATATATCTGGCTGAACCTACATAAGAATCAGATCCTACAATTTTTTTAACATTTTGACTTCTGCAGGAATTTCATGAGGGTTTTACTGATAGAACGGGATAGCTGATTTCTCTGCACAAAAGGAGAATAAGGCTAATAGATGCTACTTCATTTTCACTGAAGCTGAGAGAGGCAATCTCCTCCTTCTTCCTCTCCCTATTTTACGGAGACATCTGTAAAAGGCAAGGAAGCCTTCTACAAATTCCATAAATATTTGCGTTCACATCCACACTGCCCTCCAGAGATCATGGCCTGAGCTGCACACGCCTGAGGAACAGACAGCTGAAGACAAGCTACTGAATGAAGTTACACCTTCTGCCTCTGAAAGGAGTTTACTTCAATTTGAAATTATCTTTCTCAAGGACAGTACTAGGAACAGATTAAGCAATAATAATAAACAATATTCCCCTCACCAGCTGAATTTTGCTATTAAATGCATTTATCAGATAGATTGATTAGTCTTCCTTTCATTCAGTTTTCCAAAGCTTCAAATCTTTTTAAAATACTTTAGACTAGCAAAGGGAATCCATGTTTTATTAACACCAGCTGTTAGCAGCTGATAGTGTTTACCAGTATGTCTGTAGTAAGTGTATTGGGTTTTTTTGTTTAAATGAAGCAGGATGAAAGGGAAGTTTCTTGCTACAAAGTAAAAAGACTATTAAGAGTTATAAACTGTTTCTACCTGGAAGAGAGAAAAGATGAAGCCTTCAATCAGGCATTCCTGAACAGGAGCTGTGAAACAGCAGCTGTTTACTTCTCATCAATTACAGGTGAAGTTACCAGAAAAACTTAGTAGAAAAGGTTATTATGGGACTATCCAGAACAGTCCTTGGTCAGTTGCTCACAGCAGAAACTGACTGAATTTTTACTAGATAATTTTTTTCTTAGTCATTTCTATGAAATTAGAAAGAATTACATGGATATTCCATCCTGCCAGTGCTAGGCTGCAAATGAACAAAATGATGTATTATTTCATTGATTCATTATTCAATTAAAATATTTTTTAATAACAATAGATAGATAA
>JAVJGJ010000059.1:49814723-49872382 GCA_035590215.1 Microhierax caerulescens | reverse complement strand
CCAGACCCAGGTCTGCCTTCTGTCGGTGGCCGAAGCGGGGGTCCCTGGTTTACGTGGTGCTTGAACTGCACCTCGAGATGATGTTTGGCAGGTTCCTGGCTTTTCATGCCCGTGTTCCCCCGTTTACACGAACCCCAGTGAAGCCGTGGATACCCATCCCTTCACCAAAGCAGCCGACTACAAGGGCAGAAAAGCCCCGGGGAGGCTTCAAGGGTGTATTGCGGGGACATCAAAACTCCACGTCCTGCCACTTCACACGTTACACTTCAATTGCATGTTAGAATTTTACCTCATGCACTTATATCTCCTTGGGGTTTTTCATAAACAGGTGAGCCAAAAAACCCAATACCCGACACCCCCCCCACCCACCCCACCCCCCCCCGTGAGTCAGTATCCCACCATCCTCCTTCAGGAGGTAATTACTGCAATATGAAGTATTGTAGGGGTGATTTGGGTGCAGAAAGTGGCCTTTTGGGACAGACTAGGCTTCCTCCAGGATTTGCGGTAGCTTTGCTGTGTAAAATGAGAGGAAGTGAGGGTCCTAGTTTACAGTGCAGGTATTTGAAAGTGGCAAAATTAAAACAAATACATACTCAGTTGGGCTATACTTTACTCAGGCTGTTTCCTGAAGTTAGGTGTTCAGGAAAATGAAATTCCGGTCTCCATACTGCTGAGCACATTTTGAAAATGCGTGCTTGTGTGGTTGTACATCAGCCCTGCCCTGTTGACTAAAACAAGACTGCAGGCACATACGTCCCTGGCGATGTAGGTGTTTTGGATGCACTGGTACACTCTGCTGGACAGAGGTACTGGTGAACCACAGCACCACCAGGGATGCTCCAGTGCGCACTGAGGGACCCCCTCTGCTGCTGCACGAGCATGACAACGCGGCTCATGGTCGGGCCTGCAATGGACCACAATGTCCTCTTATGTTGGTTCCTCAGGGAGTGTTGAGATGAGGCAGGCCATTTACTTGAGGAAGCTCAAATGCACGGCTACGCCTGCCTGATGAGGGGAGAGGGAGTGAAAGCTTGCTTAGTGACATGGGAGCAAGTAGATTCAACTTGTGGGGCCAGCAGCTGCAAGCAAAAACAACTCTTAAGTGCCATTTTCTGCATAATTTTCTTCTCTGCCTTTTTCTATGTCCACTTAAAAATTACATTGAAGGACATTTGAGATGGGGAGGAGGGAGGAGGTTCTAGGGGTTTGTCCAAATCTACTTTTAGGCTCAAGGTGTATTTCAGCACCATCTTGGCAGCGTGCTGCATCAACAACACCCTGTGGCATGATGTGTAACCTGGGTGTGGAGGGATCGCCACAGAGGTTGACAAGATTGCCACTGTGTCAGTGTTAGACTGTGTTGGTTGTTAGGTTAACTATAAAGACTACTGACAATGAGAGGAGTTTATTACAAGAGACTGGCAAATCCAGTGGAGGTAAAATGATGGTGTTTTCAAAGATGTGTTGTTATTTGTAGGCTCTTACACACAACATTTAGGCCTCCCTGTTGCCCTACTTTATTTTTTTCTTTTAATTTTGAGGATGTGCTTCCTGCCAGCAAGTGACAGGAGTTTCTTTCTCTGGTTTTTATTTTTTTGTCATCTTTTCTTTCATTCTGTATTTTCTCCATTGCTGCTTCCTGTATATTTTTCCAGCTGCTCACTGCACACAACAAAAATACATGCTGCCACACAACTGTTGATTCCCTCTTTAAAAAGGAAAGTATGCATTAAAGATGCAAAGGTATTTAATTTTTAATGTGGTGGTTAGAGAATTGTTGTTATACTGAGATGCCATTAAAATAACCTGCTTTTTCATTCCCCCACTAACCTGGAGAACAATCATAATGGGGACAGAGATGTAAAACACTTAGAGAAACAATATGAGCCTTACTATTATTTTTTCTTCTACCTTTTCCTCTAGTTCTACCATTTGATTAAAGTAGGTCACTCATTTACATCAGATGCTACCTGTGCTCCAGCTGCTCCATTTAGAAAAGAACAATTTGCATTTTAAATAACCTGCAAAATGTTTGCTTGCTGCCTGTTCCTGGAGTGATTCACTTGCAGCTGTTGAAGTCACAAGTTGCAGTTCCTGTTGCATATTTGTCTTCATTTTCTAGATACTGATGCCAGTTGTATGGTATTGTCTGCTTGCACCCCATCAGCAATGGTTGGTACCCCTGTAGAGGGTTTTCACTGTCATTTATTTTACCACGTCCCGATCCACTGTTCTCAATGGAGGATCTGTTAAGAGGCAACATTTGTAGAGACCCTTCTAGCTAAGGGAAATACAATAGCCTTTCTAAAAGCAGCTTTGGCAGTGGCTTATAAAATGCATCTGTTTGTTATTCTAGACCAGTAATGTACATATCTCAATAGTACAGTGAGGCCCGTCGGATGGTTCCCATGTTCATGGTACCTGTGCTTTCTTATCCCCACTCTTTCCTCTGCTGTTATCATATGCTGAAAGAAGCAACTTTCACTTTCTGGTATCACTTGACAGCATCTCACTTTGTTTGCTGCAGTCCAATTTGAAAGAAGAATGTATTTTCACGTTTTTCTTCTTAAAGCTGGGCTTTTCTTGTAGGGTTAGTGGTAGAAGATTACTTAATTCTACTCTCTGGGCTGACAGCTCACCCGCTGCTGTATCAGGCCTTTACCTTCCAGCTCCTTCTTTACTTGTGGTAAGAACCTGGGGGGAATAAACTCATCATGAGCAAAGGTGGCACAATCTAGATTTTTGATTTAGACCCTGAAAAAGTGTAATGTCAGTGAAGTTCCGAGCCCCTCTGGCAGGTGTACCCTGTGCATTACTTCAGCATTGTGGTACACCCCACCTGACAACTGGCTACTTTTGCAGAGCATCTCAAGGAGATTTGAGAAGAAAAACACATTCTCCTAAAATTTCAGAGCAACGCCAGAGCCACTTCAAGAAAGCTTCTTGCATTACATACCTTTAAGCAGCCTTCCATGTTCGGTGACTAGATTTAAACCCACCTTAAAAGGTGGGTCAAGTTTGCCAAGTTTTTTGATTTGCCCAGCATAGATGAGGACTGAACTGCATCTGAAACAAAGACCCTGTTCAAATACTTTCCCAGAACTTCTCCAAAATCTCTGTTTGGTGGCTGTGCAGCTGAGGGCAGCTCTCGGCGTGGGCAGTGAGCCCCCGGTGCAGGGTGGAAGGGGATGTTGCTGTTTCCTATGAGCCACCTTTGTGCTCCAGTTGCAGAACGGCAGCGGTGGTACTCTGCTTGACAGCCCTTGGGCACCAACCTCAGCTACTGTGGTGCCTGTTCTTTATCTGCATGTCCATGTAGGCAGTTTTCAGTTTGCTCTCTTTAGTGTTGTGGGTTTTGCTATACAGCCTTGCATTTTCTTCTGAAGGTGGTGAGGTTTGTGGTGAGATACATCTTGGTGAAAAGGGAACTTTACTGCTCAGACCAGAAGTAAAAAAACCACCCATTTCTCCACTCTAGGATTGACACTGTTATATTGCTGCAGTTCCTCTTGATGTCTTGCTCTTTAGCAAGAAGAAGTTTAGCAAGAAGATAATTTGTTCCACTGCTAAGAAGCTCACCTTTCAGGTAGAGAGGGGAGCTTCTCATGCATGTTTCCATTCTTTTCATGCTTTTCCCCATGCTTTTCTGATGACGCACACACACAAAAAAAAACCCTACCTGAGAATTAAGGCAGCAATTCATCAATACTTTAGACTCTACACCAGATGCTGGGTTGCAGCAGAGTGAAAGGCTGAGGGCAGGTGACAGTACTGTCTCAAAACTTGTACATATCAGTATTTTGGGGGGAATTTTGGCTAGCAAACTGGTCCTTTTCAGGTTAATTTATTCAAAATGGTAATGAGAAACAGCTATGATGCCATTTGCTGCTCACTTTAGAATAGGGTGGGTAAAAAGATAGGTTAAAATCCCTCAGTTAAGTGAAGAATTGGGGAAGCTTTCATAGTGACCAGAGCATCAGAGTGGCTGATGTTGGTTGGGAAGAAAACTGATGATTTTTGGACTTATTTGAGCTTTTCATGCTTAGAATGCCCTACTTTGCAAATTTAACAAATGTCAGATTTTCTTAACCGAGAAATTTTCTGGTTAATGCAAAGGAAATGTTTTTGATGATTGAAGGTATTTGAGAATACTCTTACTCTAGACATTGACTTGATTATCTAGGGGCATGGACTCTTGGGAAAAAGCTATATTTTGGGTGGGTAGGTAGGTAGCTGCTAAAGTTTGTCTGTCTTTCCCTCTGCAGTTGTACTCACATTTCCCAAAATGGCTACAGATTCCATTTTGTTGGATCTAATGTCCATATACACCAAGCAAGAGTTCTACCAAGGTCTATGGGAGTTGCATTAGTGTTCGTGAAGAAGAGATCAGATGTGCTTTGGGAGGTTAGTTAGATAGGGGGGGTCACCCATCAGGATGGGGGTGAGGGGGAAGCAGCCTTATCATGTGGAAGAACTCTCATAACTAAACCAGCTGGTTTTGGCACGTTATATGAAAATATGGGAGTTAGGGAAAAACACGATTCTCCATTGTATGAAGCAGAACGTGTATACAATAGAAATCAAAGTACAGAATTTAGCAAGAAGCCCAAGGCAGATAATCTGGGTTAGGAAACTACAGAAGTTAAGACAAATAGTAGTTTTGGGGAATTTAGAAACCAGACTTGACATGACTGTCATTTCCAAGAGATAGTACATGCTGTCACTAAGTCCACATTAATATTTTCCCATCAATTGAAAATTTAAACTCAGAAGGAGGCAGCAAACATAACTATATGCAATTTGACATATGCTTATAGAACTGAAGCATCTACTTCTTTGTAATAATCTGGAAATGCACTTAGATCATTGTCCCATAATGTTAAATCCCATTCTGGTCATCCTTGTATGTAACTTGTAGTTTCAAAAGGGTGCTGAGGAAAAATCCAGGAGTCTTACAACATTTTGTACTGCATACATTGACAAAGTTTAAGTCTGTTTGAAAACTTGTTTACTTTACAAGATTAGATGGGTGTGCATGGAAGAAACGTGTGACAGAATATAGTCAGCCATTTCTAATATGAGTTTATACCATAATGCATATGAAATAAGAGTCTGCCTGTTTTATACTGGACTAAAAGATACTATTCTACACCAATTCTTGCAGAATAACTGGGGTAGGTTCTTGGTATTAGCAAGCCTTATAAAGCCTAAGTGTGAAAGGGGGAACACTGGGAACATGATGGTTTGGACACATCCAAACAACTGTGTTTAATTTACACATGACCAATTTTCTGGGAAAACAGCTTTAGAATAAAATATTCAGAATTGTGCTCAGGATTAAAAAAAAAAAAAAAAAAAAAAAGTATTTTCTAAATATAGTAATAATTTCCATAGTTGACTAGGTAGAAATTGGACAGCAGACATTTGCAGTGTAGGATTTAATGCGTATTTTGCAGCAACTAATCAGTAGCTGACTGTGGGATCTGTTCAGCATTTTGCTACTGCCTGTGTTTTAGTTTCTCGAGGCCCTTTGGCATTTAGCACTTCCTGCTGTGTGTGGCTTCTAGCAAGTAACCATTTAATATCAGACCATGTGTCAAGTATGAAGCCTGAAGAAGTGATCTAAAGAGCAGCTGAAGAAGACTTTTTACTCTTTCTCTTGTAAGCAACCCTGGTTTGAAAACCTAATGTTTCATCAGTCAAATCCATTGTTAACACAAATCATTTTTCTTCCTCACCCCCACCCCCCTGCTCTTTTTGCCATTATTTCCTGAAAAAGCAAGCTCTATTTAAGGTCAAAGGGCTGCGGAGAGTTTCAAATGTTGGTGAAGAATTTACGTTTTTATTTATTTTTGTTTTTTGAAATCATAATCTTTTCAGTGCCAGAAATCCTGTAGGATCTCAGTTTTCAGTAACACCAGCATTAGTCTTGTTTCTGAGTTTTTAGTAGTTCTCATTGAACGGGCTTTAGCATAAGGCAAAGATATCTTCAGTGGTAATCTTTGCTTTTTTAAATTTTTCTTTTCCCTAGCATTTTCCCTAGCATGTTTCTATTTTTAACAGATTCAGAAGTTAGTTTTTCTCAGGTACAAACCAAGCAGCACAAAAGGAAAAATATCTAGAAGAAAATCCTGACTTCAGTGTTCTGAGTTCAATCACTTTTCATTTTATCTTTGAAATTGTCAGTCTTAAAACCCACCACAACAAGGGATGCTCTTGCTTTTCATTCATATGGAAAGCAGAGTGATCTTCCTGAAATACAAGCAGAGTTTGCAGGCAGTCAGCACTTCCCTTGGTGATGAGCTGAGAATCCCCATCATGCAGTTTTGATGCAGAATTGGGATTTTTAAGATGTCGTGTTGTATAGCTCCTATGAGTCCTTTCAGTGTTGTCACAGTTTTTGAGTTTTGAAAGGCTGAAGTAGTAAAATACTAGTAAATTGTATCAGTATCAAATATTTAGCATAACGGGGTCAGAAGCATTGGTTTTAGTACAGCCTGAAGCTTCACAGCCGCTAGACTTTGCAAGTTCACTGTGCCCTCAGATAGAGGACTTCATAATGAAGTGGAGTTAAAGAACAGCTTAAACCACTGAGTTTTGGTGGTAAGACACTTTTCTACCCTCTCTTATCTCTCTCATGTTTCTTCTATATTTCTGGCACGTTCTGCATTGCCCTTCCCGTTGCTTATGTTAAAACTACTTGGCTATGTTCACACCAATACAATAGGGCTGAGCAGTCACGGGCTGGGAGGGAAACATAGAAGCAGAAGTGTTCTACTGGAGATGGGAACACGATGACTTCACAGGCTAAAATGCTGTGTGTAAATGGCTTCTCTTTGAAATAATGATCATATTTTGTACTGTCTTAATTTTTTTTTCAGAAAATGTAGCATTTAATAGGTATTTTTGATTAAATATGTAATTTATAGCTTTTGTAGCATTTGCACGATGTACAGTATCCAGCAGAAAAACTTGTCTGGGTAGAGTGGACTGCTATTAAAAGCAGTTACTTTTTCTTTCCCTTCAACTTCAGACATGACTTCAGTCTCGCACACAAATGGTGTTTGCTCCCACTTGGGGAATTTGCCTAGCTGCACAGTACCAGACACCATTTCTGTTGGCTGGATGCATCAGTTGGTAGCTCAGTTTTGGTACCTTTACCCAAGTTGTTTCTATCTATACTGGAAATAAAAGGCACTCATCTCTTCCTTTCACCTTCTCCCCGCTCCTATGCTCCCCTCTTCCTTACTAGGGAAATTTTCAATTTTAGGAATTAATTGGGAAGGGAAAATAAGAAAAAAATTCTAAAAAGGAAAAAAAAAAAGGGCTTGCTGAATATTAGCAACAGAGGAGAAGTGCCTCAGAGCCTTTTTAAGATAACACTTGGCATGGTGGCAAGGATCAGGAAAAGACTGAACTCTGACACAATCCCTAATTCATTTGATGTCGTTAAGTTAGCTAAAGTTTATTTGAATACAAACGTATCCTGGTGAAATAATGAGTTTTGTGAAAGTCAACTTTTTGTAGAAACAATCCTGATTTCAGGCACATTTCTGCATTTTCTGGAGAAATATCTGACAGAATTTGAAAATGGTAAATTGTCCCTTCAAAAAGTGAGTCTCGGGTTTTTAGAATTTGATATAGAGGGTTTTTTTTTCTAGTTTGGGGAGCAGGAATAGGAGCAAAGGCAGCAAAGAAGTGTCAGAATTTCCCTGGCACAGCAATGTGATTATTCTAAGGGACCCATCCACCTATACAGGGCAAGTGTACCCACTGCCACTTTACTTTGTTATGGCTAAATGATCAGATATCAAATTCTTTAAAGGTTCAAATGCCTTCTTGAAAGAATAAGGATGTTCAGTATTTCAGAGAACCAGACCCTAAAAAGCACATTGAACAAAGCTCCCCTTTCAGCACATGTTTTCTTTTCTTGGTTTTTTTGGGGAAGAATCACAGCTTTTAAGATACCTGTGACTCATGCACACAGTAGTCAAGAAAATTAAGGCAGCAAGCAGAACTGGTGTTGAGGTATGGTTCTGTATCACCTACAAGCACAGTAAAGAAGAGCTTGTGGTGCATTTGCAGTTGAATGTATCCTAGTTGCAGACCTTCTTTGTGTTCACTGACAGCTGTATTTAAACCTTGTGAGTGAAGGGATAATTAGCAATCATCTGCTTGCCACTTCTTTATTTATTTCCTCTGTTGTCCAGTGTCAGGGCTGACAACGTTAGTGGTTTAAACCGCCAATGAAACTGTGAACTTTTTATCTGAAAGAAGCACTTGCTACCAAAGCACACAAGAAAAGGCAGCATCCACAAGCATAATTCTGATTGTTTTTTCTGATTAAAAGCAGTTTTGGTAAGCTCAGAAGGGTTGGATTTGAAATAAGTTGTTTTACTTACACAGACAGAGCAAGTGTAATCCATCAGGGACCAGCAGACATCCAAGTCACAATAGAAACTGCTCTAGCCCCAAGGATGAAGCATGGCGTGCTGCTTTTGTTATTTGGGCTATAGGCACCTCTGCCTGTTTACTCTGAGTCTCAACTCTGTGTATCCTTGGGAATGAGCTGAGAGGGAGAGTCGGAGCTCCCCAGAGGCACAGCATCTTTCTTCCAGCCATATGACTTCTGCGCCTTGAACATTTAAAAATAATGGTGCCTTCCTGTTATGCCTTCCTGCAAACAAAACTGAATGGCAATATTTCACATCGTGTTTTCTTTAGTGAATAGCCAATCCAAAAAATATGCTACCACTCAGCTATTTAAGTCTTTGGAGACACATCTGCTATGAATTTTGCCTCATTCTTTAGAAGTTGAGATAAACAATAGCTTTTGATCTGCAAATAGCAAGAATTATTTTGGAGAAAGATTTCCAAAGGATTGATGCCATAATTTTCAGAGCTTTCTCTTATTTATATAGTCAGCTTGAGTTTTGTCTAATGAGATCTTCATATAGTGAATGTATATATGATTTTGTAGGTGATTTTGGCTCACAAGTCAACAGCACCCATTTCACTCCGTGATACAGATGTTTATCACGGGGCACATGGTACATGACCGCATTGTACTGCAGCTTGTGCATTTAGCGGTCTATCAGAAACAGCATCTGAAAGCTACACCCTTGCAGTGCAGCATCTGCCAGACCTGGAGAGAAACAGCAGAATGAATGACTTGCTTTCAGCTCCAGGGGTGAAAGACTTTGGGGAGAGCTTGGGGCTTCAGACATGCTGCCTGCCCTTTTTGGGCTCAGTGTCCAAGAGGTCTCCTGATCATCACCAGATCCTGGAAGAAAGTTTGTCCCCTTACAGCTTCCATGGGGACAAATAAAGCCTTTTACTCAGTGCCAGGTCCTTGGTCTGCCCATCCTTGGGTGAGGGAAAGTGGCACGACATTTCAAAACAGCAAGGTAATTGCTTAACAGCAAGTTAGGTTTTACTTTGAAATCACTCCTAATTCAAGTTAGGTTAACTAAAATACAGGCAAAGGCATTTTTTTAGAATATCTGAAATAACACAGCTTCCAGTCTTTTGAAAAGATAAAGGAAACATCACCGACAGAATGAGTGCTGGCAAGATGCCTGTAACTGGTCTGTGAATTCAGAGGAAGAAAGACCTATCAGACTTAGTCTTGATGTCAGCAGTTTAAGTAAAGATTTTTTATACTTCTTTTCTTACATCTTCTAAAGTTTGTAATATTGTCTGTTTTGGATGGGTTTGCCCTTCAGTGGAATTTTCGTCATTTATCAAAACTGGAAATTATCTATGGCAAGCAAAAAAGTTGGTGTCACATAAATGCCTGGCAAGTGAAAGTAACTTGGTGGAGTGCACAGCTTTTGCAACTTCATTGCATTGTTGTGTAAACTCTGTGGGGGAAAAGATATTTGTTTCCCTTGTTCTAGGCCAAGATTGGAAAAGTGCTGCAAGCACAGGAGGGGCACGTGTAAAAGAAGTTTGTTGGGAGCGACATTTATTGAGCTGGGGAATAGTCTCTCAGGAGGAACAGTGAAAGCTGCCCTGCTGGAAGCACTTAAAACCAGAGCTGGAAATGCACTAAAATGTATGTGAGAAGAAACTGTTGCAGTGGCTATGTGCAGGGTCTTTTGCAGTTGTGGATTTTTTATTTCTCTGCGTTTAGGCCAAGTCAGAAATGGCAATGGGGGACACGGGACTGAGAGTACAAGCCATCCACCTGCACCAGACACACTAGACTAAGGAGGTAGAGATGGGTCCTGTGTTTTGGCTGGATGGAAGAGCCACATCTATGTCCCCCTATCTGTGGTAGGGTGTCCTCTTCACCTCTGTTAGCAGAGAGAAGCAAAAGAGATGGGAACAAATTCTCCCAAGCGGCAAAGAAATAACTGACAGTAAGATAAGTGAAACAAAAGAGCAAAACCAAAGGACGTTCTCCCCCGGTGTTTTGAAGTGGGGTTGTGTTACACTCACTTTTACCCTAGGTTTAAGATAAATATATATTTGGATGAGTTTAGGTGAATATTTAGAATATTTGGATGAATTCTAGGCAATGGGGTCTTGACAATGAGAAGTCCATCAAATAAACTTTTGTCTACCTTCTAAGTCCATTGCTATTTCTAAAAAAAAAAGATATCAAGGATTTTTTAATTTAGGCACTAATACTAATTAGAATAATTAGAATGAATTCTAATACTTATTAGAACTCCATACTTCTACTCCAGTGAATTTGTCTGTGTTATTATATACGACACAGAGGAAACAAATCCCAGAAAACTAAATCATGCATGTCAGATATGAAGTAAATGGGATTTGATCCAAAATGTTTTTATACAAACATTGATTATCATAATAATGAAAGAGAGGGGGGGAAATTCAGAAAGAGCTCTGTAAATGGCAATATGCATCTCTCAGGCTCAGGATTAGATGATTCAAATTATGCACATTTATAAGAAGGACCTGAGTTTCAAAAATACATGCAAATGATTTCTGATTCTAATCCTTTTACATGTCAATAAAAGCTATCAAAATATGTGCAGTTTTTGGTAGTTCTAACCACCATTTGTTAATGGGAGCTTAATCTTTTAGAAACAGAGTTGTTGTAAGAGTGGCTTTCGTCTTCTGCGGCAATTTGGGATCTCTGTGAAAGTGATTCGACCAGTGTCATAATTATAGTGAGGAAAAATCAGGAGCCATGTTTAGTGAGGAAAAATCAGAAGCCATGTTCAGTGGCATTTGATAGATGCCAGATGTCTGTGGGATTCACTCTGATGCTGAAGACTCCTGCAGCAAATGCTGGTGTGGTTCAGGGAACTGAAATGTCTCGCTTGTCTTCTAATGGGATGTCTTCCCTCCATGGTACTCTGAGGGATGTAATGTCCCTAAGTGGATTGCTCTGAGCCTGGGAATTTCTGTAACAGCACTGAACATCAGCTGAGCTATGTGGATGGTGGTCATTGAAATACTCTGCAATAGAATTGCAGGGCAGTTTTTATTAGGGGTGCATATTTTATGCATAAAATTGCAGTACAGATTCTTCTTTTGAGAATTCATAACACGCAAGGAATAAGAGCATGTCAGGTATGCCCTGACCTATCAGTAGGCATTGATAATTTCTTGAGTATGATGGTGTGTGTATGGGCGAAAAAGTAACTAACCACCTTCAGTTCAGTCCAGTTCATTTAAATGACGCTTTTCTAAACCACTGAAGTGTAAGCATCCAGCTATCAGGCTGGTGGAGCCTTGCTTTCTCTGCTAGAAAATACAGGTACGCAGTCACAGGGAAGGAAGGAACCACTTGGTAGCTCTCAGGCATCTCTCCCCAAGAGGAAGGCTGAAGGCTGAAGCTACCATGTGGACCCTCGCTCTGAAAGGGAGGCAGGGTTCAGTCACTGCGCCTCGACACTGACATGGAAGGACAAAGAGCTGGGCATCCCCTTCCTTTCCTCCTCCAGTCTGTGCTGACATTTCTCCTCCAATTTAAGTGTATTTGGTGTAGCGTAGTAAAAACGTAGACATTTTTATCTCTCCGCAAAGGCATTGGCTTTGAGAAAAGGGAGGAGAGCCAGCACTTCCAGCAGACCCAGCATTTGTCAGTGGGCCGTGCAGCTCGGGCTGTGCCAGCGTGGTCCAGCCAAACCATTGCTGTGACTGTGACCCACCCCAGCTTCGCCTTCAGCTGTGTGCAGCCCTCTCCTTTGGGGCACAGCAGTACATGCCACTGAAGCCTACTGCAGTGTTTCTGGGCTTGTGATTTCATTGTGACTTTCCAGTGTTTAATACTGTTTTGGTTTGGCTCTTACACGCTTGGTTGTTGGTGGGTTTGTTTTTGGTTGGGTTTTTTTTCAATCAATGGCTGCTGGACTTCTTTGGTGTTGAAAACTTCTGGAAACATGATATTGCCATGCCCAGGCACTCAGAAATCGGGAGAAAGAGACAGAAAAATCTATTGTTGTCTTTTCATTCTAAACTATGTTTCTGGAGGCTTGATTCATTATGTTGGTTCACTTGTGGCTGGCAGTGCTGCTATTGACTTCAAAAGGCTTTGGCTCAGGTTGAAATACATCGCTACAGCTTTTATCCCAGGAAGGGCTCTTTGCAACACTTCACAAAGATGAGATGATCTGAAGTCCAATATCACAATCCTGTGGAAGGCAAAAGTCCCTTTGGGACTGGACTGGGTTTTTTTCAGTTCCAGCCTCTTAAGAAAATCCTGATTTAAGCAGGCATGAGATGCATTAACATGTTTTGTGATTGTCCAGGCTCAATAATAATCAAAATAAATGTGAGATTGTTTTCCAAAGGAAATTAAACAAGGAGCAAGTAGAAAGCATCTACAGCAATTTCATAGTAGGTAACATTACATGGCGCCTTCTTTTTCCTGTGAAATCCCTATGAAAGTACACACTTGATGATGTGGGGGTCTCCAGGCAGCCCAGCTTCATAGGAAAAGGTCTCCTAGTGGAATCAGAGCTCTGCCTGGGCTCCTTGTTACTTAGGTAAGAACAAGAAAAGGAGGGGATTGTCTGTGATGCACAGAGTCCATCCAACCTCCTCTGTCAGTGGGAGTGAGGAGCATGTTGGCTCTTCTTCTCTGACATGTGGGATATTATCTCCCTCCATGCAGCCAGTCCTTTTATTATGGTATCAAGGAGTAGGAAGGGCAAGGGGAAATCTAGGAGAAAAAAAAATACTGACTCAGATAGCAAAGGAAAATGGAAAGGGTTTAAAATGTGAAAGATCCCCAACGGTAACAGAAGTGATTACTTCATTTCAAATTTTGATTTTTTTGTTAGTCCCACCATTATATCCACAAACAGAGCAAATGATTTTTTTTTGTCTAGAAAATCCACTGATGCTGTACTGCCTCTTCCAGTTTATCTCTGGCAAACTTTTGGCTCAGATCCCTTGATTTCTGTTCAGTGGGAAATCTTTTTTCTCCAGATCTTTTGTGCTGCAATGCCCACCAAGTGTGGGAAAGTGGGGATGCCCTCCATCTAGCATCAACCACTGTGGGAGCCCGTCTGCCTGTGGTGGCCAGCAGAGCTGATGTGCTGCAACCTTATAAGCTCCAGCTCTGCCCTGTCATGGAGATGAGAAGATTTTCCAACAGGTCTTTGAAGGAGCCTAAAAACACAGACCATAAAACAGAAAACAGCAAATGAGTTGGTTGGGGCCTTTAACTGACTTGTTTGCATTATAGTAGTTTCTTGAAGAAAGTCTCACTCATGTGAATAATCTCTTTTATTTTTTCCCATGCAATGAATGTGTAAGGTAATGGAGCTTTCTCTTGCTTTTGTTCACATTTCCCGTCCTGTAAGGCCCAACAGCTTCGGTAACCTTCAGCTGCAGGAGGAAGGAAATGGAAAAAAAGTTGGAAAAGGCAGGCTTTGGGGCTTTTGTAAGGATGCTTAGGTTTATCAGTATGTTGTCAAAATGGGATATTTTGCCCAGCCATAAAATAGGATTAACCGCTTTGTAGCTGCATGTTACCTCTTAGTTACTCTAGCTATTTTCGGTAGGAAAATTAGGTAGCTAAGAGCATCCTTGCGATTACTGCAGCATCTGGCCTTATCACCACTAAAACAGTTTTCCCTGAGCCCAGCCATATGCCTTATATGCTTCATACCGTCTGCTCCCAACTGCCCCCACAGTCTTCTGTCCCACTTGCTGCATCTCCCACTATCTGTCACCTCCAGACAGTTTGAGTGTCTTAACCTGCCCAGCTGCCTGCCAGGACACTGCTGGGGGAAAAGCTCGGTGGGTGAGAGATTTTGTGTCTCAGGGAGACGCTGCCATGTGAGGCTGCTACACTAGATGGGGCGGTTGTTATGCTGATCAGCAAACACCATCTCTGCCTCCGGATTCCTGCCTGGATCACCCACCTGCTCTCAGACCAAAGGATTTTAAATACAGACTTGTTTATATGAAGCGAGCAGCCCTCCTGCAGCAGGGCTGGTAGATTGCCCTCAGCTGGTTTTGACTGGTATCTGCTCCATCCCAGATGAAGTCATGGCAGGGTCTTCATTAGTTTTGGTGTCTTTAAAAAGCACAAAACTGGAGTGGGACGTGATGGCGTGGCAGCGTTTTAAATTTCCTGAAACAACACCACCCTCCTTTTTTTTTTTTTTTTTTTTTTGCAAATCGACAGAATATATATTTAAACAACACAAAATGCTATTATCAGCCATTGCTCTTCCCTCAGCCAAGGTAATGCTGCAAGCTTGGCATTATCGGTTGTGCTGGTGAAATTGGATCTCCTTGTGGTATTGATTCTGCTGTACTTTGGTCAGGGCTCGAGGGGTTCGTATTGATCTGTCAAAGAAACTGCTGAGGAGTGGGTGAGCAAGATCTGTTGTCTGTGTTGTTTGGGAACTAACAGAAGCTCTTATTCTTTGCTGACAGCCTGTTGCCCACCTCGACATTGATTCATTATGAGAGAAGTTGGCTTTAATCAGAACAAGGTTTTCCAGTATTTGTACAGAGTGCTTTGACCCCAGTCCACAGCAAGTTCATAAAGGCAGACTCTCGGGCTGGGTTGTTCATTTATTATGTAGTCTTCTGAAAAAGATACCATTAAAATAATTGGACTAAAATTTTTGTTTGTGCTGAACCTGAAGTAGTCTCTTCTAAAACAAAACTCAAGGGGATCTGTAAAATATGTGCAGAATTACACACTTAGACCTCCATCAGCATTCTGCATTGAAGTACTTACTGCTTACCCTGACGTTTTTGGTGGCCTGCTAGGGGTTTAGATTTGATGCACGCAGTTCCTAGCGCAGATGCAGAATCCCTTGACTGGTTTGAAAGAGCCTGAAAACAGGAATTCCTTCTCCCAGCCTGAAAACTCCAGCATTAGAAAGGTTTTCCCCAGAAGCTTGAAAGAGAGACATCACTCATACTTTCCAACCTCAAAACAGTTTTATGACAGGAAGAAGCTTTTGTTTTCCTTTTTTCTTTCTTTATTCCTGGAGGAGGAGGCACTGGCTAGATTTTTGCTTTTAGACTGTATTTCATGAAAATCACCCCAGTAATATTAAAGTGGTTCATATACAATTGGTAAGTGTCAAAGATAACATCAAAGTGTTCACATATGCTATTACATGTGCAACAGTTTTTTTCTATATGAAATAATAAAAGTACAGACACTAGATATATGAGTAAAAGTAAACTAAAGCAGTTTTCCCATGACATATCCTCCAAACGAAACATGAATGGAACACTCATACTAAGGTATCAAAACATTTCTCTATTATTTAGTCAATGCTGCCTGAAACGATCATGAAAAGTGACTCAGTGAAAAATGACTGTAATTTTATAGAACGTAATCCATATCCTTTAAAATTATAGCACTATAGTAGAACAAACAAAATCCGAAGTCCAGGAAATTACATCTGTAAATTCTGGCCACCTCCCACATATATGTGCAGATCAATATAATGTGGGGTGGGAAGAAACTGAAACAAAAAAGGCCCTTAGAATCCCACTTATTAGCCACTTCCCAGCTGGCATATAGCTTCTCTAGCAGTCATATGCTTCCAGCAACCCCCATGCAGCCACTGCAGCATCTGCAAGACTAAGGAGCCACAGGTCCCTCACTCCACAGCACCCACAAGAAATGTCTAGTGCATTTCAGCCCCAGTGGCTCCCAAATATCCAGGACTGCTGCAGGCTTTCTGAAAGCTTTGGGGCAGGCTGTGTTGCTAGAGCAGGGTGGTGGAAGATCTTCATGTCCAGGACTCTAGGGAAGGAGGCATGGAGTAGTTCTATACAGGTCTTGAAATTGTAGTCAATAATATCCTTCAGTCAGGATGAAAAGCATAATTGGTTTTTTTCTTACCAATTTTAAAATTATGCACGATACTATTTTGGATTCAGATACAACACTGACCTAAAGATGCAATAAATAAGGTGGCCTACTTCACTGCTTGTTGCAGCCTTAGGACAATGTAGTATCTGAATGCTTCCTTTTAGGTTAACTGTTCAGCATGCTTCCAAAGGGATTTAGTTCTTGATTTGGACAGAAAAGCCTGTGGGAGAGGTATAGCAGAGAATCTGCAGGTTCTGGCTGAGCACATTCGAAGGTTTGCCTGTTGCATTTGACTTTTCTTTTATAAAATAGAAATGTTGCTGTTAAATCTGCAGTAGGAGAGTCTCTTTGTGAACTTGCCTGTTTCAAAAACTGCTGTAATTTCATTTCTTACACGGATCGGCATTGACAGGATTGTTCCTTTAATTTATATAGGCTCATTGAAACATAGGGCCAGCACAATCTTCTTTTTAGATCAACTTCATCTCTGCCATGTCATCTTGTAAACCACATGACAGCAGCTTGAAAGCATGTACCTCCTTGACTGATCTTCATTTGTGCTTACCACAACCATTTTGCTTATGTTGTCTTCTCCCCCTGTATTTGCTGGGTCTCTCTATGGGTTTTTGTGCTTCATTTGTAGGGTTCCACCACCCCCGACAGCCCTCGCTCAGCCAAGCAGCTGCCTCGGCCTGCATTGCCCATGCCACAGGTGGAAGAAGCTTTTTCCTTTTGCTGTAGCAATAGAACCCTTTGGGAGTCCCTTTCCCAGGATTAGCTGGCAGGGGGTGGAAGTGGCCTGGCCAGAGGGGATGAGCGAGCATGCCATGCTCTGACTTCAGCCCTGAGAGCCAAAGAGGAAGATAAATTATCTGTTTCTGTGTTACTGTGTCCATGTAGTGTTTCCCGGAGCAAGCCATGGTCATGCTGGCGGAGTCATGCTTGCTGCATGGGCACAGGGCACCTGCACTGGTGGGTGACCTGGGCTTTTTGGGAGGGTGTTTTGCAAATCACTTTTGGTTGGCAGTGTCCTGGTCTCAGTGTGGTGTTTGACAAGAAAAGCTGGAGATCAGTTAGACTAAAATTTAGCCCAGGAAGGTTCTGGGATGAGTTATGTTGAACAATGGGCAAGTACTTCGAAGGCAATAAAGTCAACAACTAAATGAGAGAAAGTGTGTGCTAAATCCATTTCATTTTCTACTTCTGGAGGGCTAAGTTGCCTAGTGAAGGAAAACATTACATGTATCTTGATTGGATATATCTTGATATTGAAAAGGTTTTGAGACTGTTCCACAGAACTGTGTTTTAAACATAAGCTAAGGAGACAAGGCCTAGATGTAATCTCCACAAAGTGGGTGTACAACAGTTTGATAAAATGCTCTCAAAAATATTTATCAGTAGTTTTCTGTCAGACTGAAAGGGCATCTCAAGCCAGATCTTGCAGGGGGCAGTCCTTTGCCCAGTTCCATGCAATATTTCAGTTTTGATTTGAATGAGGGATTACAGAATATCTTTGCAAAATTTGCAACTATTACCAAGCCAGAAAAGCTGCAAGCACTTGTGAGTACAGCACTGGGAGTCAAAACAGTCTTCAAAAATTCAAGCAAAGAGGTAATACAGCTTTCTGTCAATTGCTATACCCCTCCTTTGTTCTGTTTTTCATATAACTATGGCAGACAAAGAAAGCATTATCAAAATCGAGGTTAAATTCTTAAGCACTTGAGAGGTTAATCGCTGTCAAGTAATTTATGCCCAATGCTAAGGTTTTGTAAGGATTTAAAATAAAGATGTTTGAAAAAATGCTTTGGAGAAATGCTGAAGCTACCACGTAGCAACATACCATTTTAAGTTTTCTCCAAAATGCTTGGAATCTGGGGGCTGTCAGACTTGAAGACTGTGGCCTGACAGGCAAGCAGAGAGCAGAAGGTTTGAGAGGTTCAAGCTGCAGATGATTGTGCCATTGACTCACGATGCTAAACTGAACACAAATTTGAGGAAGGGAGTTACCGAAAGACAATGTGCCTGTGCTTCAAAACCAAGGTGGAAAATGGGGAATCAAAGAGGAAACAATCTTCATTGTAATCCCATTGTCCAGGCTGACCACAGTGACAGAAGAAACCGATAGCAGCTGTGAAATAATTAGCCATTTCAAATTCATTACATTTTAATAATTCAAACACTATTAATAATGCAGGTAAAAAGAATATTTCAAATATATTTTTGTCAGGGTCCTTCTATAATATTCGCTTCCTCATTGAAGCAAAGAAGCTTATCCTTCTCACTGCCCTGCAATGTAAAGAGAAGGGCAACATAGCTCTAAAATACCTAACTGCCTTTTGTAACAGCTTTAATGAGCTTTTTTATATTGCTCTCAAGAGGGCAGCTTTCCCTGCATTTCTAAATATGCTCTCTGGGCAAATTCAAGCAGTATGTTCCTGATGAAATTTTGTTATTTTTAGGAATAAGCGAAGCAGGGTACATAATTTCCTCTCCTACACTTTCGTTGATGCTTTAATATAAAGACCTGTGTTCAGAATTACAGCATCCTAGACTGCACGCTAAATAAGCACTGCAACAGCAAGTGGGTGCTATTGTAAAGGAAAGGAACAATGCTGTACAAATGTCATTTTGGAGTTCTTTTTTTGTCTGATTACCACCCCAGGAAAATAGTGCTGACTTGTTTGCCACAAAAGGGATCAAACTGCCTCTCATGACACCCTGGGAATGGATGCCCAGGTGAAAGGCATGTTACGATAAACAGGGTATTTTGGGTAACAGCTAAGGAAGGAAAGAAATACTGCAACACAACTCGTCATGCCTATTTGGCCCCTTTTGAACTTTTATGCAATCTTATACGCTGTTTTACTTAAGAGGAGAAATTGATAATAGTAACAGGAACATCTTTGATTTCTTCATCTGTTTGTACACCAGGTTCTGTCTCCTGAAGACAGCAGGAGTCAAACAAGAGGGCAAAATTTTATTGTTTATGGCTCAGTCTGTTTTAGCTGCTGTTTGGTCTTTAGTTTTTTCTTGGGTTGTTTTTCTAGAGTTTCCCTGGCTTCATTTTTCCCTCCTCAGTTAAATTGTCTGGTCTTTCTGCCTTTCCCCAGATATGCATGTTTCTGAGCAAAGCATCCAAGCAATTTGAACCACATTTATAACATGTTGTTGAGTTCATCATAATGCACCTCTCTGCTGTGGAAGTTTTTATGTTGTGTTAACAGTAGTTTACCCTCTGGCTCCATTTTGGAGTGGAGCACTGTTAGAGATTTGACTCAGAATAAAAAGTTTGGGCTGCTGAATTATCAGCATTACTACCTGAAATGACTTGCGTTTCATTTTTCTTCTGCTATACCGGCCAGCTCTAGTCTAATGAATGTACAGCCTGTGGTGACACAGTTGCATCCTGTGCTGGAAAATATTTACCTTGCCTGTTCATTCAGCAAAACCAAACTCTCTCTAATGCGTATTTCCCTGACACCTGCATATGGCACATCTCCAGCTTGCCAATTTATCTGATGTGCTTGGCTGATATTAGTTTGGCTCTGTGTATGTCACACACACTTTGCAGTAAATTCTGGCAAACATATTCATCAAATCACTATAAACCTAACGAGTGCTGTTCACTAGTCTCTTTCAGGGCAAATACATATTTTATAAAGTTAAAATATACCTGTCCTTTCATTACCTTTGAGATGCATTTGAACATCTGTTTTGTTGCTGGTTTTAGCAAGTCATCAAGCTGTACAAGGTAAAGTGATCGTCTATGTGGTAACTAATGCAGTTCAGGACAAGAGTTTAGCAGAAGTCAAAATGAACACAGACATTCATGTGACTGACAAGGACATGGAGAGTTAAATTACACATACACTGACCGACAATCAATTCACCGCACGTTCTGCACTTGGGAAGTGAAGTTCATCTCGACTATTAGTCATTAAAAAGAAATCTTTTGGTGCAAGTATGAAGCATCTGGTACTAGCAATATCTGGAGCTGTGATTCTAGTCTAGCTGGATTTCTTGAGCAGGTTGATCATGCAGAGGAAGTTCTCATTCATAAATACCTCACTTTGAGTCAGGGAACAGCAGGTGAAGTAGACAGAGGGAAAAAGATGAGTGTTTTGTTTCAGGGGCCTCTGTTGGCATGGCATAGGTGGACCCAGTTTAGACATACTGGTTACGCTTCAGTATTACACAGCCCATTCAGCTTGAGCTCCTGCCCATGAAGGAGGAAAGTAATCCTTGCAACTCCATGGACATTCAGAGGCTGAATCAATAGTAACCCTGAGCTTGAAGAGAGGAGACATAATTCTATCAGACCTCATAGAGGTACCAATTGCTCATATGGATACCATAACTTGGACTGTATGTGGGTAAAGTGAGTCCCTTCTGTGGGGAATAGAGGTTGCAATTAAGTGAGAATGCAGTCCCAGTACAGTAATATGGAGAGCAAAATTGTATATAAATATACATAAATAGATATTTTTTAAACTCATTCGGGAGAACACACTCAAGCAGTGTCCTTTACTCTGTTTCAGTTAGATTCTCCTGCCATTCTCCATTCCAAATGTTGCTGAACATTTGGCAGCACCTAACAGTGCTCCTTTATTTAATGGTCACTTCTGGCTGGTGGATTTTACTTTTTTAATGTACACTATGGAGTGCAAAAGCAACACAGGTTACCTGTGAGACCAAGCAGAACCTCAGGGGAAGAGGCAGTAAGGTAACAAGTGAAGTTATACCTCTCTTTAGTGAATCTTGTCAAGTGTCTCCTCTGTTTGTTCCTAATTTATTTCTTCTCAGATTTCTGTCTCATGAATCAAGTTACAAAACACTAACCTCCAAAAATGCTGTCAAGTTTATCTGGCTAAAGGTACAGTGCATCAAGTGCAGCACATAACTTTGCACTAGCAGTTGTTCATCAGCCTTCAGAGTTTGAAAGACTTTTCTCAGTATTTATTTGATCGTTTTCCTAAGGGTGGCATTTGACATTTAAGTGAAAATTATCTAGCTCTCACTTAACTAAATTTTGTTTCAGCTGAGAGTGGGTAAAGACAAATGCTGATAAGTAGCTCAGATGCATTCTTATATTCCATTGCTTAAGTCTTTCTTCATATATTTTTACTCATACTACTTAAAACAAACTGATGTACCCAGAATCTCCCCTGTCCTTAACGTAAGCCTGACCACATTTTATGTCCAGAGTTGAAGTCTTGAAGCCACTGAAGTGGAAGATTTACTGTTGGCTTCACCGTGAGTGGGGTATCACCTCAGATTCTCAGACCAGGATATATTGTCTCACCTTGGTTTTCCTTTACTGTGTTATCTTTTAGTAGATTTTATGAGAAGGCAGAAAGGGAGCTACATTTATGCCCCTCAGTGAGGTTAAATTCCCTCTTTTTTACTATACATAAGATTACAAGAGAGAAATCTGCAGAACACACCAGAGGAAAAGTGGTGGAAGGAAGGCAAGAATAAGGTCCTGAGATAAGGAGCAGGGTAAAATGTTTTGTAAATCTATTATATGCAGTTATTAAGGCATGATAAAAGTCTGGTATTTCACTTCAGCAAGGATAACGAAGACTGACCTTTTTACATAGATTCCTAGCAGTAATGCCAAAGGGGTTATTAGGTCTGACTTGTGTGATACAAGTCCTTAAATCACTCTCATTTACCTTTTTGTTGGGCTCACCTGGCAACTAAGTACCATGCAGGATGAGGAGGAGAACTGGGAAAAAACATAAAACTTGCGGGTTGAAATAAGAACAATTTAATAATTTAAATAAAATAGCAACAACAATTGTAATGAAAAGGAATAATAAAAAAGAGAATAATAAAACCCAAAGTGAAAAACAAACCCCAGGTGATGTACAATGCAATCGCTGACCACCCACCCGCTGACTGATGCCCAGCCAGTCTCCAGGCAGAGACGAGCAGACCCCCCCAACTCGCCCTGGTTTATATACTGAGCATGATGTTTTGTGGTATGGAATATTCCACTGGCCAGTTTGGGTCAGCTGTCCTGGCCGTGCTCCCTCCCACCCTCTGGTGCCCCTGCTCACTGGCAGAGCACTGGATACTTGAAAAGTCCTTGATTTAGAGTAAGCGCTACTTAGCAACAACTACAATTCAGTGTGTTATTAACATTATTCTCATCCTAAATCCAAACCACAGCACTGTACCAGCTACTAAGAAGAAAATTAACTCTACCCTAGCCAAAATCAGGACACATGTTTGATCCTTATTATTCCAGGAAGACATCCAGTCCTGATGTGATAACCTCCAGAGACAGAAAATCCACTGATAGCCTTGGTAGCTTAATCATATTCGCTGTTGCAATATATACTTGTTTTTACTTGAAAATGCCTATTCTCAGTTTTCAACCATTGTTTATTACTGTAACCTTCTCTGACAGACTAAAAGGCCTTTTGTTTTTCTTGGTGCCTTGTCCCTTATGACTCAAAATGTGTGTCCACTTTTTACATTGCAGTAGGAAGGCTGAAGCTTTTTTTGATGCTATTAGCCATCCTCATTGAGTGAAGTACTGAGAGCGAGGTGTTGCTGCACCAGCCACAGCATGACTGAGCCAGGGACAAACTGGGATCCAAACTGGCTGTCCTTGTTTCCAGAGCTTCAGTTTGGTCTCTTTATAGAAAATCTGTCCACATCCAAATACTAGCCAAATATCATGATGGTTTCAGAACATTCTAAGATGTTCATAGATTTTCAAAGCCAGAACATTTTATAAACAGGCTCTGTAATTGTCTAGCTCAGGTGTGGGAAGCCCACAGCCCATAAAATGGGGTTTGAGTCTGGGGCTTTATTTCAAAATTTACATATGGATAAGAATTTTCTATTCCTTGTTATTATTGTATAATACTGAGGATTATGTCAGCCTGCTACCTTACAATCACACTCAAAAGTCTTATTTTGAACTGAGTTGGCCTATTTCCTAAGCCTGATTTACCCTGGCACTCTGGATAGCAAAGGCTGTGATCTGAGGTAGGGTTTCACTTGGAGCTTGTCTGTTTCCATAGGAATAGTAACTCATTTCAATCCACTTGTTTGTGATATTTAAAGAGAAAAGGAGAGAGGTTATTTCAGTTTGCTTGACAGAATTCACTTATGTGAGCAATATGTTATATTAATGCATGAACACCCACGCCAGGGATTGTAAATGACTGTCCAGGCCTGTAGCCTTTTTCCCGGAACACTCGCCCCGTTTTCTATGACAGAGATGAAAATACCTCTTTTGCAATCTCCCAGATCATAGCCCCTAATCCCTTTAGTAGCCATTTGCTTTTTCAAGTAATTCCCAGTTTTGGGGGACCATAAAAAGCAAACAGAAGGGCACATTCTGTTTCTGAGAGCAAACACTTGACAGTTGGGTGGAAGGTGTGTGGCAGTTTCGGCTCCACACCCCCGCTCTCTGTTGCAGCCCCACTCGGGGCTGTACGAGCTGTACGACAGGCACTGAGAGCTCGGCTGCCAGTAAAAGAAGAACACAGGACTAACCACAGCCCAGTTTATGTACGTGTGCCCGTGAGAGGGCAAGACGAGGGAAGGAAGGGAAGCAATACAGAAGTAATGGCTGTCTAACAGGGAGGAGGGAGTGCAGATGAGTCTGTAACTTTACGACATTTCTACCAGCATGCCAATTAGACATGACTCTTGAGTAGATTTAATTGTACTCTGAAGGCAGCCAGCCTGCCAATAGTTCAGAGCCGGTTTAAATAGTAGTAAAAATGCTTGAAGCCATTAGACATCTTGTTTCTGAGGCTCTTGTTGCCAGCTGTGCAGCTGTGTTCACAGTGACACCAGCAGATATTTAATATATATTTACTTTTGGTCATGTCAGGGCATGGCATAAATCATTCAAGCACATCCAAGTCCAATAAATCCTCTAAAGATTTCCAGGGCTAGGTAGGCAGTTAGGCATGTGCAAAGCTGCCTGACTCCATAATGGGATCAGTGGGAAAACTAAAGGGGAAAAACTTGTGTTTATTTTTCCAGATGTTTCAAGCCAAACACATACCATGCCTCTTTCTAGATATGAGTTCACTAAAAGCCAAGATTCAGAAACAAGTTAGAATTTACTTAAATAATCAAGCATTTAGAGGTGTTTTCCTTGTCCAAGCTTCTCTCTCCCTCTGAGTACCCCTGTACATGATATGCTGAAACATCTTTCTTGAACTCTTCCCATGTCCCTGCTTTCCCCTCTCACTGCCCCTGAGCCTCCTCTCACCCAGCCCTGCCTGTGTCTCTGCTCTATACTCAACATATGCCCAGCACCTTCCAGCTCCCTCTGAAAGCCCATCTGTGCCGTGGAACTCCCCACCTACAATGGCCACACGTTGCTGTCTGGATCCCACTCTCTTGATCTGTTGACTTCAGTGGTGTTGCTTCTCATCCTGCAGTTTTCAGCAAGAGTCAGAACTACTGCATCTGGCTGGGCTCTTCAAGGATAAAGTCTTTCCAGGGAACAAAAGGCTTCTGTTGTTTGCTCAGCAAAATAAAGCATCCTCGGCACTTACAGCGGCATATTAACAATATTTCCAAGTGGAACCATAGCTTCTTCCCAGGAAAAGAGCATCCTTGCTGCTGTCTTCCTCTCAAACTCTTCTGCCTCGGTGAGGCAGGGAAAAGACATTTGGCAAAACCTTCTCCTGGTGATGCTGGGAATTGTTGCTGAGGCTTAGGGAAGGCTTCTGCTGGAGGTTGATCCTGCCATATGCTGAACCTCAGCCCTAACCCAGGGAAGCCTATTCCAGGCATATGGTTCAGCATTTTCTCAAAAGGTTTTCCCCTTTGCCTAGCAATTTTCAAGAATGTGCCAGAGAGGTGGTTTTCATATACCTAAAGCCTGATGAACATGCATCTAAACAACTTTGTATTTATAGAGATGTCACTAATCAAGGATTTTGGTGCGGTTTATAGAGCATCCTTCTGCAGTAAATGGCGATCTTTGTTATGGACTGAAAAATTGAAATTTGTCTGTAGTTGAGCTCAGACCTTTTGCTCCTTTTCTGCCATTCCCATGCCTTCAGAGTATCCTTCCCTCCCTCCCTGTGAAATCACCTTACCACTGGTGAAGAGAAATGTACTTCACAGGAGGAAAACATCTTTTGGAGGACCACAGATCCCTTGTACTCAGCACGGTCATTGCCCTGGGACTTGGTGGATGCCTAGAAGAACTGCATGAAGCTGTATATTTAGAGTGTTGGTGTCAATTATACAAACCCACAGCCTCTAAAAACAAGTACAGCTTCTCCCAGAGACACCTGCATGATGGTTTCTGTGTGGGAAGAAACAGACAGTGAAAGGGAAGCAAAACATTTTGCCTGAAATGGCATCTTACAGAGTCAGATCTTTGAAGTGTCAAATCTGCACTGAGCCGAGCCAGATTTCACATTTTCTAAATGTGTTCTCAGGCATCTTTGTCATGATTGGAAACACCGCAGCTGAAGCTGTACATCAATTCTGTGGGTTTGTCAACTCAAAGCGTTTTCGATGGCTGGGTGCTGAGCTCTCTGTTTACTCTGCTTTCTCTATTTGCTTCTTACCTGGGCAGATTTCTGTGCCTCCATGAATCCTTATTGATTTTCTCAGGAGTGAAATGTCATTACTGCAGCAGGCTGTGTACATCAGGTACATTGAAGAACAGGATCATTAGGGTTCTGTGTCATTAGCCGTGCTTCTAATGTACCCCATAATGCTTTCTTCTCTAGGAGGTGGCACTGATTATCTGAGTTAGCTGCTTCATCAGCTCTTAACACTGTACCACCAGGGTCTTGCACAACCTCCATTGTGTTTATCCTCACACAGCTGAGGTGTGGGGAGTGAGCTTGGTACAAGATGTTCCTGTAGGAGGTCAGATGTTGGGGGAGCTTGCACGAAATCATTCAGGAAGTCTGCAGATGAACAAGGAATTAAACCCAGCTCTTAAATGCCTGTGACCAAAACGAACAGTGAGCCAAGACCACCTCAGAGGTGAAGAAAAATGGGATACAGGTTGATGAAGCATGAGATTTTGGGAAGGGGAACACAGAGCTTTGGACTTGTGCAGACCTCATCTTCTCAGTCCTTACCCAAAATTGTCCTTAAACAGACTGAGGTATTTTGGTGTCATGCAACTACAGATTGTGATGAGGTTGCTCTGTACTCCCAATAAGTTAAGTAAGTTTATGCCTGGAATATATGTACGTTTAACTTCTAAATAACAGTTGCAGCCCGCTGTTCAACCCTACCTAATATCTGTATCTTTCTTTTGCCCATGTACAGTCAGGGAGATATTGCTCTAATCCTGTAATAATGGCATCTGACCATATACATTTTTTAATTTCTATGCAATAATCTAATTACCTACAAGAAGAAAAAAGCCATGTATTTTGTAAAGTTTTCTTTTTTTGGAAGGTTCCTGGTGAGATATTATCTGTCCAAACGGAAGAGATTTAGATGATATATCATATAAAGTTTCCATTTATAGTTAGCTTTTAAGAGTTAATAAATGGTTACCTGTCACACAGCCCTGATGAAGCACCCAAACTCAATGCTTATCAAGCTGTTGCAATTGGGACTTCCCATACTCTACTTAGCACCTTACAATCCTGATCCTCAGCTCTCCTGAGGCTGTGACTATCTGAATTGCCTGTCAGGATGGGACCTAGGGACACACTGCCATCTTCCAGGGCTTCTTTAGAAGGAAACTTGTGCATGTGAGTGGAAAGAGAGCTGTGGTATGCTTCCTTAGCTTTTCTCATCTGCATGGCTGGGGGACCAGCACCCTGCTGTACATCATGAAGCCCATCTGCACTGCAGCTGGTGTTCAGCCACAGCACATACACCTGGACCTGTCTGCCAGGTAGAAATAGTAACTATCTGGAGCTCTTCAGTCCTCTGAGGTCTGAGTAGGTGCAGCTTTGTGTCTTCCCTTGGGCCCTTCGGCACAGGCTGGTGCCCACCTGTGTCCCCAGCCACAAGGGTCAGTACTGGTTTCCTATAGCTGCACCATTGCCCAGTGACTGCCCAAGCACATAGCTCCCCTTTCCCAACCCAAGTGAAACTCAAAGCAAACAAATTGTATGCAAAACCCGATTTCCGTCAGCTTTAATCAGCACAAGACATTTGCATGCTTTCTAGGATTTAAAATATGCTTATGCCCTTCTGCCCTGTGGCAGTTTTGTCACCGTCCCTTAGTGTTGTTTGGGCTCAGTCAGACACCTGTATGTTTTGCAGCTCTGCAAACTAGGCAATCTCTTCCTTTTATGCAGGCAGCTTGCTTTTCCCTTGGTTGGCTCCATACTTAAGCAATAGCAGAAAGGCACAATCCTATGCTCTTCTCTCCTGAGCAGTCTCCTGGTGCTGCAGTACATTTCCTAGCTCTCTCCAGGACCTGTGAGGCTTTGGAGACCCACTGAGAATCCTCACCTTCTCCCCTTTTCTCCAGGAACCCAGCACTCTTGAGGCAGCTGCCTTCTGCAGAGGAGTTAGGACAAAACTGGCTGCATCTATCAGGTGGCCATCTCACAGCCTCCAGTTTAGAGCTCCTATGCAACTAGTTTCACCAGATGCACATTAACCAATTACCTAAATTGGCACATTAATTATCATTAACTGATTCAGAATCTAGCAGACAAATAACCTCTTTATTGGTCATTTTTAACCCATTGTAATGGTGTAGTTGTAGATGTCTGTAATATGTATGAATGCAACATGCTTATGATAACTTCTATTTTTTTATAAGCCCTTTATAAGCCACTTATAAATAGAAGCTTAATATGAAGTGTGACAGATTTCTAATCTTTAGTCTTTCCTTAGCCCTCCAATCGCTTCCTTTCTGGAAATACAGAATACATCCAGTATGCCCTAGATATTCTCCATTCTTTCTGATGACTTTAACTCTCAGCCATTGATTCTCTCCACTTCTTAATCAGTGTAAATAGATCAGTGCTGCAACTGTCTTTTTATTTAACATTTTAAAAGGACATATAAGATCAAAGGGGCAGTGAAGGGGTGTTGAATAGAAAATGTATTTTGTTGCTCATGTGATGCTGTGAGGCTGAGGGGTGTTCATGTCAATATAATACAGGCACAAAAATCTGTATTTCTTCTTCACTGCAATAAAGAGGATTGGAGAAGCTCAGTCAATTATTTAAAAGAAGGGAAAAAATACTGAGATGATACTGTGTGGCATTTATGTAGTGTCAGTACTTTGCAATATTCTCTTTCACCAAAGGCAGTGTGTGTTATGCTCTCCCTTTCACCAGTGGGCAAACACTGGCACAAAATGCCTGGTTTAGGGTTACAAAGCAAATCAATGCCAAAATGAGGGATGGAACCCAAATTTCCTGGTACCCTACATGTACTGCTGCTGCTTACCTGCCTCTGCCAGGGGAGAGATTCTTCTACTTGAAAATAAGGTATTTTTTCAATAATAAGAAGAAAACTCCAGAAGTGTAGGAAATGGAAATGTTTAGGAGTCTGTACTGGGTGTATTTGCTTGCTTACTTCTGTGGGGGAAAGCCTGTGAATCAAGAGACTCGGATGGTATGGAAAATTTAGAACTAATACCTGTTCATCTCAGCATATGTCATTCGGATTTTGTTCAGTCTAATCCCTCCAGTGTCCACTATGTTTTTACTTTGACTTTAGAAGAAGTAAAGCCTTGTAGTTATTTTTTACCCTTTCTCACATTCAGCTATGAACAGTATAATAATTAATGTCTCCAGACATTTAATATATTGACATGCATTTGCAGATAAGCACATCTACTGTGTTTCTCACAAACCATAGGGAACATCAGGTGCAGAACCTGTTGGATTTGAAGCACAGCCAAAGCTAATGGCTGCAAATTGTAATCTAACCTAACACTTTCTCAGCCATAGATTCCTCCCCCTTTTTCTTCTCCTTAAAACTTTTGCTGTTGCATCATTGATAAATCACAGCCCTTTGCTCTGTAATGTATCCCTTTTTTATTTAAAGTTTCGCCTTCCTACCCATCAAACCCTTCCTCATCAGCATTCCTTTTACTTTTCAGAAACGTATATTCAATATTATAGGCTTGGAGTTCTTTTGTTTTCTCCCCAAAGACGTAAAACCCTGGGGGATTTAAGTATCTACTTGATAGGCTCACACAATCTTAATCAGCCTATAATGGAGCTAATGGCTGTTTGTCATCCTTGGAGATATAAATTTCCTGGTGATGTCTACTGCAGTCAGTGCATGAAGTATGCTCTGACTGCCAGCAAGGTCTAATAACCAGGAGAAGGGCAGTCAGCTTCATTAGCGAGAGCAAGACTGAGACCGTGCCGGCTGTTTTTCTGGGGAACTCTGCTTTTTTGAATACCAAGGGGGGAAAATGGATAATGCTGGTAAGTGAAATAAAACAGATCTTCATTCTTAGTGGAGCTCTGGGGTTTGTTTGTATCCTGTCTCACTTGCTGCAGGAGATGTGTTTCTTTAGCCTTTGTGGCTTCTTCCTTTTCAATGTCCTTTATTAAAGCAAATTTCTATGTGTAAAATGTGACACATTTAAGCTGTTAACCCTTTAACAGTCTCTTTTTTTCTAGTTTAAGTGTGTTTCCTGGAAATGTGAACCTAAACTGTGATGTGGGATCTGCCTTTTTAAGGTTTTCAGTGTTATTTCAGAAGCTATATGCAGGAAAAGTGGCAGGAAGGGAAAATGCATGTACTTCAGTAGGAAAATATCTCTCACTGATTTCAGTAAGTGGGGATAGGTAACTAATAAAGCTAACAAAAAGTAGATAATGCATACCTCTCATCTGTCTTATTTTAAGCTGTTTCTATTTTCTCTCTGTAATGCCTTGTTCTCTTTTATATTTAGTATACAAAATATTGAATATATTTGCACTTTTTATTATTTTCTTTGATGTTCTAACTTTAGATCATACATTTTCATTCCAAATAATGCACTTCACGGTTTCTAAGGAGGCGCACACAAAATGAACATTGATGAAATGCGTTATTTGCATTTCCCTTTTGCATTACCTTATATCACTGAGCAGAGCAAAAAGAGAGCTCTTTGGGATGGATATTTTGCATGTTGCTTTGACTGCTATAAAACTTGAACTTGTCAGTGTTTCACTGTTTTGTTGGCACTAGTGCAATACATACTAGGACACAGAATATGCAGTAGATTCAGTGCCTTTTGAAACCTGCTTAAATCATCAGGTTTATCTAATGTTGACCTTAAAAGTGACGATCACCTCTATAGTGTGGGAAAAAATTATTCTACAGTGGATTTTAGCAATGATACTATATATGTAGAATATATTTGTGAGGTTTTGTGTATGGGCTTTTTGTTTTAACAATAGCAAAACTCTTGCTGATGTCTGCTAAGCTGTTCAGGTCAATCTCATCACAAGTGTACTGCTGTCGACTTCTGTGACAAACAGATTAAAGGGTCTTGCTGCTTTTATTTCTATAAAGTTTAGACATAAAAAAAAAAAAGAAAAGTTTTTCCAGAAATTAAAATGTTGGTATCATGGAAAAGTACAGTGCCAGTACCTATGAGCTTATAAACTGACATGGTCCTACTAAAATGTTCATTTCTGTGAAATAAATAGATTTAGGGATATTCTTTGCATTTGGTGCTTTGGCTAGTTTTTAAGAAGCCTTAACATAACAAATGATAATGACTTGTGTTCGTTATTCCATGACGAGGCAGAATTTTCTGGTCGGAGGGGAAGGATTCCTGTTCTTTGGCACAGAACGCCTGTGGGCAAGAGATACCCTGGCACACAGAGCTGCTAATTCCTCCAGGTTTTTATACTCCCCAGCATCAACAACTAATACTATTGAAGTCTTGACAGAGCTATCACTTTAATCCAGCTATAAGGATCTGTTCTGGAATGAGTCACATTTATTTTAAAGGCCAGTTTTGGGGGGGGAGGGGTTGTGTGTGAAGAGGGAAGCTAGTATCTGAAAACCATAGAAACAGATTTTCCTGTGTGTGCATATATTTTTTTGCCTTAGGAAGATGCCAGTTTGGCTGCTATCTTCAAAATTTGGAAGTTAAGATAAGTAAGGCTTTGCTCTCTGCACAACTTTATCAACTGTTCTCAAAGCCTCTTATAACACCAGTTCGCTGAAAAGTTCTAGATATTTATCTTTTTTTCCATGCAGAAACAGTGACTAGTACTTCACTTTTTTAGAAAACAATTTATAGACAGTTGAAATTAGTTAAAGTAACCCTTTTGGAAGGAGAAATAAAAGCTAGTTGTAAAAAAAAAAAAAACAACATCCAAAACCAAACCAGCCTAACAACAGATGGAATTAAGCCTTAGTGAGGATGTCACAGCAGAGCACAAGCCCATGCTCCAGCTTCCACTGTAGTTACCAGTGAGCTTCTTGCTGCCTGCAGTCGGCTTAGTCCAAACCCCCAGCGAGCTTCAGCCCCCTCCGTGGCATGGGCACGCTCCCTTCTCTCTTCCAAGCGCCTAGCTGCCTCCATCCACACTTTGAGTGGTGTAGGGAATGCATGTCTCCGCAGAGCCTACCGGACCTGGGGAGCTGGGTAAACACAGCTGGGTCTGCAGTGGTATTTTTAGGACTCTTGATCCCTAATTGCAACCGAGTCGGGTGCCAATGTGGGGACGGTGCAGCTGAATAGCTCTGTATATCTGGCCCATGCCCTCTGACTTCTGCAGGGATGCGAGTGTACCTTTGAAAACCAGCACAGTGTGATCTGGGTGCTTTCGAGATCAAACAGACAGGAGCAGGATATTTGCAACCATAAAACTAACTGCCTAATTAATTTGTTCTTCAGCAGTTCACCAACTGAAATGTAAACATGCTAATGTATACAAACTGGATACGGGCCTGAATTCTTCCTAAAGAGATGCTATTTCTGGCAATACAGAACAGCAGAATGTTAGCAAAGCTGTGAGTTTCAGCCACTAACTGTTAGAAATAACAATTTGGTTATCAGTGTCAGTGAATCAGGCCTTTGTTATTAAATTTATCATGCTGCCAAAGAGACTTTCAAAGTCGGACCATGGATAATTGTTGGGCAAAACTCCATCTTCTGCTCTGCATAACAGAAATATCTCTGTAATTCATCACTCATCTTCTGTGCCATCACTAAAATAATTTTCTGGCCAAAACTGTTACTTAAAAAGATCGGTGTTGCTAATAGGTCACCTGTGTGCACCTTTTAGCTGTTTTGGTCCATGCTATTTTGTGGTTTTAAGAAATAATATTTTCATTTTAAAAGTCTTTTCCTTTAAATGTTAGATTGCCTATACTTTTAATATGTGTACTGAGACAGTTCCACATAATTATTGTCTTGTGTGTTCTTCTAAAAGCCTTTCCTGGAATAACAATAAAATATTCATCCATCTGTGTATGGCATATCAGGACAGTTCTAGTTGGATTTTTTTTTCCTATTTTGGCATCAGCTGGTTGTGATGAGCTGGCTGCAGGTATTTAGCTGCAAGACTGACCGCTGCTATGGGCAGGGGAGGGCAGCCAGCAGCCCCCTGCCTGCCTCCACCGGCAGGTCCTGGCTCTGGCTTTGCTGCACACGTCTGCTTTGGGCCAGACATGTCAAGCCTGGTGACAGCAATGATGTAATAAAACTCATTTAAAAAAACCAATAGTGGGCTGGAAATAACTCATGGGAAAATAAGCTAATATAAAAGTAGCAAGAAACTTGCAGTAGCAGGAAGGGAGCAGCTGCGGAAACAGACGTGCTCCCAAGTGATGCTTTTTTGGGGGGATTTCCTGTAAAAGTGAGTGAGATCAGCATCATCCCTTCCCCTGGAGCTCCTAATCATCTGTGTCCTGCCTGGACAAGCATTTCATCTTAAAGTGGGCAAGTCTCACACACTCGTTCATACCCAAGGGACATGCCAACGCAAGGTGTCAAAAGCTGGGGGGAAGGATCTTACCAGGGTGAATGGCACCGTAGCGAGGTGCTGTGTCGTGCATACCATACCAGTACTGAACAAAAATGGAAGGCCTTATTTCATGTTTCTTTGGGATTTATATGACTTCTTTGCACTTGGAATATTATTTTAGCAGTAATGAGCTAGCTGTGGTTAATTGTTACCCTAAATTATGTAGGCTTTACAGCTGTGGCTGCAGGCTATGCCTTCCAGTAAATAATGTTTTAAAGGGAGTGGAGGTCTTGCATATTGAATACCATATCTCTGAGGAATATGCAGTAGCACATTGAACTTCATATCTGACCAGCACTGAAATTTAGAGCTGTCCGTTGGAGCAACACTACTTAACCTGAGGTCTGAAATGCTGTGGGACGGGTGAATAGCAAGTGTCAATTTAGCTGCCTTCTGCATGGTATTGCATGTTACAGGAAGCGTAAGAGACACAGGAAGCTGTTTGCTGACAGTAATTCTCTTGCTTTTGAGGTAACTTGTCATTTTTGTCTTTCAGTAAGTCAATAGGACTTATTTAGCATCCTTTAAATATAGGACTGCTGGGATTGAATGCTGGTTGAAGATTTAACCTTACAGATACTTTGTAGTCTGTTACCTGAATTTGAGGCAAACAGGATGTATCTTTTTAAAATGCATGTAGGGGAGAAAAACATGGAGATAATTAGAAGAGCAAGCTGGGAGGTGGGCTTCAGATTATGATCCTGGTTTTCTCATCGGCTCACAGTGCTCCAAAACTTCTAATGCAGCCCAGCTGATCTGTGTGCAGAATTAGGCTAGATAACAATCTCAGTGTGTTGTAAGGTTCACTTGTTGTCCATAAAGGACTCTGAAATCCTTCGGCCATCTAAGGCTTAAGCTTGGCTGAATTGTCCCTACCAATTTGGAAACCTATTGAAATAAACCCACTTGCGATGGAGACAGTGACAGTGTAACTGCGGGTTTGTCAGCCCTTGCAACGTGATAACAACTCGGAACTCCAGCAAAAATCAGTCACCTCCTGCTGGCACCTTCTGGTTTGATCTTTGCTGGTACTTTGCCCATGTTTTCCCCAACAGCATGAAGATGCTTTTGGAAAGGACAACAGCATCTACTTTCTCTCTGTCCCACTCTTATGTGTATGTTCAGTCATTGTCCTTGCAAAATGCGACTATCATTGATGCCATGTTAACTTTTATTGGGTTCATATGCTGTATTCTATAGATCACAAAACGGTTTGCACATGGGCAACAAAATACAAAGCAATAATCAACTCTTTTATACTACAATCTGAATCTTTATTTGTCTCCTGTTCATACTCATGGCCTCAGCTGAAGCAGATGCTCAATGTATCACAGGTTGCTGCCTGATAGAAAGTTGAATTTCTTCTTGTAATTGTGCAATACTACTCATGGTTTGTGCTGCTTTACCCAGAAGCTGGAACAGTACGCTTATAAAGCCATCATTTTGGAAAACGTTTCTGTGAGGATTAAACTTTCTTGTGATGCTGCTGCTTCCAATGCTATTTTCAAGCCTGTATACACATAACCCAGAATAACTCTATCAGAGCTTGCACTAGAAGTAACCAAATACAAAAATGATGAGCATCTTCTAATGTAGAGGTGGTCCACTCACCCTGCTTCAAATGGCTCTTTAACTAGAAATGCTGTGGTTGCACTGCATTGACATACACTCATCATATTTTAAGCAACGATTCCAGTCACTACAGTACTTCTTACAAAGAAGCACTGTGAACGCTGCCAGTTTGGAGAGACAGCATAATATAGATTTTATTTTCTAATAAGTTCTGAGTGTGTTTCCTGATAAAAGCTAGCATCAGACCATCAGGTGCTGAATTCATGCCTTATGTTTACATCTGCTGGTTGTGTGGGTTTTTTGGCAAACTGTCCTCAGACCCCTGTTCTGCGCTCTGAGTCATCACTACCACCTCTGGTGAAGAACAAAGTGTTGTGTACAGAAGCAGTAATCCAAAATTGACAGGTATTGCTTCCCCCTAATGCTTCCAGCAAGGAGCAGACCACAGCTGCACAAGGGAACAGTCCAGAGGAGGAAAGGTTGTACTAAGAGAGGCACCAGCACAAATCCTGCTGAGAAAAGCAGCCTGTGATCCAGGGGCTTCACACCCCCCAGGCTGAGGGGGCTGGAAGTGAGCTGCAAGGGGGAAGCCAGACTGTATGACCAAAGAATGGGTGGCTGATAATCAGGATCTAGTCTGCTGCTGTTTAATCATCATTCATGGTCTCTAACTATGAGGCTTTTAGGAAATTTAATGCTTAATTATGGGGTGACTTGCTAGGGTATTGCTATGGACTCTAAAAGTAGACTGGATGGAATTTTACCATAAAGTCCCTTCTTTTTTTTTTTTTTTTAGTCCGTCTCACTCTTTAACCATTTTTTATATTTTCACATAAAACGTTTACGAGACTTCTTCCTGAAGTATAATTGGAAAATATAAGTAGCTTAGGACTATAAGAATACCTAGCAACCTTTTCCCAGCAGAGAGAAGTAAATCCTGAATAAAGCAGCTGTGTTGCTCTCTGATGGCTGCTTCTGGCAGGTGGGGCCCTGCAGCCCCTGGGTGAGCATAGGGGGCCCGGGACCAATGCGAGCACCCCCCACCAGTGCCCTGTGGAGGGGAAGAGTGTCAGAGGAGATAGAACACCCAGGTTTGTTATCCCACACCCAAGGAACTGTCTGTGCTTGGCTCTGGGCACAGCTCAGCGCTAGAAGGGATGATCCATTTACTGCTGGCGATGCCAGAACAAAGAGGTAGCCACATTCATTTGAATAAAACGACCACCTTTTCCGCAGATACTGGGAGACAGAAACCAATGCGGTTGGTACTGGTATCAGTACAAAAGCATCCTCTCCAAGCACCTCGTGGGGGCAGTGATACCTGCAGTTGGACTTCTCACAAGGAACAGAAGTTTATAGCTGGCTGTTTCCTCCCAGAGGAGACAAACTTGACCCAGACCTGTCACCTATGGGGTACTGAGTTGCTGGGATCATATGGCACAAATAACGGACTTGAGTGCAGACTTAGGTCCCTAACAACATCCGATTTTCAAATAAAGCAAAAGGCCCAGGAGAAGCTAAACTGGCCAGGGCCAAATATTTGCTCGATCTTAGTTTGCTCAGTACCACCATTTCTGTAATGTAACTATTAAAAATTACTGTGATCACTTATCTCACAATTTAGTATATGCTAAAAATCCCTTAAAATATATTTCTGAATAGCAACAGGGTATTTTGTAATGATAAAGACAGTCCTATGTCTCTACAGAGAGGCAGACACAGTAGAAGACAATCCCAGAAACATTTTTTTTCATCCACGGCTTGACCATTGCTAGGAGAAGCCTTGCACAATGTAATTCAAACACAAATTACGACAGCAGCTGGTATTTCCACAGGGAACAAAGTTGCGATTGATTCGTACTAGCTCTAGCTCCTGCTGACTCACAAGTCCCTTCTGTCTTTCTCACTGGGACTTGCATCGGTCCAAAAAGCAAGGGGTATTTTGTTATGGAGCTTTGCATGGAAACCATGTGGAGACACGGGCTGAAAATATGGTGATCGCAAACCAGCGGAAAATGCATGTTGCTGGGATCAGCTTATTGAGATTGAGACCATTGTCCAGCAATGCTTTGCTACGGCCTTACTGTCAAGGGAAATGGTTTGTTAATGTAGGAACCCTATGGAATTCACGTGTGTGCGTGTATCACGTGTGTATATATTTTAGCTGCTTTGTTTGTAGCTGCAGTTGTTATATAAGTCTCCTTTTTCTTCTCTTTTCTGTTTCTGTTTTTGTTATTTAATATTATTAAAATAACTAACATGACGCATTATTCTGTTTTAATTTCAAGTGAAATTTGGCAGCTTCTAGTGGTGGTATAAGATTTAATTGCTCTTGGCATTTTAAAAAGAAATGCAAATGACCAAGATATTAAACTGATGAATTATGACAGCTCACATAACACTTTTTTCAATGGATTTTTTCCATGCATTTTTAATATGCAGAATAGTCAGCCTTAATACTACCATATTTACAATAAATCATTATTCCAATGGAGACATTCTGCTTTGTCAGGCAATACATAATCAGCAGTTTTCAATAAAGAATCTGAAAACTGTTTAACATTAGTTCTGTGACACAAACTTATAAATGCCAGACAATTTAAAATTGGGGCCAATACACTGCCCTTAAATTGGGATATTAAGAAATAATTGGAACACTGTAAGGGCAGGTTGCCAAATGTAACTTTTAAGTTCCCTACTTTGTATCACTTAGCACAGTGATTGTAATATATTATACGGCTTCTGTAAGGCATAAACATGCATTTCCTACACATCAGCGTAAGGCTTTGAGCAGTGCCCTCAAGAGCTCGAAGTGGCTGTTTACTTTGGCATGTGCGGCTACAAGAGGCACGAGGCACCACAGAATGTAGGAGCAAGGATGGCTTTGGACTTAAAAATGGGAATGGGAAGACCAGTAAGTGCTACCTCAAATAGTAGGTCAGACTGCTAATGAAGAAGACTGTTGTCATCATTGTGAAAGACAGCTGATATGTGCTTGCCTGAAAAACCAACACAAATAAACTTCTCAGCACGTTGCAGATGGAGCTGTGTGACCTCAAGCACTCCTTTTCTCTGCTTCTGGCACACCACACTTGTCTTTTGCACCTTTGCCTTTTTGCAGCCTGTCAGGAAGCACCTAAGCATCCACAGGATGCAAAAATGGTGCTTCCCACAGCAAAGCATCTATTACCTGCTGCTGTGTTGGACTGGTCCTGATAACTCCTGTGGTCCCCTTCGCTTTTGCGTTCCTGTGCTGGTCTGCATGCTCAGCGTAAACCTGCATCACTGGGTTTCTTTGTTTCTTTTTTTTTTTTTCTTCCCTTCTTTCTTTTTTCCTTCTGCCCATTTTCACAGTCACAGTGTATTGTGGGCAGAATGAAAAAGGAAAACAAGTGTTTTGACAATATCAGTAGCTTGGCAACCATGAGGCTTTCCTGTGGCTTTGCAGAGGAATTTGGAGTACTTGTTTTCTGTACTTCCCCTGGTTGTGCTCTGCACTGTGCACCAGAGCTCCAGTTCTGCCACTGATACCACGAAAGTAGGTTGCTGTGCTCAAACCCAGTGTTTGCCTGAGTCTCGTGAGTTCAGTTTTAGCACTGGCAGGACGGCATATGCATTGCTGGGTTTGACTGCGTCCATCATGGGCCATCCATTGGCTGTCTCATACTATTTGGAAAGGGGAGTGGGTGAAATCTAAAAAGCAGTTTAGTTTCTAGAAACACAGAAACAAGATGGTAAGAGAACAGTCACTGTGTCACGCTGGGCTGCTTCTCAGCTGCAAGGGAAAAAGCAAAGGAGGTTTTCACATGCCTCATGATTTCCCTCCTTGCAAGCTCCATGGTCACACTGGCTAGACCCAAATGTCAGAAGGTGGAGGATCTTTACAACTGGTATGAAAGGACTTCCCACAGTGGTCGCCAGGTTATTTCAGATTTTTCTGTGTCAAAGATGACCAGTTGAAGATTTTTACTGTCCTTAAAAAGCGTATCAATGCTTTGCTCCCAATTTTTTTCCTCCCATTTCGGTGAACATTAAATCAAATTCTGTTACATGTTCGTTTATAGAACAAGCTGTCTTCTCATAATATTTATGGATGGCTGCATCACATTCTTTATGCAGTTCAGGAGGCATTGCAAACACATGGGACCAAAAATGTTTCCCAAGCAAAACAACATACTCTTCGACACGCGGAGGACTGACCTGCGTGGGTGATAGTCAGCTACAGCGCAGAACCTGTGGAAAGTCTGCAGTGCTTAGGGACACTGTTGGAGATGGAGTGCTGGGCTAAGTGAACCTTTCCTGTACGTGTAGGAGGGATGCAAGTATGGTAGGGAGGCGGGGGGTCCCAGCCTGCTGCAAGATGTGTTAGCGTATAGTAGTGGCCGGGAGAGCGCTACGGAAGAGCTGCAGACAGTTGGCCACACAAAGGCACAAAGCTGCTGCTTGTTTTGTAGCCCAGAGACAGAGCTGGCAGAACTTTCGGGCCCCCTGTTTCTGGGCTGGGAAGGCAGGGAGTTACCTGGGCTCACAATCATTCCTCTTCTGAGGGTAACCAGGCGGGGGGTGTGTGTCTGTGCGCACAATGTACCCCCTTGGTCTGCCTTGTGAGAGAATTGCAAGCTTTTTTAAAAAAATACTATTAATCTGTATTGTAACAATTTTTAAAGGGAGTAAATGAGGTAGACTGGTAACCATTATCTGGTGAGTCTGACATCAGCCCCAGGCAAAAATACGGAACAGATGATACCGGGACAGAGCCAGAAAGAATGGAGAGACTGAATACAAATAATTCCAATTAATATGAGTTGGAGGAAAACCAGGTTTGAAGGAATTATTTCATACATCTGTCTTGCTGCATTAGAAGTTTGGCTTGGTTCTACCATGTGGAACCTAAAATGATACAAAATAATGTTATGTATCAAAAAGGTTACTCTGTGCCTAAATGCCAGGCTTCAAAATACAAGTGTATTTTGGGAATCATTGTCACCCATCAGGTGTAATTCAGGAGGTATCCAGCAAGAGTTGGTTCTTTGCTGCAGGCTATATGGTGCTACTAGCTCTGACTAGCTAGAAAACAATGAACTATTTTTAGGCGAGAAACTAGTGTGTTCAGACAAATGAGAGGCCGTATAATCAGGGGGAAAATTAATTAGGTCATAGTTAAAGATTGGGAGACTCAGTGTTGAGAAACAGTGATTTTGAAAGATACTTGCATAATAATAGCATTATGCTGGAAGCACATGTTCAGCTGATGAGCTCTGTCCCAGAGAGCTAATGCAGTCTTTTGCAACACTGAAAGATGTTGTCTTACTCAGGTTTGAGCACTGGAGTGACTTTTTCTGGGAAAATAGGTAATCCTTGGTGTCCTACGTCTTCCCTGATATAGGAAAATCTGGAGAGGATTCAGGAAAGCCTTGTAACTAAGCAATCTCAGTCACTGTGAAAGACTGATGAAAGCAAATTTCTTAATATTCTAAACCTCACCTTCATCCAAAAATCCCTTTGCATCTAACTATAATAATCCTACAGAGAAAACAGCCTCAGTGTTTCTTACTGGGAAATACTAGTTTGGACCACTTCATTCCCACTTATGACTATGTATCGCCAAGATCTGTCTATAGAGGTAGTACATTGTTGGGAACTGTAATCTATGTATATATTACATGTGGGTATATATATATATATAAAACCATGAATATAGTGGTAATAGGTGATTCTGAATATACTCCAAACTAGAAAAAAGGAAGGTAACTATTAACTAGAACCAGGGCAAAGCAATACTGCACAACTTAAAGCAGACAGACTGCTAAGAAGGCTGGAAATGAGGGGTCCCAGGTGTTAGAAAGCCTCCAGCAGGATGCTTCCTAATCAGCACTCAGAGTTCCTCCTTCCAGTTTTAATAAAGGCTCTGTTTCCACTGGAGCTAGCTGCATCTGCCTTAATCGCTGCCTGTCGGACACTACAGTATGGCAACGCTGACACATACAAGCCTTGGCTACCCTGCCTCCTCAGCAGGAGAAAAGCTTGTTGAAATAATGCCCGTTATACTGTTTATCAGTGCACATGTAGTTAAATGAAAGATGTTCAGTTCTTTCTCATCATCCCAGAGTCGACACCAGCCACAGTTCCTGTACAATGCATTAACTCATGTTTCTTTTATGTGCTAGGCACTAGCCAGTGAGGCTGGCGGGGGTAAGCCAGAACCAATTAAGTCATTTATCTCCACTTGCACCAATGGAGGGCAGATTTTGGCGTTATTCCAGTGTCTCTGAAATCAGGCACCATCCTCATTCCTAAGTGTTGCTGTCAGCCTGATAATGTAGTTGGAACTCATGCAGGGCTGCAGTGAAGACCATGTTAAAAACTGCTTTGGTGTTTTGCCTAATAGGAAGGGTTTCACTGGCTGAATCTGGCTGTTCAGGAGGCAAGTTACTGGTGCTGCTCTTAGTACTGCAAGGCAACACTTTCCAGGCTTACTACCATTGCTTTATGCAGGCAATATGGTTTTCTTAGTGTGGCTCCAGTAATGGATAGTTCTTAACTATCTTAAATTTTATTTTTCAAAAAAACATCAAGAGGAACCTTTAAGTCCTGTCCTTCAGTTTATGTCTTTCTTCGGGTGGCACCTAAGAATTCAACACCACAGGGCACCCCCTGCTAAGAGGCCCCTTAGGATGAAAGAGCTGGAGGCAGCTGGAAGCTGGAGGTTGTGGTGAAGGTTAATGCTGTCGTTGGAGCGTGCAACCAGGATCTGCAAACTCCACGGTGCCTAAAATAACAAGCAGTTCATTAGGCCTTAAATAGACTATGTGTATGATAATACAGCCTACCTATTAGGGTACTCACCTGTCCTACTCAGTGCCTACTGAAAATGCTGAAGCACTCTTTTTTTTTTTTTTTTTTTTTTTAAGGAGGACTAGAAACGAGCTCAGCCCCATGCCACTGAGCTATAGAGAGGTGTTGACACTGCTTTATTCTTTATGCAAAAGCATCACCAATGTTGCCCCCTAAAACCCAGCTGGAAGGACACAAGTCCCCAAATACTTGTACTATACCAGCAAACAGATTCAGTTGTCTTGGACATTGGAAGGTCAGAGAAGCAGGAATTAATCCCTTCAGGCAGAAAAAAGGCTTGAGTCAAGACCCCCCACCTTCTGCATCCTGCCCAAGGTACTGTGTGGATGGACGGAAAGGGTCCCCTCCATCTAAAAGCTGGTCTTGTGTGGGATTTGGTCTGGAAAGAGAACCCCTGTGATACAAACTAGGGTGTACCTTGCTACCTAGTGCTGTGTTGGCTGGGCTCTTCATTTGGGAATGGAGACCCCGAGGACAGAGAATAAGCTTTTTTTCCCCAAACACACATTCTTTTGGCAGCCCAGTATCACTTGAAAAAGTACAGGCTCCTCAAAAAGTGCGGTCTTCAGGCTGCTCTCCAGGAATCTTTGAAAGGGACTGGACATCATTTATCCAACACTAAGTGCTCAGAGTGCAGACAGCTGTGGTGGTACCCCTAAGCTGATGTTTAGTTACCAGGGATGAAAGCTTCAATGTGTGGGTAATTCTGGTGCCTGTGTGGTTGGACAACAATGAAGGAGAGGGTTGAGGACTGTGAAACTGAGTGTTTGTGGATCCAACCACATTTCTGTAAAAGAAATGTGTAAAAAAAAAAAAAAATTCTCATGGCTATGCTGTCACACTCTAGACGAAGCCTGCAACAGATCAGTTTGCTGGGTACTGTAAGGTACTCAAACGTTGCAACGATGAGGAGCCTGAGATTTGTTTTACACTATAGCTGGTCACCTCTCATCGAGCACGCTGTTGCAGCTACTCGGTGTTCTCAGGGTGACCGTGCTCCTCCTATAACCTGTTCTCTTCCAGACTGCAACAAATGGCAGAAAAGATCTTGACCTTAACAGAAATAGCTACCACACAGAACACGTGCTTTCTCCATAGCAAAGGGAATGGGAGGCAAGAAGTCAGGTCTGGGTGCAGGCTGTTGTTGTAACCTTTTGCTCACATTCCCAAACAATGCTCTATTGTGATGTTGTTTCCTGCAGATTATCCCAATAACCAGCGAGCAGTGAAGCATGAACATGTGTTCAGGTTTCCTAGATTGAATTCTAATGTAATAAAATGTGCCAGCTTTCAAAGGGCCTATCAAAAATGCACAAGAGGGTGAGCTGGGTAAAACCGAGCACATGGATTTTGCTGTAACCCTCAAAACTCGGAAACTTCCTGGATTATTGCTTTCTTTTCAGCTGTTTTATGATTTGGCATAAATTGTTTCTCTAAAAGGGCATAGCCTGATGTTGGTAGTAGAGCTTTCATAAAGGCTTCTTTGCAATTATAATAAGGATAGGATTTTTCACGTATGTAAAAAATACACAGCCCAAGGCCTTGCATGGTGTGTGAGCTGACAGAAATGCTGATCTAGTACCTCACCAGGGAAAACAGGGAGACCTGGAGCTCCTATGTGGCCACATCACAGTGCACATGCTGAAGTACTGTGGTTGGTAATATATGAAGTATAAAACTGATTGTCAGTGAAATACATTGTAGTGACTTCAGTGGAACAGCATCAAAGAGGAGCTGAGTGACGTCTCATTTTGGCAGCTCAGTATCAGGCTATTAACAGTGGACTAATGATGTATGCACATAAAAGTTCTGTCTGTGAAGAAGGCTGTGCTCCTCATTCTGGGTTTTCTTTTGTCCTTTAGACAAGCTCAGCTTTTAGTGAGCATTAACCTGGGAGGTACATAATGTCATGGCACTTGGAAGGGTTCGCAGTCAGAAAGGCTCTTCCAGTCAGACAAATTATGTTTGATGTAAAAATTAACAGACAGACAAGCCTAAAATAACTTCAGAAAGGGTATGGATTTTTCTTAATAAGCTGTTATGGTCCATTAGTTAACTGATGTTACTAGACAATTTATACAAACAAGAAATGCCTTGCATGAAGAAATGCCTTGCATGAATTGTGGATCCAGTTATCTTATATTAGCTTCGTCAACTTGATGCGGAAAAATATTTATGAAGTCACCTGATATTTATTGTATGATTAGGAAATGCCAGATTTGTATAGGCTTCCTGCACCATAATTTTTTACCTACTTAGTTTCATAACAGAATGCCTTAAAATTCATAATTTTCTTTCTATTAGACTGGTAAATAGATCTCTTTGATACATCTTCTTTTCTATACCTCTTCCAGTCCATGAATTTGAACTGTATGAAGTCTCTCTGCTGGAACTCCTATTCAGACTTTACAAATTTCATAGGATTAATAGGATCTTTTAACACAAACATCTGTGCACTGAGAAAGTTTTCAGCGGTGCTGGCCACACAAGAAAATTTGTACCTTTTTACCTGGGTCTACATTTAACTGACTTGTGTTAGATTATGCATAAGAGATATGCATAAGTCTAAATACATCCACTTTATAAAGAATTTTACTTAAACTAATCCAGCCCTTGTCCATAGACATGATCTGCCTTGTAAGGTCAGGAGCTAGTAGGGTGCTGAGCAAGGGTTAAGTCTCCGTACCTCTGAAAAAAATAGCTTTGATTAGCTTGAGCTGCAGGGATCTGACCCCTGACAATGTAATGTGATTTTACCCACACTTTGTCTTGAATTGAATAGAAGTCTTCTGGGATCCAGGTGTAATATCCCATTCTGAGACATTTGGCTTTTGTAGAATTCAGCTGCACAAAATGAAGATGGCCCTGTTTCATCCCTTAACCAAAAGGCGATCTCTATTAAGGGCTACTTTAGAAAGGAGCAAGTATTTTATCTGTATACACTAAAAAAAAGAAAGAAAAAAAAAAAAGCAACCCCAAATGCTCTGTGCTTTCTTTAAATGCTAATTCTGCATAGTGCACTCTGATTTATGTTCAGCATGTCAGGATAATGGGGATGGAAAGCACAGGACACACTTCTCAGTCTCATAAATACATTGTAAACCTTTCTGAAAGTTTTCAGCATGTCTCCAGCAATGGATCATTAAATAAGAGGAATAAACAAAGAAGGAACCATCAACCTGACCTCCACATAACACACTTAGTGACTGCCAGCTACATTCATAAATTTAAGGCACTGGGTTTTATCACCATGTGTGAATCAAGATTGCGGTTCATATTTACTGTGCAGTTCATGGGAAAAAAAAGACTCTGCTATCTTGTGTTGTATTTTAGGAGTTTAAGTGAGGGGGATCTGTGCTTGAGAATGCTTAGGACCAGCACCCCACCCCCTCCCTCCTCATACATCATGTGTGTAGGCGAGACTTTATATAGACCTTGCTTACTGTTCTGGGAGAAAACAACTATTTACTGTGGTACACAGCTAACATGCAAGCAACTGTCTCAGCTTTTCTGGAAAGGGCAATTGTTTAAAAAGGGAAATGGAGTGGGTGTGGGTGTCTTATGTAGGGTATTTTTTTTTTCTCTTCTTAACACTGTTAAGACCTACCAAACAAGAAGGCCAATATTTGCATACCCCAGTGACAGGAAAGTCCTACACCAGATAGCACAGTTCTCTAAGTGACTTCACTGAAAATACTGAAGCATAATGCCAAGCTGGATTTTGTGGCTCAGGCCCCACAACCAAAGGCGTCTGTCTTGCAGCCAGAGAGCCCAGTGGATGCTAGCTGCAGTGGCCATGAAGGCACTCCTGAATGGCACGGGGCTGTGCCTTGCACCAGCTCAAGGTTTTAGAGGGCACCTGGCATTGCAGCCTGGCTCCTGGTGATGCCGGGGACAGCAGAGGAGGCAGTGAGGGCTCCCCAGGCAGGTCATGGTTTTGGAAATGTGCATTTTCTTCCTTTGGCAATGGGTCTTCTTGGGTTAATTTTTGTCTACACTCCAATACTTCCAAAAAGCACTGTTAAATTAAGTCCTTTTTCTCCCAGTAAGTAGGAGACCAGTAAAGGTCTTACTGCTGGCTCTCCCACGTCAGCTTTGCGGCCTCTATACAGGAATGTAATTCAGTGAGCCACAGAACCATGAAAATATCTGAAGTACTGTTTCTTTTAAATGGATTTTCCTTACAGACAAGTTATCTTGCTGGGTATTTCTCTGAAAGCTTCTGCCAGCCCAATTTAATTTGGTTGTAGCTGAAAACAATAATATTACATTTACATTGGTTTTAAAAGTCTCTGCAGTTTTTCTCCCTGCAGCCCATCTGGCTTTAATGCTGCTGAATTTTATTTTAATGAAATTTGTTCATTTTAACTAACTAAATGTACTGCATTAATGATCTGTATTAAGCAGGTAGTTAGAAAAAAGTGTAATATTGATGTTTAGCCTTGGTAAAAGCCCTTTTCTGAAGAACCATATGGCATTCCTGCTTTAGTTCATATAATTGTTTTAGTTTCCTTATGTGTAGGTTTTGCAACTGAATGAACCTGAACTAAACATGATCTGGATCAGCTTAAAAAAAACCAAACAGGACTAGCGTGGTTAAAGCACACTGGTTCCCCTGGCCACCAGCAAGCAAACAGATGACGCAGGAGAATTTAAAAAGCAAAATGAGACCCACAGATTGACACTGGATTTAAACAATCACCATGCAGAGACCAAATGCCATGCACATGGGAGGAGCTTGAGGCAAAGCTTGCCAGGCTTTCTGCCTTATTAAAAGCAGCCTTCTCCAGGGAGATGTTAGCAGGTTACTAGATCAGAATTCCCCTACAGCTTGCTGGCAAGTGTGCGAATCCTGACCCTTTATAACCCTCCCTAACTGCAGCAATGCATTCGGTCATATAGAAGTTAAACAGGGATGGTATGTTTCCCAACTTGAAGGATGGCTTTAGAAAAGAGTGGTATGTAGAACCTATTAAGAAGAAAGCTACACCCTGTTTGCAGAACAAAAGACAGCAGCTGATTCTGACGTCCAAAACAACCCCCCCCCCTCGCCCAAGCAACTGCTGGGGAGGGAGGTGGCTGGCGTGCATATAAGCATGAAATTGAATCTACTGGTATCTTTGAGCCAGTCACACCTTTTTGACATTATGTCTAAAGCACAGGGCCCAACCACCAAGGTCAACCTCCACTGAACACATCCCTGTTCGTGGGGTTTTAAGAACCCCTTGGCTGGCTGCTCTTCCCTGGCAGAGCAGGTTGTGTGCTTTGCCAGCCGCACTGGCTTGACGGTGGCCACTGCCGGTGAGCCCCGCGGCCTCCACCACCCGGCTGACCCACTGGCCCCTACCAAGGAGCCACAGCTCGGATGAGCACTGCAAGGCTGATCTGTGCCATGCCACCCCTGCGGGACATTTTTGAGAAGGAAAAAGCTTCTGGGCCCAGTGCACAGAGATCCAGGGGCTGACTGTTTGTCTTCTGTCCCCACCTCCTCACTCCCTGGTGACATGGGGATTGACTTCTGTCCATCCCTGTGGATAGCCAGCGAGCAGCCAGCTGGTCATTCCTGGCTGAGGCTGGATCTCTCTCAGGGCCAGCAGGTAACTGCAGCCACACACACATGCTTGGAGGCACCACACTGAGGTTTTGGTCTGCCTTCCCAAGGGAAACGGGCTTGTACAGCTATGCTCTAGTATGGTGGCCTCCAACCACAGTTCTTGAGCCCTGTGGGGAGCTGGCATCAGACCTGGTGGAGGAGAAGCAGCCCGAGTCAGTGCTCAGCTAGTGCTCGGTATCTGCCTCCCCACAGACCCCAACAGAGCCAGCAGGGAGGGGACGTCACTCCCCTGTTAAACCTCTGCCCCCCACCAGGCCCACTCCTGGGGAAACTTCCAGTCAGTGTTTGCATTTTATTGCGAGGCAAGAACTGTGAGCAAAAGCCATACATCTGTGGAAAAGCCAGGCTGCACAATAGCAGAAGATTCATTTTACACCCTTGATGGTTGTAGGCTTTTCTAATGATTAGCAAAGACGCAGGCCAAGCACCATAGCTGTAATCCGGTAGGTGCAAAAAGGGCTTTTTCCATGATGGAAAAATGCCCAGGGCCAGGCCAGCCACCTTGGAGCAGCTGGAATAAGCAGGGAGCAGACTGAAGATAGCAGGAAGAGTCTGCCAAGGAAGAGTGACACTGAGCAGGATGCACTCACATGTTTTGTAGCACCCTCCCTTCCCCCACTGCTCCGCATGAAATGTGGAACACCCACCCTAGGGATACTAACACTTCCCCAGGACCAGCAAGGGGTGCTGACACGCTGTAATAATAGACGCTGTGTAAGTGCTGCACGTGGAGAGTGGGTATTGGCTCAATATTTGCAAAATGGGAATAATAAGCCTGGTCTTGCAGAAGACCATTTGGGGAGCGTGGTGCAGGAAAGAACCCAGCACACGGGAAGGAGAGCACATCCACCACCGGCCCCTTATTCTGCTACTCTGCAGACACTGATGAATTAAGTGTGTAGTGTCGTGCTGTGCAGAGTAAGTGGAACAGACACAGGGAGATATCTGACATATATTTTGAAGTGTATTTAATATCGTAGTGCTTCCGGATTCCACTAGCATGCTAGGGGTTTTGGCCTCAAACCAATGTTTGCATCAGTACCATGTGTCTCTGGAACACCAGTGCTTACTTTAGAGCTGGCTATGAAAATAGTTTCCATTATAACCCCTTGTTTTCACATGCTTCTTATATTTTATTTTATTTTGAAAATCCTCTTTTGAGTCAAAAATTTCCATTCTGTATCTTTGCCAAAAGGTAAAGTTTTCCTCCCCTCTTTTTCTTAAGCTTGGAGGAAGAGTCTTCCAGAATGTTTTTGAATCATGGGAGAATGGAAAAAATGCATTTTCCCAGTAGGGTTAAAAAAAGGTCCACACTTTCATGGTGGTGGAAACACAGGGGGAAATGAAACCAAAGGTTGAAACTCGTATTTTGATCTAGAGATTTCTGTAGTAAACCAGCTTCATAGGGTATGACTTTGATTTGCCAAAGGCAGAGATTATTCTGGGTTTTGGCAGTTAATCAGGCACAGGTCCAGGTTTCAAACTTTGCTGGCATTCAGGGTATCATTTAAGGTAGTGTCTTTACAGCTGCCTATTTAAAGCGGAAAGAGCTGGTCCCCTGTGGTCTTCTGCCCTTCAGAGCTAATTATATCCAGCAATACATTTAAATTCATTCTAAAATCTGATTGAATGGAGAGGAACTAGATGAACAGTTGTGCCAAACACTTCAAAAACTTTTTCTCAATTCTCACTCACGTCAGCAAGAGCAAATGGATGTGTTGAAGTCATGGACAGGCTCAGGCACTTCACAAGGGCCAAAGTGCATGACAGGGTATGTACACATGACTGACTCGAGCCACTGAGAAACTTCATTCATTATGCTTGCCAAATTTTTTGTTGATGCCTTTTTTTCCCCTTCACATAGGCTAAGAAGCATCAGTATAAAAATCTGCTCTGTTATGTGTAGTTACACTGCATCAATTAATGAACAGAAGAGGAAAGAAAGAGGTGGGCATCTAACCACCATGCTGATGAGTGATCCTGCACCCCTATGCTGCTTTCTGATACTGTGTTTTCCTGGTGAGAGCTGTAGCTGATACACTAGTGGTAATTCCCCTTGTGTGTTCTAGAAATTATACAAAATGTGAACAATTCTTGGGCTAGCAGTACAGTTGTGACCTTCAGATCCGCATTTTCTGGCTTTTTTGCAACTTTTAGCTACACAGCCTGCACATTTCATTAAGCCTTTTGCTTTCTATCGTTCAAAACCTGCTCTAAGTGTACATACTTTTGGCAAAGGCATCCAAAATGATGTGTTTATTTTGCTCCACGGCCAAAAAGCAGTGATTCATAGCTATAGAGGGAAAGCCACAGCCAGCAACCACCACACATGCCCTGAAGAGCAGAAAGCTGTGTTTTCCTAAGGAAAATGGTTAGTGCAGCTGGACTAGTATCACAGTTGACTTCGCTGAAGTGAGGAGGCACTGCTGGGCAGGTTGGAGAGTGCAGTCATTCTCCTGGATAATTGGGCTTTGCTGCAGCAGCCAGCAGGCATCTGGAGGCTGCCATTAAGCCCATATGGGAGAAAGAAAAAATGCCTAAGGAGAGCCAGTCCAGCCGATAGGAGCCTTTCCTTGAAATGATGAATTTTAGGGAGCTCCAGTACTGTGACCACTGCTATGGTGAACGTAATGGAAAGTGCAACAAGCCTTGAGAGAAGAGGTGGAGGAGGAAAGCTGGTGTACCGCAGTAAGAATAGACCTCCAGCTGCATCTAGACAACACTACTTTGTTCTCCCTGCTGGGGACACGCCAGCTTGTACCAGTAAAATGGCCTGTCCACTCTTTGTTGTAACTATTGATATGAACCTGTAGCGGCTAAAGCCTTTGAAAAACTGGCAGAAGCCTGACTCTTGAGGAACTCTACACTCCAGCATGTCATTTTTACGCTGTTGCTTTCTTCTTCCCCAGTGGCTTGAACTAGGACAAGTGGAATGCTATTTATAATTTTTAATGTAGTTCTTTTTGTCTTTCATCACAAATCTGGAACCCTGGACAAAATTGATATCTGGTGAAAAACACACAGTTGATTGGAAAATTTCTGGTGGCTATTTTCTGCCTGGAGAGGCAATGCTGTCCTGTGCTGTCACCGCGCTGCCACTGCACGGCGAAACACAACGCAACAGGAGGTGCCACGATCAAGGAGCCAGTATGAAGCACAAAGGAAACAATCACGTACGAACAAGCATTAATATCGAGTTCTTGTTATTAACAATCATAAATATGCAGAAGAGTTTTGGAAAATCCAAAGTTTAAAATTTACACCAGGAGCGTAGCATTTAAATTATGAAGTATTAAGGCGGGGCCTTACAGACTTTGGGTTATGTGTCATGCAGTCCACTGGTGGGGTTCTTCAGCTTTTTTCCAGGAACATCTGGTCTATGGTTAGGGACGCAATGTGAGCCAGTATATCAGTTCCTCTTGGTGCTTTAAACAAAGACAGAAGGTAGCTTTTCTCAGCCTCAACTGCACAGTGCTTAGCTCTCTTTATAAGAAGATGACAAGATCCTTGCCCTGAAGAACACACATTTCTTACAGTGTATCAATTTTTGGTAAATTCAAATGAAAAAAGCCCAACACTGTTACTGTCAGAAGGGTCTGATTAATCAGGCTCTGAATCTTTCATTTGCTCACTTCTCATAATCTTGCACAAGAAGTTCTCCATAACCTGGATTACACCACTTCTGCGACTTACGTTGGAAATCTTTAGGCAGCCAATAACTTTTAAAACAGTAAATGTTAAAGTAATAATTCTCTAAATAATTAGTGAAATATTCTGTCTGTGAGGAAAGGAAGGTTCCTGCAAAGGCCAGGCTTCCTGACGCGAAGTAAGGGAACTGACTCCAGATCTTTGCAAGCAAAGTAAACAAACATGAGCAACAACTGTGGGATGGAGAAAAAGTCAAAGAATCAGAGGGATATAAAGTTCTAGATTTTGCTTTTCAGGAACATTAGGGAAAGAAAACATTTTTGAAAGATACAGTGGAACAGAACTGGGGTGGATGTGAAGTGTGTAGAAGTTTAAATGTTAAATGTAAAGAAAGTGTGGGGGAATGGTGGTGGTGGTGCAGGCAGGGCAGTTTCAGAGGCTGAGGAGCATGTGCAGGAGAGGAGTAGATCTGCTCTCCATGACTCCTGAAATGTTTGAGTTGGGACCTTTTTCTATTTTCTGCCTTTCAACCGCACAGACATTATGCAAATTACTTCAAAAGCTCAGTGCATACAGTACCACAAGAAACTGCAAACTGTTATTAAAAAGAAAATGGTGATTTTTCAACATACTTGCAATGTTTGAGTCTGTAGAACTCTTTCCTAGAACAATTTGCAAAGCAGTTACTTAATATAGGCCAGGGTAACGTTAAGTTAAAGGGTACAACAAAAATTGCAGCTCAGATGATAAAACCACGTGAGTAGATCTATGAGCATTCATTACTAACCATTTCAAATCATATTGGTGCAGCTACTGTGAAAGCTTCCTCCAGGTACGAACAGACCCCCCGCGTCAGAGAGCACAAAGAGAGGCTCACAGCTGAGGGCACCCAACACACAGCCTGGATAATAAATTATTGAACTGCTGTTGCCATGAGTCATTTACCTGCTTCTCAGTGTCTGAAATTGGCTTACAAACTGTTACGGTAAATAATTTAGAGTAGCAAAGAAGTTTGCAAGTGCATAAGCTATTTGCAGATAATTTGTGAGCAGAAGGAAAACCTGCCAGTGCCAAAACACCGGGAATGAGTTTGCCCAGCTGTGCTCTTTTCCTGCCTGTGGTGGCAAAGAGCTGGCAAGGATAAGTAAGAACAGACACTGGCACAGGAGTTGAGATCACCTGAATACTAAATAGGTCCAAGCCCCTCAGATCTTCCAGAGGTAAGGGCCTCGCTGCCTGTGTCCCAGTGCAGTCTTCATCTGAACAAGCAAATCTCATCCAAGAAATGTCTGCTCTACGTTTTCAACAGAATAGCCCTCATCTGCATTTAACTTCTCTGATCCAAGGCTTTGGACTCCTAGTTTCCAACCTGAAAGACTGAAGTACAGAAGCTCCTCTCAGTTAGTTACTCTGCATAGGTGCCTTCTATTCCACTATGCAAATAGTATGTACAGGCGGGTTTTTTGAGGGAGGAAGACTTGCGATGATCATGCGCAAAGACAACAGCCTCCTTTTTAAAGATTTCAAATTTTGTGCTCTATACTTGTTATACATTGGAAATGGGAGGTGACACTGGCAATAGACACTTAGCATTGCTAAGCCATTAAAAGTAAAAAAAGGACACAAAGGTATATTTTAAAATATTTCCAAATGAGAGGTTATTACAAAATTCCCTGGATATTAAAAGGAAATGGCCTAAATTCCCAATGCAACACCAGTATAATTAATTAATATACCCTATGATTTTATTTTGACAGTGCCTGTTTAAGAACTGCATTCAGTTTCCCAGAAAACAGAATTAGCTTTTTGCTTAACCACAGCTGATGTTCTTGTCTTAAGCAAACTGATTTTGGTGGTGCCCTCCCCAAGCTCTTTCCCTTTGTAACTGCAAGTTCTCTACAGGCAGGTCCAAATTCTTTGTTGTTGTTATAAACCTTAGCATGACCCATGACTAAAAAAAATTACTTAGCTTCTTACTTATGTTTGCTTATGTCATAACCTTTGCTTCGTTCACTGAATCATACAGCTCTGCAGCCTGCAGGACACGGTGCTGCTCACCTTCTTGCAGTTCTGCACGCTGACAGGAGTTGTGAGTGGGTATGGAGAGGTGGGAGGGCAACACAAGAAGTGACTGATATGCATCATTCCTGTTCTGGACTCTGTGCCATCCTCTTGGTTTATCTTGATAAGCACCTGGGTACTGTTGCAAGGTTGAATGCATTTGCCAGTCCTGCATTACAAATCCTGGGATCAGATACAAGTAGCCCCTCCTTATACCTTCTGTCATATTTAGTGCCTTGAATTAATCTCGGTGACTAAAGGAAGAGCAATACAAATTCACCCTTCTAAAATGCCTCTTTACGTTATGTGAGACTACAGAACTCTAAAGACTGGCAACACCATCTTACAAGTTGTAGGCCATCTTATTAACATCCATCATCCCAGTATAGTAAACATGCTGAAATACAGCTGTCTTTGAAGCTTTCTTGATGGGAAGGAATTTGCTTTTTTGTATGTGAGATAATTATTGTGTGTATTGTTTCATTCTGACTTGGGAACAGTGTTGAAGTTTTACATTCTCTTCTGTGAAGAGATCTCATACCAGCCATTTATACAAATTAAATGTTCTTGTTTTACAAACAATGTGCAAGTTCATGAAGAAGCTATTCTTCTTTCAGTGGAAAATTTCAGTTCCTGAGGGACAGCAGAGTATCTTTTTAACAGTACTCACTGCACTACCCAACACAATAACTTGGGACAAGAAGGGAAGAAAGAACTGTGCCTGCAGCATGAGGCAATCGGATAACTGCAGCATTACTACCAACACTGCAATCTGCAATCTGCAATCTGACTGGGAAGCTGGGTCCAGGAACCCCACTGATGCTGATGTGGCATCAGAACAGTCTGGCATGACGTACTGGCACCTGTTCTACCCATCAGCTGAACCTTGGCTTCCCCACCTGACAGAAGACATGTACATGTTTTAGCATCTTATCGCAGCACTTCCTTCAGTATGAGATTAGCCCCAGCTAAAATGATCATGGAAATTTCAGTCCTGAAATTTTGTCTTCCCAGGTAATTTTTGCTTTGCTTGCAGTTGTGGATTTCCAGCAACCCCAGAAGACTATAAAAACTACAAATTGCTGAGCAGCCCATTTGTGTCTATTTGTGTCTCATCCTGTTAGTCATTTAAAGATACATCCAAACACATCATAGGTAAAGTTCATCTAAATCCTAAACCCCCCAAAAGTATACCCAATAGAAATGTATTTTATCTACAAATTGCAGTCACAAATCTCTGCTAGAATCACCTACCAAACATTATCGTATCCTTGAACTTTTACCTGTCCTAAACACCAACTACCAACCATGGCAAGAAATTGAATGCCCACATTAAAATATCTCTATTATACTGCAGAATAAAAGTCTGCAAACAACTGACTATTAAATGTATGTATTTTGTGTGGATGCTTATATAGGAATGTCAGCAGGATCCCTTCTGTGGGAGGCAGTTACAGAAATATAGCTCTACATACAAGAAATGCTACATATCTTTGCTTTCAATAGTCCATTTTCTCTCATAGGTCACATTGGTAGATGTCTTTTTGTACAGTTTTGAGGATTCAGGGTTCATTCCCTCCTACTGGTGAGTCGTAAGATGAATTCTTAAATCAAAAGGCTTAAAAAGCAGGATCTAAGCAGAAAAGTGCCCCCTCCCCCTTTTTTTTTTTCCTAAGTTGATGGTCATTAATGACTGTGAATAGTCTGAGATATATACATTGCCCCTTTGAGTCTTTATGTAGAAAATAGAAAGAGGTGTAACTGTTGTATGGACCAGTACTATTTTATGTATTCAGCTAGTATTCCCTGTTCAAGATCAAAAGAAAGTATTTATTTTTGCTCGCTTTACGAAAGCTGAATAAAGAATCTATGATGATAGCATGGGAGGCTCCCAGCACCTTGTCCATCGTGAATAAAAGTCCCCTTACTAAGACCTTTAAATTTGCTAATGCAAGTAAAGTATTTTCTTTACAAGTTGCTCTTTTGGGTAAACTTTTATGAACAGAAGCTTAATTTCTTATTCTATACAATATGATGCCTATAATCTCTAAGTGCTATAAATTAACATTTATGTTCCCGGATTATATCTGATTAGTTCTGCAACATACCACTAACCATTGCTGAGGTATGAAGACAGGACCCTTAAAAATGAAGTGGCTGCAGAGAAAACATAAAAAAAAAAAGTTACCATCAGCTAACTTAGGAAGAAAAAAGCCCAAATACACACAACAACCAAAACAAAAGAAGCTGGCAAATAACTGAACTACTCTGGAGGATGTGATAACCACCCATTTTATCAGCGTACAAATCGACCTTGAGGAGTTTATTACTCCACAGGAATCATTGTAGACAGATGATATATACTTTTGCATTGTAAACTGGTTTTTTACGTAGGAGGAGAACACAAATTCCTTTGATGAAATTAATGAGATTCACCGGAGGCAGACAGGAACACTTTATGTTCCTGTTTACGAGTGACTCCAGAGAGGTAACTCAAGTTTCTCAAAATAAACCCTTTAAAAATTGCTTTCCAAGGTAAGAAATATAAATGTGGGGAATTGATGCAAAAAAACCTCTCCTGAGAAATAAGTGACAGGAGTCGGTTGTCGCACAAGCTGCCCTTCTAAAAGCCTTTCCTCAGGTTGAAGAAAGGACCATTAGACCCTCCTCGCTCCCATCGCGCAGTTCAGCCTGCTGCCTCTGTACAAGCCCCCTCACTTGTCTTCAGCTCTGTGCTTTGTACAGGGCCTGGATTTGGAGGTGTCAGGCAATGAGTCTTGCCTTCAGGTTTGAACATCCAGGTGTGCTGCGATGCTACTCTCTCCTCGCAAAGGCACTATTAGGTTAAAACGCAACAGGTCAGTCTTTCCCCATCAGCATCAGTCTTCTTCAAGCCTTTTGTTGGAGAGTACTTTCCATCTCATCTCACAGATCTCTTCTGAGCTGTGTCTCCCATCATCCAGTGTTTTTTTTTAAGGGGCAGACCCTTGACATGGGAGAGCACTTTTTGTCTGATAAAAAGCGCAATGATGTAATGGGATTTCTGCCTACACCCTTCCTGTTTGCACATCCATATGTATCAACTCCCTTTTGTACCCACACCAGCTCACTAGGCGCTCATGTTGAATTTCTCTGAGCCCCTACACGAAGCAGCTTTCTAAGACACCTTCCTTGTACCTCTGGGCTGTGTTGCTCCATCCTGTAAATCTGACTTTTTTCTTCTTTTGACCCTATTAAAACTTACTTGTTTGAAACAGCTGAGTTTATGAAATAATCCAGATAACTCTCTGACTGCCTTGTCCTCATTATCACTCTGGTAATATTTACTCCATATAAAATTGCTCCCCGTGGTGATTTATTTAGTCTTTTAAAGCCTTTTGAAATAATACTTCTCTAGATAGCTGATGAAAACACCGAAGGGCCTCCCTGCAGCTCCCCAACAGAAACACCCTCATTAAATGCCAGTGCTGCTTGGACAATCGATCTGCTTCTCATTTGGTTCTTCATCTGTTTGTGCTTTATTAATTTTGTGCTGTCCTCACTTTCTTCTCTCTTACTAAATCAAGAGCCTACTGAAATCTATTACACTCAAGACCAAACCTCTGGCAATTTAATGTGTAATCATATAAAACAAGGAAATAAAAGACCCATTTGCTAAGACCTACTAGCATTAGTTGTATTCTTCGCTGTTCACCATGTTTTAGCTGATGACCACATTTCTTCTGCCTGTAGGTGATGCCAGGCTCCCCAGACCGCAGCTCCTGTGGTACCCCATTTGCTTCCCGAGCACAGGCCCCACACTGACACTGTTCTCCATCTCCCGAAATGTCACCGCAGTGCCAGCACATACAAAGATCAGCAGGTCAGAAATCTCTTCAGCCAGCTCCTCTAGGATTTCCAAGCCACTCAAAACCGTTGTAATTTCGCCGTATGTCTTGCTAATAGATGTTCTTTAGCACGTGCTTTAGATGAGCCTTGAGTGTCCTCCTTGATGCATGTGCATCTCCCGGCTTGTTTCTAGGTACTGCAGAGTAATTGAAGCTTTTGGTTGGGGTTTTTTGTTTGTTTTGTGGGGTTTTTTTAACCACTGGTAATAGTTACCTGTTTGCATTAAGCATTAAGCTCGAGTCACTGCTTGGATTATGGTTATGCGTTAAGAAAAGCAAAATAAACCTTTGTTCCTTTTGCCCTTGTGCCATGCACAATCTCCGTTTCACCCCGTCTTCCCCGTTAACCTATCCAGCTGACTACGTCCCTTCTTGTCACTTGTTGCGGCACAGCGCGGGCCGGGTGCCGCTGTGACCACCTTCTTTCTTCCCACATTAGCAGCGGCCCTGCCTTCGATGTCGCCCCTGTTGCGACCGGCAAGGCTGGGCCGGTTTCAGCCTCTGCCACAGCGCACAAGGGCCCGTACGGCGCCGGCGGGGCCCCCCGGGCGTCCCCCTCCTGCGCGTGGCGGCAGCAAAGCCCCCGGCGCTGCGCGCAGCAGGGACGCGCCCCCGGGCCGGGCGGTGGGTCCGCTCCCTGCGCCGGCCGCGGCCTGCCCTGCGCCTTCAGGGGGCGTCAGAGCGGCTGGAAGTCACCTCCCGCCCGGACCCACGTCTCGGACCCCGGGGAGGGGCGGCGGTGGGGCGGGGGCTGGGGAGGCGAGCGGTGCGAGGGGGTCGCCAGCTGAGCGCCGCCTGCCCGGCTCCGCGCGCGGCGAGATCGG
>JAVJGJ010000059.1:49793278-49814293 GCA_035590215.1 Microhierax caerulescens | reverse complement strand
AGACGGTGGCGGCGGCCGGGGGGCCGCGGCCGCTTGTGTCCTGGCCCGGCCCGGCCCGCCTCGCCTGCGCAGCCCCGAAGGCTCGGGGCTCCGCGGTGCCCCCCGCCTTCCCGGGGGCTCGGGGCTCCTTTTTTCCTCCTTTAATTAATAAAGAAGGGGGTAAGGGAGGGGGGGAGCTCTGGCACCTGGCCCGGTAGCGCGGCTAGTAACCCGCCCATCTCGTTGCTTTTGGCTCCGGGACGTTTTATGTGTAAGCAGGCGATTGCAAATAAATACATAACGTGTGAGTGGAACGGTTGGTCGGCCCCCGTCGTCCGCAGCCCCCAATAAAGCAGCCCGAGCTGTTCGCAACTTTTTGAAGATAGTGCGAACTGCTTGGGAATGCTGTTTGGAGGCTTGTTAGGATAACTCGGTGTGGTTTAGTTACTGAAAAACAGAGCAGGTCTGTTCCCACAATAATAGGATGTAGAATCTAAATGAACTCCAGCGAGGTTTGAAGTTTCCTGCGAAAACGTCAGTGCGTGCATGTTTTTCCTCCGCGCCTGTTTCCTTTGCATCCATTTGAACAAATAAGCAAATCCTGTCATAGACTTTCAGTTCTGAAGGCTGAACTTTATTCTTCATTTGTTTATTGCTGTTTATCTGGGAATGTTTTGTCAACTAGGAGACAGTGCAACAAACTTTCTTCATTAATGTTTCGAAGAATAGTTCTGGTAATAACACAAACATTTTCAGAAAAGGTCCATTACCTTGCCAGCGGTACCACTTCCCCGTCATACCACCCCAGTCAAAATCTTGGATGATTTCTTCTACTGCCAAACATTGCATGAAAGAGAAATTTGACCATTTCCAATAAATTTCACCATCCCGTTGAAGGCTTCACCCAGCAGCCAGTGCGTTAGAATTATATGAAGCTAGGTGTCGGGAAACAGATGTAAGGAAACAGATGGTCTCGTTAAAAGATTTTGTTAAACTTCCTGGACACAAATGTGTCCAAACTCTTAGGTGCAGAAGTCTGTTGTGCGAGTGTGTTGCCTGGGAGGGGGCCTGTATCTTGACTAAGGATAGCTATGGTGCCTGTGTTCCCTGGGCAGAATGCTAATGGGCAACAGTTGGGCTGGGTTTCTAGTTTAATCTAAAAGAAAAAAAAGGTCACCCTTGAATTCTTTCCTAACTGAAAGTTTTCAGTCAGGAGCAATAAGGGACAGTTGTCTGAAGATGTAAGTTACAGTGATGCTACCTCAACATTGCTAAGTAAATTCTAGTTACCACCATGCTAAGAGCACCGTGCTTGTGATGAGGCGCTGGTAGTGCCTCCGGCAGGTTTCAGAAAAAAGCAATCCAACTGCCCTTCCAGCCCTGCTGAAAATGTTGGGAGAGTTTATCATCAGGAAACGACAGGGGCAGGGAGGCTTCTGGGTGGCGTGGATTCGTGGGGGTGCAGTCATTTGTTTTCTCTAGTCTGCTGGTATGGTCTGAACACTTAGTAAGTTGTGAAGTTTGGGAGGCCTCGTCTAGCTCTGGTTGGGGCAGGAGAATGACTTCCATCAGTTCTGGTTGGGATGAGCTGCCCCTTAGGCAAGTAGGCCTGAAATCTTCGTTGATTTTGGCACGCCAGCCAACTACAAGCCGTTTAAGTCTTTGACAGCTGCTAGAGATTAGAGTTGAAGGAGATCCCTGTCTTGCACACTCAGGGGCTACAGATCTGTTTTCATGCTAAGGGATCAATAGTGCATTCAGATCCCCAGTGAGCCACACAGAAACAGCTGTGAGAAGTTACTTGCCTGTTCACTACCTTTTTTTTCCCCCAAGTGTGCCAGCCTGCGAGGGCTGGGACCCTGCCCCTGATCCCTGCTGTGCCCCGGCAGGGCTGCGCAGGGCACCGCTCGTAAGTCACCGTGGGGCTTTCGGGTGGGCTGGTAAGGTGAACATGGTTTGGTGTAGAAGGCTGAAGTAAAATGTTTTTCCTGAAAGTCACGAGTGTTAGAAGAGATAAAATACATGCCTAGTACAATACTCAGTATGGACTCCAGCCAGTGTCCTGCGTTTTTTTTAAGATTTACTTTAAATGAAAGATTTTACTCTTGGAAAGGGAAATACGTACGCAAGTACTTACACAGACCAAGGTCCTAGTGGCACTTTCCCGTTGGGTTAAGTACAAGACTGAGGCCTAACCATAAAACTCAGAGTCCATGACTGGGCAAATGCAGGCTCATACCAGGTAGATCAGAGTGCCTGTGAAGAGAGGAAGGATTGGATTTTCATGCCCGATTGGAACTTTTTTCAGTAGCAATTCCCTCTCGCTAGAGTTTGCCATCAGCTGTGGGTGAGTGGGTGTTCAACTATTTTGGACAGGAGGATCAGGGCTTTAATTGTGTCCCATAGCTATGAGTGGTAAAGGGGCAGCAAAGGAGGTCTTGGCTGCCCATGGACACCCACCAGGCAATCCTTTGCTCCTTCTCCTCTGTTCCAATGTTTCAGTAATTTAAATAAAATTTCTAAAGCTTGTTTGCTATTTGCCACGGTTAGGAAATGTGAACAAACAGTAATTGCAAGAAGAGCTTGGGAAGACGATACGTATAGATATGTGGAAGAAGAGGAGCACATACTGTCCTTGTTCATCTTCCTTCCTCTCCTGTGATTTTCCCATGCCTGGCAGGGCTTGGTTAATGTGCTGTCTCCCCTTCCCTGGCTGGAGTTCTATGCTTTTGGAGGTTATCAGCCATCATGTGCAAAAGCTATCACTTCTGCTTTCTGAACTGCAGCTTATCAAAGGGCAGCAAAGCTGTGGCCTTTTTTCAGTCTTTTTTTTTTTTTTTTGGATATGTTCTTGGATAGTTCATCACCTTCCACAGTATTGGGAAACAGCCAGGTCCTCAAGTGGAAGCACGATCGGCACATTGAGAAGATAACATTTAAAAGCAGACCTGGTTAGGTGGCTAAAGTTTTTTGTTGTTCTTTGAATAGCAATGCCTTGACGAGAATGAAACTTGCAGTAAAAACAGACCTACCAGTGTTCCTAAGGAGAGGTCAGGCAGTTCAGCATGGAGTCTGTGGAGCACAGTATGTGAAGGGGAAGGGCAAGCTGCAAAGGGAAGGTCTCGGGAACCTCTTGCCCCAATGGTCAGGGTGCTCAGCAGGGCCAGCTGAAGATGGGGGTCAGACCCCGGTGCTGACCTGCAGCTCCAAGTATGTAATCCATGGGCCTGTTTACTCTGGGGTGGGTGGGAGTTCCTCTCATTGTATACATTTTACAGAAACAGAACACAAATTGTCAGCTCTCCCCAAAGATGAAAGCAGTCACTGGTAGGATCCTGTTGTTTGTTGACCTTGGCGCTCAGTGAAATGATTCTCATAGGTCAGAAGTATGTTTCTCAGACTGCTCCTTTTCATCTCTCTTGACTTTATGGGATTTCCTGTTCATTGACGAGGAAACAGTAGCTTCACCTGCGCGGTGGGACTGTTAATTGCCTTAACTGGGCAACCTTCCTTTAATCCTGAAATGAAATGGAAAACAAGTATTTCTTTCAGCAGCTTTAGGTGTCGGCAAACAAACTAATTGGTTATCAGCATAGAAATTTCAGGACTTGTCTAGGAAGAGAAACTCCAGTAGTGTTCTTTGGTAGTATCTAGTCGTGAGCCTTACTGAGGGTGCTGCTCTGGAGCAAGCACTTCTATTCCTGAGGAGCTGAACATGGAGATACTCAGCCATAGACTTAAATTCTCATCCTGACTCAGTCCACTATGAGTCTGAATGTGCAGACAAGCCCTTAGAGTAATAATTCTTGATGAGGAAAAAAAAAAAATGAAGTTGATTTTTCTCCTCCAGCTTCTTCTTCCTTTCAAAATTGGAAGAACTTTGACATCATTGCACTTTACAGGAGGGCATCTCAAAGCATTTGCAGGTGCAGTGAGCTACTCACAACACACCTGCAGGCTGGTCATTTCATTTGTTGGTGCACTTGAAAGAGTGGAAAGCAGAGATATTGAGCTGAAATGTCAATTCCTGTTTGATGTGAAGCCCTAAATGACCTGTCCACAGCCACAAAGGACCTTCTGGGCACAGAGCCTTGTCTTCCTTATTTTTGCCCTGAGGTTTAAATGGATTGGGGGCTTGTAATACTGCACTGGGAGTTCTATTCCTTTTTTGCCCTTCTTTTTGCTTTTGTAAGTTATGGAAGAGTTGTAAGTACAGTGTAAAGGGAACTATTTTCAGTTGCTGCTAACTTTATGCTCAAAGCTTTTCAGTTTTTCTGGACCTTGGGCATGAGAAACTCTTTCCTTATCCTACTAGTGTTGTCAGATGGGGCTACAATTGTGACAGCTCCAGAATTGGGGTTAATTAAGTAGGCCATTTACCCCAGTCTTTGGGTTGATTGAGTGGATATTTTAAATACCTAGTCAAAGACATAAAAAGCCCAAGTTTTTGCGCAGAATGGGTAGCCACAAACTTGCCTGCTACTAATGGGGACTGCAAGAGCTCTTTTAAAAAGATGGGCCTTGTGTGTCTTGAGCTGAAATACCAAAAGTAATAGCAGCTGCTGAAAGTGTAGGTCTCAGCACCCAAACCCACAACTCTGATTTGTGCTGTTGGTAAGGGAGCAAGTATGAGCATGTCGAATGAATCACAATTTGTAGAGAAAAATGGCACACACTTTTAAATATAGCATGTTTATAAAATATAAAATGTATTTCCATGTTCATGGGTGCTGCCATATACTCTGTGATCTGCCAGAGCAAAACTGTGCCCCTGCCTGCTGCTGGCCAGCCCAGGCTAAGCTGCTTGGCTGCAGCAGTAACTCGCTGCAGAGGCTGTTGCCATCTGAGCCTTCCCTAAGGGGCATGGCTGAGAGCAGAGATCTTTAAGGGCATGGTGGACCCAGCTACACCACAGGAACCACCTATGAACTGCAGGAACACACGTGTGAAAATAAAGATGTAGTGTTCAACAGGTCCCAGGGCAGTGTCTCACCTCTTCTCACTCTGAGCTGCTTCGAGGATGAAGTTCTCCTCATTTAGCTGCCAGGGTATGTGACCTTTTGTGTCAGGCTGAGATGCCTTCCTGCACTGGTATGTGGTAGCCACTGATCACCTGTTCGCAGTGTTAATCATCAGCTTCCTCATCTGCGGGGAGGAGGAGAGCTGGCTCCCGAGAGGACAGCAGGGTGGCAGAGCCTGGGGTTCTGCAGTGTTGTCATCTCAGATGACCACCTCAATACTTCCCCCAGATGAAAAGCTCACTGGAGATCTTGTTTCCTCCTGCACCCCCTTGTGCTAAGTCCCACTGACAACTGATCCCACCCCGCTGGATCTCAGCTCCCCTTTGGATCAGTTATCTTTCCTTCTTAGATCCTTTTCCTTGGCTTTCTTACTGCTCCCGGGTAATACTGCATTGCCCTCAGGTGGTGTTTTCTGTTACATATTTAAAAATTTATAATATTCCTTGATTTAAATGGGAAAACTGAGCACAAGGAGGCAGGACAGCACTTAAGACACAGCCAGGAGGAAGCCAAAGAGCTCCCGAGTCCTGATCGGTGTTTGAGCCATGTTACAGTCTTGCCTATTAAAAGCAGGACAGATTTGGATGTTTATTTCTTTATGTTGCGACCTACTTAAAGTTGTCCTTTATTCATTTTGAATACTGATGCTTTTTGAGATTTGAAGTATGAAGAAACAATGGCATTGCTGAAAAATGCTTCTGAATCAGTCCTGGATTTGGATGTGTTTTTCACTTTATTGTTTTGAAACATAATGAAGCAGGTGAAGGGCCTGGAGAACAAGTCTTGGGAGCAGCTGAGGGAACTGGGGCTGTTTAGCCTAGAGAGGGGGAGGCTCAGGGAAGACCTTATTGCTCTCTACAACTACCTGAAAGGAGATTGTAGTGAGGTGGGTGTCAGTCTCTTCTGAGTAACAAGCGAGAGGACAAGAGGAAGCAGCCTCAAGTTGCACTGGGGGAAGTTTAGATTGAGTATTAGGAAAAATTTCTTCACTAGAAGGGTGGTCAAGCATTGGAACAGGCTGCCCAGGGACATGATGGAATCACCATCCCTGGAGGTATTTAAAAGTCATGTAAATGATGTGCTTAGGGACATGGTTTAGTGGGGGTCTGTGCTAGGTTAATGATCTTAAAGGTCTTTTTCAACATAAATGGTTCGGTAATTGTAGGATAAAAAAAATAGAGTGCTCTTAATGCCTTGGGTCAAATTAATTGAGTTTTAGAAAATACTTCAGCAAACAGCCTGCTTCCAGAACTAATCTCCACCAGTTGTATTTAAATTGTAACAGTGGCTACAAAAGTATTTCTGATCCACAGAAATATCCCAGCCAGCTGCCATTCAGTCCCGTGTGGAGAAGTAATTTCTGAAGTGTCCATTCGTTGCCTTCTCTAGTTGACATAAGGGGGTTTCCTGATCCTGATCCTTCTTCTGATAGGAAAGGATTTTAATTCAGTAGGTCTGGGCAGGACCAGTACTAGGCGTAGGAAAAAAGAGAGGAGGTAGTTTGCTGGTGACAATAAAATGTCTCTAGTAATGGCAGTGGTGGCTCTGTTCCCTTCTGCCCCCAGCAGATCCCAGAAAGCGAGGCTGGCTGCTGGTGCCCCGCTGGGCAGCAGCCAGGGCGTGGGTGTGTGTCAGGTAAGGAGGCAGCTCCGTTTTATTTGTGTCCCTGAGTTGACAGAATTCAGTTTTACCAGAGCTGCTGAGAAGCCTTCTGTCAGGTCTGGTTTCAAGCCACATAAAGATATTGATGTTAAAAATACGTGCAAAACTGAAGAAGGAAGAGAAAGAAAATACGAGTACAAACCCTCAGCAGGGAAGGTAGGCAGAGAGTGAGGGTGTTTTTCTTTTATGCCCCCAAAACAAAATCAAAGGCGAAGAGTGAAATCAAGTCATTTATTTCCCCTCTTAGGTGAACTCTGCAACCCCCAGACTGTCAGTGTGTTTTGGGCAAATGTAAAATTACCCCAGGGCTCCAGAGTATGCCATTGCCTGCAGCGTTGTGTGGTAGAAATGGTTCAGTAGGAACTAGGTAGGAAGGTCGCTGTGGACATCCAGGTGGTGCGGGGTGTGAAGATGGACTGTTTTCTCACTGTCTCTGGCCAGAATCACATGAGTAACAGTGCTGGGTATCCTCTCTTTTGGGTTTGTTTTTTTCCCCCCATGTTGTTCTGGATTTAAATATTATGATACGCCAATCAATTGAACCTTGCCTTCCAAAACTGCTTTGTTTGCAGTTCACAAAGTAGTTTGAACAGTCTGCACAGACAATGCAATCGCCTCTGCCTGTCATGTGGAGGCTGGTTATTAGGAAATTTGATTTAAGATTTTAGTTTCTTGCGGGCTTTGTACAAGGTCGCTGGATAGGAATTAATTTCTTCTGTCTCTGACTTGGTTTTGGGGCACATGGAAGTAAAGTCTCTGTCAAAAGTGGAAGTCTTACTTACCTTGGTGTTCACTTGCTGCTTTGAACGGCTGTGATGATCAGTATAAGTGAGGAAAAAAGCTGGGGAGAAATTAGGATCTAGGTTGCTGCATCATTGTATGGAAGTCTAGGGTATGCTGTCAGGCTGCATGAAGGTAAAATGAGAAAGAAAAGTGAGGATAATGACTTGCTGTCTGTTTTGTATTGATAAAGGGTTGATGAAGTGTATGTTGGATAATACTCTTCTGCATACTACTAGAAACCGTGGTAACACTTTGTTACTTGGTGGATCAGTGTATTAATACAGAATCCAGTGTCAATGATAGTTTTGTGAAAATGATGTTTTATATGAAAAGATATGAACAGCAAGGGGGGGTGTTGCCTTTTTCTTCTCTGATTCCTGCTTTGGTTTCATATGAATTAGAGTGATGTTTTGATGAGCACTTACTGTGATACAGCTGTCCTAACATTTGAAACTGCGTGAGTTCTGTTCCCAAACATCAGCCTGCATCCCACTCCCCTGAGAATGCGGTTGTGTGTTTTTTTTTTAATTAGTGTTACAAGATATCTTCACACTGACCAACTGCCCAAACTGTCAGGAAATCCTTGTCACGTAGACAGACCATCTTAATTTCAGTATTATTTAATCCCTTTTGTGTTTTCTGGATCTGAATTTTTTAATGTGTTGTCCAGTAAACCCCAAGAATGGTGCAGAGACTTTAGATGCTGGCTGGGCTTTTCAGCCTGGGCTATTACTGCTCCAGGCGAACAAATCACGTAGTTTATAGTCTAGAAATAATTAATGAAAAATATGGATACTCTGTAATGTTTATTGATTTAAGTTAACTAAGTAATGTGCACAATTAGAGTAACTATGATAAACCATGAAACTTCGTATTTTCACTACAATTATACAGTTTACATTTTCAGCTCAAACCATTGCTGACAAGACTTAGAGGCACGCAGGGACTCTTCTTCAGGCTTAAGAATTTTTCATTAATGCTTCAGCTCAGAAGATTAACTCTTGACTGGGGATTTGTCACTGCTGGTTGTATTTCTGGGGTTTGCAACCCAGAACTTCCTTTATGCGCACTGAAATTATTGTCATTTCACTTGACCTTTTCTGCTGAAGAAGGCAGGGCTCTTCTCCTTGCCTTCTGCCTGCATGGCTGCAGAGCAAGGGCAGGCAACAGAAGGGGATATGGATCCCAACTTCTGTCTGGTAGCCAGCTGAACTAAGTAAAATAGCACTTGTAATGAGTGAAATTGGGTCTGAATGCCCAGGAAACTTGACGGGAGGACAGCCTGACGCTGGAAATGATGGCCTACTGAAAAAAGAAACCACAGGGATGTGAGCTGGGCTTTGCATTGAAGCTCAGCATGCTGCAGTCGGGTGCGCTGGTGATCTTCCCTCTCAAACTGGGAGCTGGGAAGCCAGTGCCATGTGCCAGTGTCCGTGTCTGCATCCTCAGCAGATTACAGTCTCTGCTGACGCATCCCAGGTACCAACACAAGTCAGTGTGTGGTGTTGTACAGGTACCAGAAGGCATTGGATTTCATCAGTCATGATGCTGTAGCCCCAGGTTACGTTTGTCTGTGCCCCAGGTCAGTTTTTCCAGATGCTGTAGGACACCAGATGCCTTGAGATGTTTCTTCCTAACCAGTGGTTGCCCATAAGGCCCTGGTAAGTCTCAGCGTGGCTCAGAGATCTCCCACCTCTGCTGTCTAAGAGATGCACAGAGATTTCTAATGCTTGGGCACCAAACTAGTGAAGTTCACCAACGCAGCAGCATCCTGAATTAAAAATGTGGTGTGCCTATGAATAGTGAGGAATGGTCTGGTTTGTGACTTTTCTCCTGGTTGCTTTCCTTGCTTGTAACCCCCAGGGATCAACCTATCTGAAGCGCTTATGTCATAACAAGGAATATAAAGTTACCCAGGCTGAAAACTAATCTCCTGTGGTTGTTTATATTTATTTATTTATTTATTTATTTATTTTTATTATTCCCCCTCTCCTTTTTTTCCCTCAGATCCTGGATGAGTCAACAAAGAAATGACACATTCATTGTATGCTCATGAAACACAGATTCATGGTATACAGTCAAGTAGTTTGAGTCATGTTACCACTTAAAGTTGTTGTAAGCTGGGAGATGATTTTTAGATACTAGCTGTCTTTATGAGGAGAAAAAAAACCTGTACCGTTCGTTCACTGCCAACAAATTGGACATGTTTAAATTATATATATATAATGTGTTATAATTTATTTCATTGGTAATAATTCAAAAGTGGCTGTGCATTTCCTTTCCTGTAAATTCGTTCAATGTGTCTGAAGATTATGGTTTGTTTCTTGGAGTTTTATAGATTTATTGCATTTCTGAGGGGAAGGAAGTGTTGGTTTTGGCATGGATGCTAGGAATATTCTTGTTCTGAAAATGTGAAGCAGTGTTCTAGTGCACTGCTAATCTGGCCTCTTTTATGTTGATACAGAGAAGGGTGTAGTGGTTTTCCTGCCCTAAGTGTTACACCCCCATGCATAGTTCTCCTCTTCTGATGAATCGTTCATGTGATTGATAAAAAGAAAGAAAATATTAGTATTAAAAATCCATACATGTTTTAAAACAATTGCACTAACTACAGAACAGTTCCTGTGCTTAAATTCTGGAAATAAAAAGCTTTAGAAGGCCTGGTCTGACTCTTGGAAGAAGATACCAGATTTCATTTATTGGGAAGAAGATGCTGCTGCTGTTTCTTACTTGAATATTGCTGCTTTGACGCATAGAAATGGGTTGTGGAAGGAATACATAAAGCCTGATGGTAAGACATGAAAGAGACTGTGTCTGTGCAAGGAAGTGAACAATGAGAGGGACACATAAGACTGTGGGTGAAGCCAGCTTGTCAAGAGCTGGTCAAGGACCAAGCAGAAATGAAAAATGGTCTATACTTCAGTTGAAGGAGAAGGTCACAGAAAGTAGCAGAACATGAGCCAGCAGGAAAAAAAAAAAAAGACATTAACTACAAAGTGTGGCAGAAACTACATGACTATGACACTCAGCTTTGAAAGCCTTTTGTTGGACGATACCATCATGTAACTGTGTTGTGTTATGGAGAGAACATGAGTCTGAAGAGAGGAAGAATGTTTTTGTTGGAAAAGTTTGGGGGAATTTGCAGAGACCTGAAACTGAAAAAACAAGTATCTTGGACACTTACAGCAACACCTCTCTCTTAACTCCCCTCTGGCACAGCTCTTCCTGCTGATTTAATTTTCCCATCACTACTGGAGACAAGGCGGGAGAAGAAGGGGAGGACATATTTCAGCCAGACCCAGCAAGACAAACAGTTTGCTTTTGAAACATTTAGTGCACCTGGAAACTGTAGCTTAGTTTGAAAAGCATAATAAAAAAATGTATTGAAAAGTATTTAATATCAGTATTTGACCTTTAGGATCGTGTCTTTTTGAAAGCAGAAGAGGAAAACAGAATGTACGTTTCTAGCTGTCATCCATGAACAATGAAAAAAACCTTGAGAATACAGAGCTAGGCCACTGGAAAGTATCCAAAATCATTATTTTCAATACATTTTCAATACAGTTTAAATCATTAAGCAAAAGTTCTGGACTTTGCAGGTTTCTCCGGTTAGCAGGATGAGCTGGACACAAAATTTGGCGTATGGCACTGCACGCTGCATCTAATGCATAGACCAATTACTAGTTTGGTAATGGCTGCAGTGGCTGAAGTTGCACCCACCGATGCTTACCTTCCCTTAGACAGAAGCTACCTCCCACCTGAGCTCAGCCCCGCTGACCTGCAAGCCTTTCCCAACTGCTGCAGTGCAAAATCAGCAAAATCTGTGGGTCTGTGAGAATAAAGGCATCATCTGGAAGGGTTCATGTCTCCCAGCTCTGCACTCCTCCGCAAGCCTGAAAATCAGTCCTGAGAATGGTCTTGGTGATAAATTAAATGCTGTTATTCCCTTCGTCTCACTACAGATGGAGTGTGCCAGATCTGAAAGCCATAGACCAAGGAACCATGTGAGCACAAATGAATAAATTCAGGCTGTGGATTTTTGTGTTTGTACCTTTCAACTAGCCGTCCTTAAGGGATCTGTTTGTAGAGAAAACATCTCTCTCTGTTGCTCAGCCTACAGTGCATTCAGGGTTTCCTCAACCACAGACAAAAACCATAGCAAGAAACAACCCCAGAAGATGAGATCAACAACAACAACAACAACAAAAAAAACCACCTCAGCAACCTAAAGTCCTTCCTTATGTGAGTTTACCATGGTAGAGGAATACAACTGAAGGCATTAGTGAGTTAACCTGTGGCTGTGGGTAACTCTTCCTTTAGCTTTTCCAGGGGAGCAGCATCCTCAGAGCCTGCCTGCCTGTGGTTTAGCAGGTAACATCATTGTGCCCTGGCAGTCCCTGGATGGGAATGCTACTGTTCAGCATATTTGGCAACCTGGTTTTTCCCTTAGGGCTTGTTTTGGGGAATCTATACCAGGAGGGCAGAACTGAGTGCCAGTGTCTTCATCAGCACAGAGGTGTCTGGTGGCACACACCAGTTTTTTTTAACCCTCTGTATATATGGTGCCAGAGGGTTTTTTCTTTCAGTTTAATTTTTTTATGCTTTATGCAGTAAATTCCACATAGAGTGAAGGAAGAAAGAACAGACATAGCACTACTAATTAAATTAGCCATTTCTTAAAAGCAGATAAATACCAGGCAGTTCAATCTCATAACAAAAATTACCAGACTGGAGCCCAGTCTTTCTGGTTTAAATGATTAGTTGCATGGCCAGATGTTGATGCAGGGAAAACTTGCAAATCTAGAGAGGTTTCTTTTGTCTTACTCTATGTATGTCTTTGTAATTTAAGCTTTGCACCTGCCATTGTTTGATGCTTTTTTTTTTTAAAAAAAAAATAAACTACAAACACATGGGGTGGTAGCAAAAGTTTTGAGACAAAAAAAAAAATATTTCATTCTTGAGGGGTGAAAAAAAGGAGTGTGTTTGGGGTGAGAGAGAAGGGAGGGAAGTTCAAGTATTGCTGATGTGCAAGACATGACCCTTCAAGGAGTTAGGTAGCAAAGTGAAAAGTCTTTTATGAGGACTTCCAGTAGCCCTCTCTAGGACAGCAGCTTGTCATTAAGTTACATGAGAAAGCCAACCATTAGTATATCAACACAATCGTTGGTATCGTGTCACTGAGAGATACATATATGTGTACAGTGACATATACTTGCAAAAGTTTTTAACATCAGATTATGGTTTATGTTACATTTTGCTGTAAATTTCTGTAGCACAATTTTCAAGAAAACTGACAATTTTTCAAAATATTTCTCATATCATATCAGTTAAAACAGAGAAGCTAGAAGTCTGGTAGCAGCAGCTGTACAGTTGGAGGATGGATACATGAAGTCAGTGGATGTGAGAGAAGCTGAGAGACAAAGCAATGCTCCCCAGTAGTAGAATAAGGTAGGTTTAGGATAGGTGTAGGTTAAGAGCCTCTTCAATAGCAGAGATTTGCTCTGAGCCTCTCCAGTTCTTTGTAGGTGCCTTAAAGGGTAAATGGGATCCTTCGGTTTTGTGGATACAGCCCTGCGTTTCCTCCAGTTTTGCTGCAACTGCCTGAAAAGAGAGCCATCTGTATTAACGTTCATGCCGGTGAAATTATTGATGAGAATTTTTCCTTGCACAGAAACCTACACTTGTGGGTTTTAGTTGCTGTCCTTCCAGCATTTTCACTGATTACTCACCTGTTCCTACTGGCAGGTAGTTTTATACTAACAAAAACAAAATGCAGATACACTGCAAAAAAATACTTTGACTTCACATTAAATTAAGATTAAATTCTTTACAACAGCTTGGCTGAAACACACCAAGAACAGTATTCTGCCATGGTATGTTTAGCTCTGGATTTAAGCTCTGACTTCTTTTAGCTGTGAAATAAGTGGTTTCATTAAAATACGGAGGCAAAGGTCCTTTCCAAAAGCCAGCCTGGAGGGCCATGAACTCCAGAGTAGTTACAGTAACAGGGAGCACAAATAGCACAAGCCACTTTATATTTCATATTTTGTGTTTTCCCATGCTCGGCCGCCTCCCTGGGAGGTGATCCTGAGCTCGGCGTGCTGCTGCTGCTGGGGACGGCGACTGCGCATCCCCATGAGCCGCGGCTGGGGCTCGCTCTGCATCCCAGCCGGGGGGTGTTCCTGGCCATTCCTTCCTCCAGCCCGTGCTGCAGCACCAGTCTACATGAAAGTGTCCACTATTAGTGATAAACCACGGTATTCCTAACACGAGTAAATGAAGATACAGTCTTTTGTCTTCCTCCGAGTATTGTGAATGCTATAGTACTGCACTATTTTTTTTCTTCTTAATTTTTCTCAAAGCTAAACTTCCCCTAAAATGCAACTATACCTTAGAATGCTGTGGTGGGATGAAAGATAATTAGAAGTCCACTCAAACCTTTGATTTCCAAGTGGGTTAAAAGACAGAAGTGTAAAAGTTGGTGTAGGGGCTGACTGGAGCAGGAAGGCAGTGTCGGTGATGGAGCTGGGTGGGAAGGAGGCTGTTTGGATTGGAAGCTTCAGGGCGACATCTGAAGATTCCATCTCCTTCAGAGCTGGTGGTAGATGAAATAGGATCATATTTTCCCTCAACCCGTGGACTCTGTCCTTCAGTAGGTTGCTCCAGCGTCTGCCAGGCTGCTTCTCCTCATGCCGATGCCTGTCCAAGCCCTACAGGGCTGCCCTTAAAATGCCGAGGTGACATATGATCCTGTTGATATGGGCTGTGTACTTGTTCACAGACATGAAACTGAAGAGTTCTGGTTTAAGTGAAAATTCTTATAGAACTGTTCCCAGTGACTGCTGTTCATAAAAGCGTGAAATGTCATAAGGTTTGCCAAAAAAACTTTTAATTACATCACACATACTTCTGCTGTTCAAGTTTAGTGTATTATTCCTGATCTTACACAGGAGTTTAAAAAAAAAGAGGCAGTTAATTTATTTTTATTTAATTTTATTCTTTCTAGAACAAGAAAATATTCAACGAAGGTTAATGATACTTTTCTAGCATTTTTTTTAAACGAGTCGGGCTGTGCTGTTTTGCTTACCTACATTGCATTGTACATTTGTAATGATGTACAGAAAATCTCCTACCAAATACAGAAATCTTCAATATTCCTTATGTCACTTCTGTAAGTTTTCATCATGGTTTCAGGTTTTTCCGTGAAATACCTTAGCTCGTGTGAGCACCACACGTGAAAAGTTCAGTGTGACCAGCCAGCGATGTCCTCTGTGCCTTCTGTGTGATGGAGCAGGTGGCCCCGCGGCACGAGCTGCTGTCCCGTGGGTGGGCTGCCGAGCTGCGCCCTCGGATGTGCCGGTTCCTTTCTGGGTCCCTCCTGGGGTGACAATTGCTGCTCGTGCTCAGAGCTCAGCATCCAGCCAGGGTGAAAAGCGAGCATAGGGTCTAAAACTGTTGAATATGTGTGTCGAGTACTTGAGTGTTTGCAAGAATGGGAGGGAGGTTTAGGGGAAATTATAAACCTTTTTCGAGGCAAGAAAAGTGCCTGAACCCTCTGTCACTTCTTTTTATTTCCAGGATGTCACAACCACTCCCCTAAGCTTGAGAAAGTTGCTGTCATTTGTTTGTAAGCTGCTTGAAGGCACTTTATTGAAGAATAATTATTAACCTCTTTCTATTTCAAAACCTGCTCTTACAGAAAGTGTGCTTCACTGGAGATGGAGTTAGGCGGCAGCTTTGTTCAGCTTGGCAAAGAGAATTTTTCAGGAGGTATTTTCTGAGGGAGGTAAATTGCCAGGGATTGCAGGAGAGCCCTCTGCTCCTTCAGTCGATGTTGTAGCTGAACAGGCTTCAAACCACACCGCTGGAGTGGTGCTGGCGGGTGGCTGCAAAGTGACGTGCCTTACAAAAGTGCACGAGGACTAGGTTCAACCCCTGGTTGCCAGCTGAGAGCTCCAGCCTTCCCTCTGGCCCCACCGGCGTGGGGACAAGAGCATCCATCGTCCACAGGCTGTCTGCTTTCCTTCCCCTCCTCGGATCCCCGCAGCGATGCTGTTTTGGGGGCTGCCGAGCGGGCAGAGCAGGGGCCCAGGTGAGCCCTGGCTGCCGGCACAGGCTGCCCGCCTCTGGGCAAAGCCTCAGGGAAAATCCCCCATGGAAGCACCACCAGTGGAAACAGTGTTTGCTCATTCCTCTGTGGGAGACTCTAGCCACGTATTGATTCATTATTTATTAAATGAGCGGATAAACAGCCCTTTCTCTCCCTTGCGTGCATCAGCTGCTGGGTCAGTTGCAGAAAGCCCAGGATGAGAGCACCAGGAACAGCTGGGACAGGCAGAAACTGCCACCAGGAATTTCTGAAGTATTCCTGTGGGGTTTCCTAAGGGATGATTCTCTTTCCCAGGGACTGCTGGAAACAGGCAAGCGCTCCCTCACATAATGTTCCCTCTCTAGGAAAACATTTGGTTGTAGTTTTAAAAAAAAAACTTTACAGAGCTGAAATAAAGCCAAAGATGAATCTGGTAAATGTTGATGCTGTGCATGCTTCACTTGGGAGGATTTTGAATTTCCAGTGCTGCTTGGAGTTGCTAGCAATGAGTGCAGGTTTTGCCAGTCAAATTTGGGCTTTTTGTACCACCGTTTTTTTTTTTTAAATCAAGTTCTTACTATGGCACTTTCAAGCATATGGGTAATTACTAAAGCTTTTGTGTTCAGTTCAGTTGTATCAGCATGGTCATGGCACTCACAAAGATACCACTGAATCTGAGTAATCATAAATTTAATGAAACCCTAATAATAATGAGAACAGCTTCAAGTTAATTCAAGTTTTACAGTCAAACATTTTGGTATTTTCATTTGTATTCTGGCTTGTAATTACTCATGTAATTACAAGGTCATATAGTCTGGTTTACCTCTGCAGTCATAAGGAATAATAATAATTAAACAGAACAAAAAAAAAAAAAACAAACCAACCCAGAAAACGGTTCTGTTTATTTTTTAAAGGTTTAAAGACAGTCTTTAAGAAAATACAAAATACAGTGAAGTATGTCTTTCCATACAGTGGGGATGACCTCTGTCAGCATTAGTCTGGCTAAAGCAGGCTAAATTATTCTTGACATCTGTATTGGGTTTTGTACAAACTAAATAAATCAATGTATTATCTGATTGAGGACAAGCTTGAATACATTAATGGTAACTGGAAGACTGAAAATTTCTCATTGGGCTACAACAACTGCTAACTCCTAACTGCGCCTGTCTCAGTAAGGGAAGGAAGGGAAGGAAAGGTGTTCCAGGTGGCAATGCAGTGGTGCATGCTGATGTAGCTGGGTGGCCTCACATCCCCCTGTCAGGCAAATGGGCATCACCTCTGGCTCTGTTTGAAATTCTTATTAGTGATGTGTGTGAAGCTAAGTACTGAATGAATATCATTAGGCTCTGTGATAGCATAGCGCTGAAATGCCTAGGCGGGGAGAATATGGGGTCTGGTATTTCTTCTGTGGGTAGTTACTTCCCAGCTTGAGGGATGCTCATCCAGCTCCAGCTAAAATAATTCAGTTTAAACTGGCACTCAGAAGTTCAGGTTGGCATTTTAATTTAGCCTACAGATGACAAAGATATATTTTATGATTGCTCAATGCCAATGTATGAATGAGAGAGGTGTTAGAAAAGGACATGCTGCAAACAATATCATATGGGCTTTTGGATAGCTAAAAAATCTTAAAAATGCAACAGCTGAGCAGGTGGTAATGAAAAATCAGAAATCTGTTGTTCAAGCTGTTCTCTTTCATTTTATACTTAGAGCTGGAGCAAGAATGATTGTTAAGGTTTTTGTTTGTACAGCTCTTGTCACAAAGAGGTCCTGGTCTATGACCAGCCCTCTTAAGCGCTGTGATGATACAGTCATTCATTATTAACAGAGAGCAGAGGAGAAGTGGGGAACTCAAACACGGCATGAAACAAGCAAGTGAGGAAATGAAGGTATCAATTATGTATCTGCCATGTTGATGGTGCTCTTACAGAGTGGTTGTTTTCCCCTAAGGAAAGAATCTGCTGGAAGAGCCAAGTGTATTCTCAGTGCCTTCTCTAACAATAAGATGATGTCTCACCATCTGAGGCCTCACCAAGCCCTTTTTGTTAGCCCTTTTTCCTCCCAGGAGGACTTGATGCTTTCGTTAGTCCTGGGCTGATGCCTGGCCCTAAAAGGACAGCACTGCTGGCTCTCCCACAGAGAAGCTGGGTCCTTGTTTCCAGCCCCACCTCCGTGAGCATCTGCACCCCTGGGACACGCTGCAAACTGGGTTGTCTCCTGGCATGGCATTCCAGTGCCATGAGCCAAAGGGGAGAAGCTTGCTTATTTGCAATTTGTTCCAACCAAATCTTTTTGAGTATCTGTGCCTCGCTTCTGTAAACACTGATTCCATGGAAAAATTGGAGTCCAAAATGTGTATGACTACAGCCGTCAAATCTACGTAAAGATAGTACTATAATGCCACTGGGTTTTGCTGTAGTGATTTAAAGTGCCACCAGCTTGCTCGATGGAATTGCTATTTCTTGATTGTGTAGGAAAGGGAACACACTGGTGTTTGAAGTGATTGCATGCGGACCTGTCCTTTTACATGAACATGCCCCTGAGTGTCCGACTTTAAACTGGCAAAGAAGAGCAGCTGGGCTGACAAATATGTCAGCTTGTGCCGGATTTTCCCCACCCTGACCCTAATAAAGAACAAGATACAGGGAATAAAACAGCTGTTTGCTGTGCAGCCAAGGTTGGAGAGAGTAGTGAAACATGATGCGGATTAAAAGTCAGCTGCAACTTGGAAACTCCCATTTCCTCATAGCAAAGAAGATGACTTAGACAGTATTCAGAATTTTGTTATTATAGGTACAGCGTGATATGAACAGTTTTCACAGGCTGTGGTTTTAGAGTTGACAAATTGGCATTTTGACTGGGAGGAACTGTGTTTAATCATTAATAGTTTCTTCTGAGCGTGTTGGAGTTTTATTATTGTTGTTTATCCAAGCTGGTATCTAGCAACAAAGACAAACATTTTAAAGGGAGCTGAAAACTGAACTTAAAAATAAACACAGTTTTCTCTACAAAGACTGCAGAGCTAATAGCTTATGCAAACATTTGCAATGACAGCAACACTTCCAAATTTGCTGGTTGAATTTAAAAGGGTCCTTGACCTCCCTGATGGGATTCTGACGCCAGCAGGGTCAAAAAGAAGTGATTTGCTTTGGGTTTGACTTACATACATTTGGACAAGTGCAATATGTTGTTTTCTGTACTAGAAAAAAGGTGTTGAAGTGGTGCCAGTATATAAGAAAACGTCACTTTTAGAAGGCAGCACAGCGAGCTCCAGGCTGTCCTGTACAGGGGATTTAATTACACAACTGATCAAATTGCTCCTTTTTTGTATGTAAGTGTTCTGTTATTTGTAGATCAGGAGCTCCTTGTTATAGTACTTGAGCGCAAGGAAACATTGGGATGGGAGCCCACAAACCCAAACGTGCTCTCAGATGTATGAACATGTTAATTGTGAAAGATTTGATTAAAGATAGTAATAATAAAGGGAAAAGCACATGTGTAGTGTTCATACAGAATTGTATTTACCAAGGGTGCTTTGTGGTCTGGAATGAGTTGGGCTGGGATGGAGTGGGGTAGGGTGGGATGGGAAGGGGAGATGTGTACCTCTTTCCCCAGCTTCCTTCATGCGGAAGAGGAGAACAGCTAACAGTGTTAGCACCGCAGGTGGCCGTTGCCTCAGCGTTGGATGCAGTGAAGGGGTCAGGGCATGCTGTGGCGAGGGGCAGCTCTCACACCTGCCGGCAGCGAGCTCAGGTGCTGACTTTGTGGCAAAAGTCTTCCATCTCTTCCCAGACTTCTCCCCCATCCCCTCCTGTTCTTCTGTTCCTGGCCTAGCTCCACAGCACGCCATGCAGCTCAGCCGGGTCAACAAAACCATTTGCCTGATGCTCCTGTATCAGTAGTAGGAACTGACTTGTTTTTAAAAGCCTAGCAAAAGGTTATTTATCTTCTGACAGTGCAGTGATAAAGTGCAGACTCACAAATGGTCACCAGCATGGTTGGTGGTTCAGCTGATGTTTCCACCGTGGTGGTGTGAAAACACACGCTTGAGATGACTGGAAGCCCACTTGCACGGGCAGCATCTCTCTAAAGCCGTACCTGCATGCTGCCTCTGCCGACAGCGGCGGTGGCTTCTGGGGACACAGCCGGTGAGCTGTGCGGGCACGCTGCCGTCTTCCCAGGAACACCGAGGGAACGGCCGCAAGGCATCGGAGGGATCAGCAGCTGGGTCCGTTAGGCGGAGATGTAGGGTAGGCAAGTTGTTAGCAGAGTAAAACCCTCCCTCGGGGCGATGTACGCCTCCGGAGGAACCAGCCGGCTGGGATCTGAAGCAGCCTCAAGCTTGCGTTGCTCAGGTGCGGAGGGGAGAGGAGCTCGGAGGGTCCCGCAGGAGCTCCGGCTGCGCTTTGGCCCTGTTGCTTTTTTCTGGAGTTTGACTCTGCTCGGACAGCGGGGAGCTGGGGCCGCTGGAAGGTGTGCTGCTTCACTGGCTGAAGGCAAGCAGGCTCCTGAGGGGACTCACAGATAAGCATCTCCTGCCCCCGAGTTAGCAGGCTGGCGGTGCCAGAGCTGCTCGGCAAAGTTTGTGTTCTCCTTCTGTCCTTCAGTTTTCTTTTCCCCAAATTCCTGTGGACTGTGTTTCTCATGTCATCAAGTTTATGGGAATGCCAGGGGTGGGATGTTCCAGTAAGGCTGCGACACGGCATGCCCATCGCCTGGGCTCCCCTGCCCACCTTCCCTTGCCTCGGCAGGTGCCACAGCTGCTGGGACGGGCCATCCAAGGGCTCCTGGCCCGTTTGGGGCAGGCGGGGAGTAGCTTTCCCACTGGCTGGAGAAGTGGGAATGAAGCCAGAGGCTTCCCTGTGACACATCTCACCCAGTTTTATCTCAGCATCAGTAATACATACCTATTAATTACTGCAGATTATTTTTTTTTCTTTTCAATCCTGTTTATTACCACACAGGAGAGGGGCCATGTGCTTGCTTCTATTTATCTTCACACTTCTAGCCAGTATCTGCTGGGAAGTTTTACCACTTGCCTGTAGCTAAAAATAATTGTTGTAAACTTATTGTAGTTATTTTTCACCCCTGTATTAAGGCTACGCCAAGAAAAGTCAGTAAAGAAGTATTTCCAGTTCTGCAGTTCTGGTTTTCAGATGTGACATTTAAAAAATGTAGAATTTAGCTAGATGAGTACATGCAGCTCACTTTTAGGTGGAATTACAAAATTATCCAAAAAGGTTTTTAAACTATAGGTAGAAATCTGTACCATTATACTCCAAGGAGAAAAAGACAGAAGAACCATTAATTTTCAAACCTCAGCTGTTCAAAGCAGTTTGGTTGCTCTTTTATGTACACTGCTTTTTGTTTTTTTTCTGTCCTCCCACATCTCTGTCACTGTGCCTGGCTTTGGGGGGGGGGGGGGGGGGGGGGGGGGGGGGGGGGGGGGGGGGGGGGGGGGGGGGGGGGGGGGGGGGGGGG
>JAVJGJ010000059.1:49755895-49793178 GCA_035590215.1 Microhierax caerulescens | reverse complement strand
CCCCCCCCCCCCCCCCCATTTTTGTGGAGAATTGCTTGGATCCAGGACTTGACCTTTGACCTGTTGTTTCAGATATCTGGAAAATGCAACTGTCTGAAAATTTTCCATTTGCTGCTGTTCACTCAAGTATTGGGGTTGAGAAAAAAGGAATAAGCAGCCTACATTAAACCTATAATCTCTTTTCTTCTGGTCGGAGCCAGCTACGTTCAGGGCAGAGAGGAGGTACCAAGGAGATTTTTGGTCAGATCACTTTCAAACCTGCATAATGGGACTGCTAAGCATTTGCTTATTCCCTTTGTAGGAAGCCAAAAGGATGGAAGCTAAACATTTCGTTGAAGAGGAGGAGGAAGTCATGCAGGTGTTCTAATAAGGACTGCATGATGCCAAAATGTAAACTGTTGATCTGCAAACACATGTTTGTGGGCATATTGAAAGCACAGGGTCAGGTCCTATTTTTTTATTCAGACTTTAAGCAAATCCCTAGTGTGTTCTGATACAAGAAACAGATGAGGAGAGAGGTGGTGTGATCGTAGAGGGATAACTGCAGTGCTTAGTGCACTGCGGAACGCTCCCAGCTGACACGCCAGTGTACATGCAGCAGGCGAGAGCTCTGCGCAGGTTCCTGCATGAGAAGTCTAATTTAGTTAGGCTGTGTAGCCCTGACTAGCTGTATTGCCCGTGATATTTCCAGTGTCTCTACAGAGTGCCATGCAACCCTAACTTTGCTTTTTTTCTGTAGAATTATCCCTATGGAAGTTAAAACTATACCATGAAGTAATTCTAAAGCTGCACGTTATGAATGCATTACAATTACATGCGTTACAAGTGCATGTTACAATCTGCATTTGGGTTGCATTAGCAAGAGACAACGTGCAGTAACTAATGTGGAAATGCGATAGCACTGACAGAACAACCAACAGCACTTCACCTGATGTAGTTATTGCGACCAGAAAAAAAAATAAATAGAGCAACACTTCAGGTAACTCTGAAGCAAACAGGTCCTTTGTGCTTTACCCCAGTGAAGCAGTAAGCATGTCTCAAGCCCTGAAATTAACATTTTTATTTACTGCTTCTTGTGTAAGATAGTAGGAAACCAAGGTGAGGTCCCTCCTTGCTTGCTGGGGACCAGTGCCTTACAGGGTGAGGGCTTCCTACCTAAAAGACAGATAGCTAAACAAGCTCTTCCAGGCTCTGAGCAAGTTAATCCCAGGTGTACAGATGAGAGTGAGAACTAGAATAAACGCATGTGGGAGGCAGCACCATTGCTTGGGACTATGCTCATGGTTCCTCTTCTGTGGACCATAGAAGAGGACAGCATGGCTGTGCATCACTCTGAGCCACACAGCATTTTGTCTGAAACATGAAGCCCTGGGCATCTGTGCTGTTGCTTTCAGGGGGAGCACAGGCTCCCCTCCTTCCCTTGTAGCACCTGTGTAGCAGCACCTGTGCTTTTTGCAGAGCTTAGGCAGGGGCTTGTCACAGGGGAAGAACTTAATGTAGACACTTGAGCTGAATTTTCCACTCCTTGCAGTGTCTGACTTTCTGCAGCGAGGTAACGTTTTGCTTGCAGTGAGGTGGGAGTTACAGGGTTCAGCCCCCTGAAGCCCTTCCTGGACTTTGGCACTGCTGGTCCATGTGTGACTCCAACAACCCGAAAGGCATTTGTGCATATATCTGTGTAGAGACCTGGAGGCATTGGGGCAGTCGTACCCATTCCTACCGTGGTTATCGCAGGAGGGTCCCCCCTGGCTGTTCCAAGGCAGCAGCCAGCAGCCCTCTGAAGTAGCCGCTACCCAGCCTGTTCAGCTCGTTGCCAGCAGGAGGTCCAATTAACATTTTGCAATATTGGCAGTTCCATATGGAAACTACCATTCAGCCACCTACATTTGAACTTCAGCTTTTTCCTTTCATTTAATTAAAACACAATCAAGTCAATTAGCTCATGACAGAGTTTTCCCAAAGTTAAACTCCAGATGTATGGCAAGGCAAAAGCATTCAGATGCCAGTTCATTGTGCTGCTCGGAGGTAGATTATAGCTCTCCCATTTGTAAGTTTATCCGCTGAGGATTAATTGCATTTTTCTTTTTCCCCTTCCAAGTAGAAAATAAAAAGGCAGAAAGAAAAAAGACCTATCCTCCCATCTGGTTCTGGTCAGGAAATGCAGATGTAACATTACAGAATTTGAGATACTTATTGGAAATGACATTGATAGTGTCAGAATGACTTCTAACTTTTAATGACCATGTCAAACATTTTACCATTCAGTGCCTTGAATTTTTCAAGTAAGTTCCAGGAATAAGAAGCTTACCATACTCTGTAGCAAGTTGATGACTTATTGTTCTTGTCACTAAATGGGGATAATACGCAGCTGCATAAACATGTTGATTTTGCTGGCATAAAACCCATGACTTCCAAATCTGTGCCCTTTGGCAAGACTGTATAGTAAATCATAACACTGTTAGAAGAGCTTTAGAGGTCTCAATAAACCAAGATGATTTTTGCAGCACATCCCTGCAGGGCAGCTGGGTGCAGTGGGAGGAAGAGAAAAAATAACTGTACTAGCTAATTGGCAGAGTTAATAAGCACAGAAAACATTCAGACCCAAATCTGCACATCAGGTTGCTTTGAACTGAGGCCATTGCCTCTTCTGTTGTGTTTCTCGGTTCATTTATGGTTAGATGTGGCAATATCCCGAGTCACCTGTATTCCAACAAGAAGGTTATCCTCGCAGACTTTAAGGGTGATGTGGTGGTACCATGGTAATACTGCCAGATACCTAATGCTAGTGAAAGTATTAGGTGCCAGTGCTACCTTAGCACCTCGATATCAGTGGACCACTTGGTTCTGTGCCTTTTCCCCTTATGGTCCTGATCCCCAGCAGTGAGGAGGAGGAGAGGCTGGAGGCAGACTTTTCCTGCATCTGGCGGCTCTGTGTGTGCCTTGCTGTACGACAGGGACCCAGCGCAGAACTGCCATGCGGGTGGGTGAGTCTTGCGAGGCAAGTGGGTGGGAGAAGGGATTGCAGCCCAAAAGGTGCAGCACCCAGAGGGGTAGGGAAGGAAGTGATCTTGCTGCTTTGCCAGTACTGTCTTGTACTTAACAGCCCCGATGTGAGAAAGAGTCTCTTAAATATATATGCTACAGCAAGATAAGTTGTGGAGAACGGTGTTGGTGTGGGGAGTAGGGAGACAGAGGAAAGAAAAACCACTTCTGACTACTCATTCAGGAGTTTTAATAGCATTGCAATGCTGTAATACTTTTTTTTTTTTTTTTAGTATCAGAAATATTCAAGTGATGCTGTATGTTCTCATTTAACATACAGCGACTGTTTTTCTTGCCGAAGGCCCATACTCATTGCGTCATGCATTGCCCATGATGTGTATAAATCCCCATATCTTTGTAAATGAGGGAACTTAGCTACCCCAAGTACAGCATCACATTCCCCCCGCTGTTCTCTCTCTTGCTTGTGGCTGAATGACCCCAAAACTGCTTTCTGCAGATGACCATGACTCCCACTCCCAGTTTGGGTGTTCTTTGGGAAGTGAAAGGTAGTAGGTTTCAACACTATTATTTGGGAAGGGGAAGGAACTCAAGTCTTCCACCTACCCTGTGAATACTCCAGGCAAAAGCATGCATATTTTGTGGACCCATCCAGGTTCAGGTGTGTGGTGCATGCCAGGCTGTGTAGCACCATCAGGTTCATGGCTGAGGGGTCCTGGGGTCCTGGCCACGGCTGTGAAGCTGATTTTGGCTGCCTGCCCAGCCCAGTCATCGGCTCCTGCCCCATACCACAGCCTGCTTCTTGCCCAGCCCTGATGCTTCAAGTGTTTGTGGGATTGTGCTGAAGGCTAAATCATTGAAGTAGCCCAGATTACAAATAACCTTTTAAAAAAGGAAAGAGCATGGATACGGGGAGGCATTTTTGGTCTGGACCATTCCGAGATCCAGTTCTGATGAAGCCCATTGAACAGTTGTATTTTTACAACTGAAGGGATAGCATTTTTTTTAGGGTCAGGAATGAGCAAATAGAAGTGCAGAGAAGAAACTTCTCAGGCTGCCTTCATCACCAAAGCCACTGTACTGTGAAACTCCCATATGGTATGCTGTTTTACATATAGAGAAGCAGAGATTTCAGGTAGTTTTAATGTCATGAATTATGGAATCTGTACCTTCAGGGAGCTACTGATCAGAGATTTTCATGCTCCCAATAGCATGACGTTTGACATACACACCTAAATTCTGCCTCATTCATTTCTTGGATGTAGCCCTAAGTGCTTTTACTCTAGGATCTCAGGAATCTTTGTGACAAGAATAAACTAATTAAACTTCACTTATTAGCATTGATCCCAGTGTACTTGTTATCAGCAGCGAGTGTCTGTAAGACTAAATTAAAATTACTTGTGTTTTTTGTATCATGTGTTGCTGTTGGCCACACAACACAAAATTCCATTTGAAACACTGTTCAGATAGTTATTAAACAGCAATTTTATAAGGCATTCCCTACTAGATGACAGAAAAGTCTAATAAACTCTTTCTCATCAGGACTAAACGTAAATGTGGACTAACATGAGAAAATCTTTGAACTATTTAGATTCAATAAAGTATTTGTCTGCAGAAAAATCTTTTGAGTATGCTACTGCTGTAGCTAGCTACTTAATTACTCAGGTTTGACCTTTTTAGTGTCACCAGTGACTCAAATTACTAGGACTAAACTACAAGCAAGAAATTTTGATCTGTTAACTGTTAAAATATGGTTCTACTAGAAGAAGAACAGCATAAGAACATCATGATGTGGGCGCTTTTTTCCCCATATATCTTGTATTGCACCTCGTATTCAGTCATGAGGTTAGGTTCTACTGGCTTCCCACTTTTCACTGCCAAGAGTGAAAATATGCAGAAGTAAAAGTACAGAACAACTTCTGGCATAAATGTAGCCCTCTTTTTCTGGTCATGAATTTTCTTTAAGTCAAAGCTTTTAAAAGATGATCTTACTGCATTCCAGATCGAAAGGCCTAGACCAGCAGAATCACAGCTGTTTACTTCAGAGGAATTTATGTTAGACTTACTTGAAATGATCTGATAGGTGGTCCTCTGTTGCATTTTGCATTTGTTAAGTTAGTTTTCTTACCTGAAGAGTGCGTTAGCGTGTGCCAGTGCTGAGATGAGCGCCTGGGTGCTGGAGTGTAACATGCCCTAGGGAAACAGGTGAATTTGCAGCCCTGCTTCAGCCGCGCAGCATCTCTGCGGGTCGTTCACAGCAGGAAAGCGTCTCCCGGGCAGCTGCAGAGATTGGCGTCACTCACTGTGGGTAGCCTTCCTAGGGCAGGATGTGTTCAGGCGTTTCCATCTTTGGGTGCTTGTAGGCAAGTTGGGGTCATCCACAGATGGGTCTAATCGCTGCTGGCTGCCCGTGAGCTGGAGGAGAAGCTGTCCTTTTTGTGTCCTTTGTCTAGCTCATGCCCTGTGCCGGCACGATTTGGCTTCACAGTGTCTGGGTTAATGGTGGCACTGGTCTTTTACAAGATCTCCTTTTCACATGACAGCAGCGTGCGTGGTTCATGTACTTCTTATGTACACTTTTTATCCTTCAGACACAAAATCTACACCTAGGACAAAGGACTGGAATACAATAACATAAACTATGCAGGTAGTATAAACAAAAGTCCTAATATCAAACTTAATAATGATGTTTACTGAAGGCAGTGAAGTGACTCACTGGCTTTCTGGAGATGGTGGGAAGAGGGCAAGACTTCAAATCACTGTAGAAATAAAAGAATAACACAAGTGACCAAACTCCTCTAATCTTGGGAAGCTAAGATGTTTCTTTTAATCTCAGTGAGTATGTATTTATACTCAAGGTTTATAATGATTAATAGAAAGTACATAAGGTGAGGTACATTTTCACAGAGATGAAAAATACACTGCTTTATTCTTAAATAGTACATGACCTATAAAGTAAATAGTATAAATCTTAAGCATCAATTTCCTGCTGAGTGTTTCAAAGATGAGGAGTAGTAGCTTTTGGAAAGATCTTTCCATAAATGCTCTGGAATGTCATTGTTTAAATTGGTTTGGTTTTTTTTCTAGGCAGTTTATTGCTTAGTAAAATGTTCTACCTTAATTGCTTTTGAATATAAATAAGTCCTTTTTCCTAGAAATGTTACTTTATCTTAGATGATTTCTAAAATCAGTCTGTGATGTTTGGCCATGTTTACTCCTCCTTTCCAGTTATATATTTGGGTCCTTTTGTCAAATGAAGGAACTGGTACGCAGTCAGTGGATTATTAAATTCCACAGTATGAGCACTTGTTGAACTCACTGGATAACTCAACTCCTCAACTTTTATTGTCCGAAGGAGTTAAGGTTGAATCCTGTTTTCAAAAGTTGCAGTCTTCCCAAACGGAATTATTCGCTACTGAATGGATCCCTTTTTTCATACGTTAGCTCATGAAGCAGACAGATTTCTTTAGCTCGGGTGAATGTAATTATTTCAGTGTTAAGTATTTTCAGCAGAGGGCAGAGCAGGGTCTGATGCAAATCCATGTTTCTCTGTGGGGAGCCGTGATCTTCCTCCGCTGCTGCTGGTAGGTGCAGAAGGAAAAGATCTAGATGAGGCTTTTGTGAAAATGGTTGCCTGCAATGGACTGGATTCCATGACCCAGGAAGGTGTGAAGAGGTGTATGTTCTAGTGTTTACAAAGACCATGCTGATATCAGCAGGGTGCAGGCTTTTCACATCAATAACCCAGCCTTTCTAAGCTGTTGGGGATGAACAGGTATTTTGTCCTGCTGCTGCAAGGGGAGGGCAGCGTTTTGCTCTGATGAGCTGACAGACTGCCACTGCCAGTGATATGTGCTCGGCTCTGGTCCCGCGACAGAGCTCTGCAGCCAGCAGAGCCTCCTTGTCTCTTTTCTTCAGCACTTCACTTCTGATTCTTTGGGTTTACCAGCACAGATTCCACAGAGGCACCGTGCCTTTCCACATCCCTTAGCACCACGGGATTCTTGGTCAGGAGGGACCTTGGGAGGACACTCAGTCCAGTCCCTCACGCAGAGTAGGACAGCAGGGGAGGTCAGCTCTGCCTTGCCTGGCTGAACCTCCAGAAGCTCCCAAGAGCTGCTCCAGTGCCGCACCACCCACCTCCAGGAAGCGTTTTCCAGATGTCTCACCTGACTCTTGCCAGCTGTGGCCCTTGCGTCTTCTTATATTAACTGGAATTGCCAAGATAAATTTAGCTCTCTCATCTTTGTAACTACCCTTCAAGGAAATGTACTTCTCCCTTAGATCCACAGTTTTCAGCAGAGGCTTCTGTATTCTGTAAGGGATTGCACTCCACAGGCAGTGTCCATAAACCCAGACAAAAGTGCAACCCCTAATTCCAGGCAGTGCACTAAATCCCTAATTTCAGGCAAGGCACCCCCACAGCGGTCCTTCTGCAGCTCCGTGCCCCCCTGTGTCTGCAGAGCTGCACGCTGCCTTTGGTGGTCCTCTCATCCCCACCTCTAACCTGTCTTCTCGGGGTCTGTAGGTTCGTTTTAAGGAGTCTCAGTTAAAACCTCCCTAAAGGTCACCCTGTTCTCTAAGGTGCACAAGTGAGGAAGCCAGAGCTTTGTGCTCATGCAAGGGGTAGACATAGCCAAGTCCTTACCAGAATCTTGGCTTTTTATATTTAAAGTCCATTTGCATGCTGTTCTTCCATCTTATCTCTATGTCATAGACCAGAAAATACCCAAGGAAAACACTTAAATAAAAGCTATACATTCCGATGTATCTGAACAACAGTAATTTATCCTGGAGAAGTTTTCTATCTCTTTGTTCCATCTCTCTGACAGTACAGAGTTTATTACATTTTATGGCATAACTCACTCAGATTTATTGATTTAAATGCTATCATTTTCATATAAATTTATCTCTGGTTTTAACTTTATAGACTTCAATGAAGTTATACAATGGATCTTTTTTCCCAGTACTTTATTTCAAAACATTGAAAATAAAATTTCCTGGACTTTATTTGCATTACGTCAGCTTTCTCACAGAAAAGGGTTTTTTTTTAGCATCCTGGATCAATCTAAAGTCTAGGACAAATATAGGACTCATTAAATGCCATTTGCCTGAGAAACAGAATAATGAGATTGCACCATGATGTTATGTGTCTGAGTATGTATCTTTTTAGCAGTTAGGACACAGGACCAGGATTCAGGAAGCCATTTGGCAAACATGAAATTAAGCTCTTAACAATTTTCTGCCTTATATTTTCCATCTGTGAAATGGGGACAGTGATGTTTCCTTCTTCAAATAGCACTTTCTGATTGAATGATCTATGATTATCATTATTACTGTTCAGAGTGACATCAACTCTATTCTGAATTGGTTATAATTAGAATGTTTAGATGAATGAAAGCAATTACAGAGCCCATATGCCACAAACATTTAAGCCTGTCATTAATTCTATGTGTGTAAGGAATCACAGTTTACTTCAGTGAAGCTGCTCACGTGAATAAGATTAAGCACGTTTGAAGTGTTTGCAGAACCACGAATGGAAGGCTTTAACTCAACTCTTAAACACAAAGAAATAATAGTAGACTTCTCAGGGAAATTTCCAGGGAATTTCTTTTAACTGTATGCTATGTCATGTTGTGGAATGAGTTTTTAATTTGATTCACAAAACTCAAATGTTACATCCATTAATGATAAATATTGGCTTTCATATCACTCAATATATTTTCTCAGGGAAGTAATCCTTCTTTAAGTTTTGGCTACAGCTCAAAAGCTTATTGTTAAATACATTTTGTTAATAAGATGCTTGACTCATGGCAGGCCATGCTGTGAATGACTGATTACCAGGGATATGAAATGGACCTATTTCCATTCTACTGCCAGAACAGTTATCTTGAGAGCTCATTTAGAAAGGACTCGTTTTACTCAAAATAAATAGTTTACGTTTTTACATTGCAGGGCTTTCATTTTCTGTATGATGACAGCTAGTTATTCAGCTTTACCAAGGATACAGGAAAAGTTGCTCAGATGTATGTTGAAAGAAATTCTGCAGTAGCAATGGGAAACCGCAGAACTGTGCAGATGTGCCAGATGTGCGTGGTGAGAAGCAAGTTCTGGCCTGCTGCAGCTGAGGTGCTGAGCAGCAGCAAAACCCAGGGCTAGCTGGGGTGGGGACTGGCTTGTGACCATGAGCTGCAATCGAATGCCCCTTGGCTGCCTTCTGGAACGGAAAACACATGGAGTCACGCACAGCCTGTAGCAGTCTGATGGTGGAGGAGTTTAGCTGTTGGGTACCAATTGGTTTTCCATCCTTCAGTTACCTTTACGTTTCTTGTTTGTACAGTTGATGGTCTGGATAAGGCTTCAATTGCTAACTCGGATGGACCAGCCCCAGGATCCCAAACTCCTCCCTTCAAGAGGAAGGGCAAACTTTCCACCATTGGCAAAATCTTTAAACCATGGAAATGGCGGAAGAAGAAGACTAGTGACAAATTCAGAGAAACATCAGCAGGTATGTCTGTGACCCTTTGGTGGCAAATAGTAGGAAACACCGGCGAGGAAAAGCATAACCTTGTTCAGCTTCTGTCCTGTACCTGTCACCAAAATTATGCAATTTGTTTGTTCGCTGTACATTATATTCTTTTGATGTTGACAGTGCTCTTTTTTTAACTAAGAAACATTAGGCTTTGTGTTACATATCCTCAAATATGTTGGGAATGTCTCTATGTCCTCCTAGTAGTCAGTGACTTGGATTATAAAACAAACCTTGCCTTCATGGGGACAGAAGTTTGATCTGTGCAGAGGAGAGAAACAGACATGGCTGTGCCCAGCAGAAGAACGAGGATCAGCTTTCATTGTCTTCATACAAGCTGCTCTGCCCCGTCACTTCCCTGTTGGCCTGTTGGCAAAGCTTCCAGGATGGTCTGAAATAAAATGCTGTGACAGAATTATATTCCTTCTGAAAAAGAGGAATATTGAGGGCTGGGATTCAGTTAGGTAAACGCAGTTGTTTGTGCCACCTGAGATGCTCTGGGGTGTCCTGGCTGCTCTCCCAGAAGGTTCTACATCATATTTTCCAACCCTGTGCAGACATCTCCAAAACCCTGGGGCATCTCAAGTGGCTGTGGACACCCGCTTTTAGGAAACTGAATGCCACCCTGCCTATATATGTATGTCTCTCTGTGTGTCACAGCTCTGGTCAAGCTTTCTCCAGAAAAATCCCAAACTTCTGTTTTGGGATTCAGACATTTGATGCTGTGCTTTTCTAAACCTGAGTCTAATCAGTCCACTGAGCATCTATGAGCTCTTCAGATTCATTAGCATAGTGCAAGCCCTCTGTCCACTGTCTTCCATGATCTAGGTAATAAACCCAATACTAATCTCCTAAAGTGTCTTCAGCAGGCTCTCCTGAACTCTTAGGAGTACACTGCTTGACATTTTAAACCCATAGCTACCCCTGACAATTACAGCAAGGAACTCTGTGGTTTTGCAGTGTAACTTATAAACAGCGTAATTTCTAAAATATGCTTTATTTATGCAAAGGGAAAACCCCACCCATCTTCTCTGGTGTCTACATCATTCCAGATACCAGCTGAAGTTTTGGGCAATTTTCTGAGATCTTCAAATCCTTCTCTCAGCCTACTTCTCCTCCTCTTCTTCTTTCCCCCCCTCCCCTTAATTTTCCTGCCTGCCCTGCAACAAAACCCCCACAATTTCTTCCACTACTGCAATCAAAAAAAATCCTCTCAGTCTGATATCTCCTTCATTGCTTCCAGTTTCCTTCAGCTTCCCCAGTACTTCTACCATATTGCTAGAGCAAAGTTATTTCTAGTTAATAAGTCCTGAATGTTGTGCGGCTCCTGTTGGATGGGTATGTGATTTTATAGGCAGTGAATTCTTCAGAATAATCACCATTCATAAGCTGTGTATACAGAAATTCCCCAAACCGTCACAACATATTAGCATGTGTTAAATTGTTATACAATTAAGTAATAATGCCTGTGTCATTTTGCAGTTATTTTTTACAAATGAATATCTGGTAAATTAATGTTAAATACAGTATTTCTTATGTTGTACTGTCTTTCTTTAGAGGGCCTCGGTCCGGTCTTACAAGCATAACATCAGTTCTTACAATACCAAGGCAAAGCACGTGTTCATACTTCATTTACAAAAGGAGCAAATCGGGCACAAAGAAATGAAGGTCAACATTTTCAAAAGTGCTGCCTTAGTTACTTGCTTGTACTTAATGTGCCTGTCTCATGATGGTGTGATCCCTCAAGTCCTTTCAGGGGTGTGGAGAAGCCATGGTTCCCATTAGCACTGACTCCAGAAGGAGTTACTCAGGACAGTTTATCTCAAGGTGAGCACCTGAAATGCTTAGGAGATGCCTAACAGTAGATGTAATGGGCAGAAAACATTAAATCCTCAGAACTGTAATAAATACCAAGGTTTAAAATTATGCTATACATATGAATAGACAAACTTTGAGTCACAAAAAACTTTATTCAGGTGCCATACAGCTGGTGATAAGGGTTGTTATTTCCCTGAACCTTGCTTCATTCGTATACCTAGACCATCAGAGCTACGGTACTATGAACATTACAGCGGATTATGTGAAACATTTTACATTCTGAGTCTGATTTTGCCACTGTGTGCTCCCGAATCATAACTGTATTTATTGTTCTTTCTTAAGAGGAAATTATTGGTAAGCAGCATCCATCTTAACTACCTTAAAAATAATTTTTAAGTGATAATTTGTCTTCCAAGTTCTCTCAGCTGTGTGTTTTTACTTCCACTGCCTCCTGTGTAGGACCAGGTTTGAGATGAACAGATCACAAACCTGATCCAGCTGAAAACAAATCCAGTAAAACATAACAAGAATAACAAGAAGTACTTTTTACGCTTTTGTGAAAGTTACCACTTGGATTTGTGTCCTAGCATTGTGATTACTATCGATAAAGCATGCTGAAGCAGAGAGGAAAAAGAGACCCACTCTTCTGGGTGGCTTACCATTTAGACAAGCTGGTTTTTTTTTTCATTTGAGCTGTGGTTTTACAGCACTGCCTTTCAGGTCTGGAAGCTAAAAAAGTAATATAGACCTCGTCTGTGTTTTAAAGTTACAGCTTTATTTTGTGATCAGTCTTTTCTTGAAAAAGGAGAGCACCAGTGTGCAAACAGAGATTCATAACAGGAGAATTTGTAGCACAAATTGGCAGGAGAACAGAGTTGATGGTGAAAGATTAGTATAGTCCATAGATCATGTAAGTAGGAGCTCTTTTGGTCAGTTGAATACACAGTTGTATATAATTATGTATTGAAAAATAGAAGGTAATTATCTGCACAATGAAGTATCTTTGTAAATGGTATAGCAAGTAGATGGGAAAAGTCCAGTGCAGGAGGAGGTAATGCTTAGTGGGCTAACTGAAGTCTGTGCTCTAAATCCAATCACAAGACTTTATATTTAGTAGTCTTTTGTGGCAAAAAAAGCAACTAACAGGAGTGATTCACTAGTGTATCCAGAAGTATTATCTTCTATATAGGCTTTTAAATTATCTTGGAAAACCTTTCATTTTTTACTTTATTGTTCAGCTAGCATCCTGCTAGGTAGCCATGTAGCACATACCAGGCTTTCAGTGTACACTGCCCTTATATTTAATAACATAATGTAAAACAGCTAATAAACCACAAAACCACTCTAATGCTCTGAATTATATAAACTACAGTATTTCAGTGCTTGTATAGTTCGTGATGAGTAAGTATGCAAAATTTAATGATGTCTTGGTGAACAGAACTTGAGATGTTATATAAGAAGTTTGGGAACTTCTGATAATTTTTCATTATTCAGTGGATTGATTTTTTTTCTCCAAGGAGCCCATATGCTCTATTTTTAATAAGTTTATGCTTCTGCATCCTGCTACAGTGTAGAATTTGATTTATTTAAATTATACAAACATTGTGACATAGGGAATTAATTTCAGGTTTTCATGGCTTCTGTATTATTTTGTACATTCAGTCTGTCAGCTTGTATTCATGTGCCCCAGTTTACATGCATTTTGTCAACCATTAAAATATTCAGTGATTTTTTTTTTTTGCCCTTAAAAAGAATATCTAGGAGTTATGTAGTATCTGAAAATCTTGACTTTCACCTCAAAGATAGCATGACTGGCTTTCTAAGCTGGGGAGATGAGAAGAAAGTGAATCTGGATGATGTGAGTTGAAAGAGTTCTGAAAGTAAAGGAAAGTTTCCCAAATTATTTTCCCCAAAAATTTCATATGAGAGTTTTACCCCTTGTGACTCTTAAAGATGTAACCTACACGTTCAGGCATTTGGCTGTATGAAAGTGGTGCAAGGATAGTTCCCAGAGCTTTTATGTCGAGAAAGAAGAATGTATCTAAGTATTGACTGTTCTCCACAGAGCGAAGACTTGGGGTACCTCTTCAGAGCAAATCTATTTTATAGCCTTGCTTAGGTGTAATTGACATTTACCCTCCTGTCTACATACAAGATACACATTTTCTCCCAAGCCTGGCTGTGCTTTCCAACCTATGCCAGCAGCATGTTGTGGGCTTTTATTCATGCTGGTTGCTCAGTAGTAGTCCTAGTAGTGCTTATAGGAGTGGACTGGAGTAAGTCATTTACGTGTTGACTTCCAGCGCCCTCCTGCAGTTCCTCCCCTGTCTTGGCAAGAAATGCAGATGACCTCCCCATGTATTTCCGTATAGAGAATCACAGGGATAAATTGTACTCTTCTGCAGTACTAAGGGTAAGGGTTGTCTCTCCAGAAATTCCAGAAACAGACAGGCTGCCAGCCTCAGCTGCACCATGAATAAGCTATAGCTTTTCAGTGCCAATCAAGTCAGCTTGCAGTGGAAGCATGGCTTTACGTGCTTGAGGAGTATTTTGCTGTCAGGAAACCCTGGAGCTGTAGGGAGGTACCATCTGCTTTTAAACTCCCTGTTTGTAAGGTACGGAATCACTTATGTTTGTGTATGTGCTTCATGTGTGAGGTTGGAATTTGAGATGAAAGGTAGTTTGGATTGCATTTATCCTGCCTCAGATGGTTGTTTCAGAGAGGAAAAAAGGTAAAAAAATAGTTATCCATATATTTCTTGAGGAAACAGACCCAGGACTAATGGAGACTGAGAAGATGCATTTACTTGGCAAGTTGCCCCTTGTTGCGTGCTAACTGAAACTTGCTTATCTGACTTGAGAAAGAAATGGGAAAACATCCATACAAAATTAAAGTCCTACAGGAAATCCTCTTCCTCAGACTACTTGATCAGAGATGTATTTACATTACAGAACACGGGGTGTGCGTGTATGTATGTGTGCCTGTGTACATCTTACATGCAGGAAACCCATTTCCTGGCCTGAGACCATGGGAGACATTACCACGATTGTCACATTTATTGCCTGTCTTCTCAACAGGGCTGCAAATTAATAAATCTCTATGCAGCTGAAGAGTTTCTTCTCAGACAGAATGCGTGCTGTTGGAAAGAACTCATTGCTTTTGCTGGGTTTTCAATAGGCTTTTTGAAATAGGTTCTTGCTAGCGCCTCGCCAGGGCATGTACCGTGCGGTGCTTTCACGAGATCTCACCCAGCTGTCTTATGCTAGCAACTGAAAGAGGTTCATAAACAGCATACCACAAACATGAAAAAAAGGATGGAGGACTAGATGTGGAAGTATTTGTGCCAATGTGGGAATGATGGTTGGAATTTTTTCCTTTAGCAACATATTTTCCATGCTGTATCTCAGAAAATCTGCTCTCTGGGCACTGGTTGTCTACTTTCTGCCTAGAGGGCTTTCAAAATTAAGTAAAAACAAACAGAAAATGGCATCATCTCAAGGGTTTCTCCCCTCCACAATGTTTTGCTGTGAAGGAAAAGAAGGCAGCAGTTTGTGTCTTGGCACGAAGCAGATGCCACTTCAAAGTTCCGCTGCAAGAGTATATGCAGAGAGGCAGCAGAAAGCAATTTTAGCTCTTACTAGGTCAGATTAAAATTAAAATTCTGAATTCTCTCAAGCTTCTCTTGGAAGAGCAAAACTAAAGACTGGAGAATATCCAGAATCTCACATCCCTATTGAGTCAGAGAATGGATTTTAAGGCTGCCTGAGGTTTGTAGCTGCTGAATATCATCACTAATCAGTCTGTTTTGAGGGGGTAGGGAGGGAGGGATGGAAACTGCTTTTTGAGGTAAACTGTTCATATGATTAGTGTTACTACTGTTTGTATTGGGCTAAAAAAGCAAATGTTTGTGGGAACCCTTGGACAAGTAAGGTTTACTCAAGTCAGCGAGGGCTGCATATAGTGTGATAAATACTCGTGCTTTCCGACAGTTACACCTGAAGTCAGGGCAAGCTTTGCTTTTGGCTGCAGCAGAGGAAGGATTTTGATGTGGGATTTTTTGTGTCTGCTGGAGCATAACGTGTAACAGCAGAGCCCACCTTGCATCAGCCTTCCTCAGGACTGACTTGTTTGTGTAATCGGTCTCAATACATACCTGTATACAGCTGGGGAAATTGTTATTTCCATTTCATGATTGCTTACGGTTATGAACAATGTGTTGCTGTTAATGTTGAAATGTTATGTATAGTCACATTTTTGTATATACACATATGTATCTATATATCATATATATCACAGACACATGGTAAGATATTTATATTCACAGATATATATACACATTATTATATACACATATGACAGAAAAGATTTGTAGTAATAACATCAGCTGGTCACTCAGATTAAGAATGTCCACATCATGGTGGTACACCTAACAGTATTTATCATATATGTGTTCCAGGATAGTAGTAGTCATATACTCCTTAGTGAGGAGTAGGTAGTAACTTGTAAGGTCAGAGACTGCAAAAATGATGATCAGCAGGAACACAGAGGCAAAGGTGCATTTATGGAAGAAGCAAATAGGAAGCATATTGTGCTAAGTTCTACTAAAAGAATAAGGAAGAGAAGAGAGGTAGGTCTGGAAACCAAAGATACGAAGTTTAAATTTTTTCAAGTGAAGGAGAAAGACTCAGATGATGAAGTCACGACAGCTGGTGAGAGGAGGGAGCACAAAGTCCTCTCCCTGTACTGAACTCAGGAGACTGAGCTATTTCTAAGGTGACAAATAGTGATACCCATCCCAGGTGGTTCTGGTAGATAATAATTGTTTCTACAGTTGTCTATGCCATTAGCTCAGCAGCAGATGGCCCATACTCAGCTTTACTTCTGTTGATTAGGTATTTTGAACCATAAGTAGGAAATTCAGCTAGAATTCCTATGCTTTGGGTTGCTTCATTGTTCATTTTATTTATCGCAATTTTAATGTGGGAAATTACACCTGAAAAGGTACCTCAAATTAAACACTTAACAAATGTCAGCTTGTTTGATAATATGACTTTTATCTTTCTGTGCCATAAGTTGCCTAGCTGTACAGTGATGATAACACCTTTGCATCTCACATGGGCATCAAGGAGAACATACTGGGTTTGGTTCACTCAGTTGTTGGGGTGACATTTCAGAAAAATAGGAATTTTCTGTTCAAATTAATGTTTAGATTGTTCCTTAGATGGAGTTTGGGCCATAGAGTGAAAGGTAAGGTTAAAAATTTAGGCTAAGAAATTGTTCATTGAACACAGCGCAGTCTGCATCCTAAACAAGGCAGGGACAGTAAAAGTAAACTATATAACAAGCAAATAAAAGCTGTACCATCTGCACACTCATTAACCTTTGTTCAAACATTTCCTGACTTTTGAATGCTTGAATTTGTAACTTTGATGAGTTTACTGAAACGTAGCAGTAGTCAAATGTGATTAGCTCGAGTGAGTAGTTTGTGACTCTTAAAACTCACTGCAGTTGGGCTGCAATAATCAAAATACTTGACTCTGTAAATGAGGAATGTGTTGTATAGTCCGAAGTCTGTAATAAGCAGTAAATTATAATGAAGAGTCCACCCTGGCTAAATAGCACCCAGTATAGGTTCATAAGTAGACAAGCTACTCATTCCTCTTATGCAAGGGGACATATTTTTTGTCACTTTGATTTAGATTAAAATTCTGCCTTTTTCTTTGTAGGAATTAAAATTATATGATACTCACAGTGAATACTAGCATGATTTCTAATGTTCTTTCCATGGGCCAAGTAATATTTTAAATAAATTATCTTTTCAAGCTGAATTAACTGAGTTTAATCAGTTTAAATAAAAACATTACTCATGGCTAGCATTTTAGATGATGAAGGATTGGAGCTTAAGCTTCTTATCTCTTTGTAACTTTTCTAATCTGTGAAATGGAGATAGTTATGTCTAAGGGATGTTATGAAACCTGTGTGATGTTAATAAAATTATTTGAGGTCTTCCAGTAAAAGTGTAAGGAGTTAATGTCTTTTAATACAAATTGATGTTTTCCATGATCATTAATTTGATAGTTGTTAATTCAGTGTTGTAGAACTGAAAAAATGCATCATCCTGAAAACTAGAGAGACATTGATGAGGGGGTCTGATTCAATGTTCTTGAACTTGCTGTAAAGAGTATCATTGTTTTCAAGTGGTATTGGATTAAGTCCTACAAATAAATGTGTGAGAGCTCACCTGATTTCACTGCCCCCAAGAAAACAAATGCAAAAAGGAAGCAGGTAGGAAAAATAGGAGGAAGTAAATAATACCTGTAAAGATGATAAAATAGTAAGAGAATATTTATATTGCCAGCAACAAAAGAGGTATAAAGTATATGTGTGAAATGGTTGTCGTTGAGGTCTATGTTAAAGGGTATTTCACTCTGCTTGTAAATACCCCGGCTTTCTGGAAAGATTAAGACCCTCCATCTGTGCCTGCCCGCGTAGTCCTCTGGCTTCATGGCCCCTTTCTCTTTTAAAGCAGTGTCTGTGGGACAGAGTGTTCACCTACATGGAGAAACCCTTTGCAAGAAAAGGGCACACTCGTGTGCTTTGTTTGCCATGCCAATGTGACACACAGTTGCAAGGCATATACCTTAAAAAAATAATGGGGAAAATCAGGAAGAGCTCTTGAGTAATTTAGGATTGGGACTCAAGGCAGTCTAACCTGATCTGACTTGGGGCTGCTCCTCTCTCCAAGGAGGCTGGCTTATAATCGCCAGATATTTCTATTGCCTTTCTATTGCCAGAACGTGATTTGAATGCCATGAAGGTTTGACCTTTGACAGACACATCCCACAAAATACCCAAGCATATAAACACAGACCCAACGCCAGTTTACATGTTGTCGAGCCACTACTGCTTGCATTCATGAGCTGTTGATCTCACAGGCATGGGTAGCTTGAACTGGGCTGGTCAAAATAGTTACAGTCCCCAGTTCTTCTGCCAGGAGTTGGTGCTATTTTGGCAGGGAAATTCATCCCATGCAGAGCAGTTGCTGAATCTGTGCACTTTGGTGTGTGAGAAATAAAACCAGTGCTATAAATTTGAGAAATGCAGAATCTACTTCATCTTCTGTTTAACCATCCCCTTCCCTGGCAAAGAAGGGGAGTGGGGAGCTGTGAGCAGAGATGCCTTCAGGCATCTGAGGCCAGCCAGCCCGCCCGTGAGTCAGCAGCTGGAGTTACGTGCTGCGGAGAAAGACGTTTTGCTGTGCATGGAGGGTGACTTCCTCAGAGCTGCCTTCTCTGCCTCTGCAGGAGCCATCACTTTGCCATCTGGCTGTTCACTCCAGCTGGGCTGGTGCACATGAGATTGGCAATTTTGCAGTATTAAATCTGCATAGAGCAATTAGACTGGTCCTAGACAGTGTTTGAATTAATCGATGAGATAAATGACCCTATCCCATAGCATTAGTAGGATGAAATCTAGTGCAGCTGAAGCTTGGCTGCGTACCTCTTGCCCTGAGCTCGAGCTCCAGATGTCACTTGGGTTTTGATGATTGTGTGTAAACATAATCAGCATGGGAGATTAACTTTTCCTGACAGAGAAGACAGGATTTTACAAGTGATGCTCACATTTTATGGACCACGCACCATGGTTCAATGGATCATTACAGTGGCCTCCCAGATCACTGACCAGAAGTTGTGTTGGTTTGGGGTTGGTTGCAGTGGTGAGCTATTCCATTTTGCCATCTGTAAGTGCTTTTCCCTATAAAACCATTTAGAATTTTTCCCGTGGGAAATAAACATAATAATTTAAATGCTTCCTGTCACAGTCTTTTTTTTGTGTGTTGTATGCTTCTTCTTTTTAAGCTAAAAACAGGGTGCTGCATTTGTTTCCATGAAAGCCAACCAGCCTGGATGAGGATGTTATTCCCTTTCAGAACAAAACTTTCTTGCTCCTGTTTAAGGTTGTGTTGTTTTGGTTTTTTTTTTCCTTTAAAACAGTTTGTATGTCACAAAGGCTACTCTCTGAGTTGCTTGATCTGAGCAGGATTTGTCTCCCCCAAATCAAAATAGATGTAGGTATCTCCAGCTGAGCTAGTCAACCCTGTCAATGGGAATGAGGTGCTTTTACGTGTTAAATGCAATAATTTTCACAATGAGTTCAATTTCACTCTGAAAGTACCTTTTTCCATTGACTGTAAAAGAAGCCTTACAGAGCCTCGCTCAGCTGAAGGTATTGAATCATATGAATCCCCACCTTTTGTGCCTGGAATCATGGGACTGTTCTCGGAGAGTGTCCATGAAAACCCAGACCACTTCTGCAGAATCAGAGGAAACAAGATTTCTCAGGATTTCTTTAAAATATTTTTTTTTTCTACATTTTTCACAAGCATCAGCAGTACAAGAATAAATCTATTCTTAACTGTGCTTTTTCTTTAGTGTTGGAAAGGAAGATATCGACAAGACAAAGCAGAGAGGAGCTGATAAGAAGGGGAGTGCTGAAGGAAATGCCTGAGCAAGGTGATAACATGTTACCTAGAATTTAGCCCCCAAGTGCTAAACATGGATGATACAGCCACTGTTGCATTGTTTCCATGTAGTATAAATAGGTATGAGGAGACAAAGCTGAGGAGTGTGAGAGGTAATTTGGACCAGTTGACAAAGGGCTAAAGTTGGTCTGAAGAGATTTGTGTTCTGTAGCTGTTCCTGCCATAGGTACACCATCTGACTTCTGCTGATATCCTTAAGTATTTTGATGCTACCTGTAAATAATGTGACTCCTGTGGTTCCTACTTAACTACTTGCCAGCATTTTTTTGAGTTAGTGATTAACCTATTTTTTGAGTCAAGGTCTGCTGTCTAAAGCAACTGAAGTACAATATGAGAATTTTGGCTGAAAAATTAGAGGCTTAGGGACCCCAAGCAAATCAATAGCATCCATTTCAGGTATCAGAAAGCACCAGTGTGGGGATTATACAGATCCCACCACAGTCACAAATGGCACAAACATAAAACTGTAGGGAAGACACTGCTTGTTTCAAAGTGCTGTAAGGTTTAGTGACTGGTATTAACCAGAATTTGACTTTGTAAAAGCATGAGTAAACCACTGTTAACACCTCTACGCTACATACATCTGATTATGTTTCTAGTGGTATTCTATATTATATTATATTATATTATATTATATTATATTATATTATATTATATTATATTATATTATATTATATTATATTATATTTTCAGTCTTCTATAAGTCCAAATCAAATAAGTCAAGTGAGTAAAATAATTTTCTGTAGCTTAAAATTAAACCACTTGTCATTTTATCAAGGAGTTTAAGAGCTCCATGATTTATCCTAGAAATTGTGATACTGTGCCTGAGCTGAAGAATAATGGAAGTATCAATGTGTACGGTTTCTATTGTACACTTTGATATTTACAAGTAAAGGGCTTGTTTGTTGACATGTGACATCACTTGTCTTTATAGTGACTAATTACCAGACTATGACGTTCAGCATAGCTGGCTTCTGAACTTGTCTCTGCCACTGTCTTTGACGTAAAACAAGACATGTAAACTCTCTACACCTCAGTTTGTCCATTTGTGAATTTGTTATGTTTTTTGCTTCATGCTTTACTGGGGAGCTGCCTGACTGTCCATTGATGGCTGTAAATTACATTTAGACTGCTGGGACAGTTAAAGAAATGTGTTAATATTTTCAGGTTGTTACAGTCTGAACATAATACTGTCTTTCTTGCTAAAAGTATGTTTGCTTTGGTCATCAGTGTTCTTGACCTTCTACTCCATTCTTAAAAGGGGATGGGACTTTGGATCCCTTACGGAGATGGAGCAAAGTGAGAAAAGGATGTAAAGATGAACAATTTTCTCCCCTTCCTCCTGTCTTAAGAAGGCCATCAATCCAGTCTGTGTTGCCTTCATCACGTTGTGCTTCATGTCTGATGACAATTGTAATTTTTAAGGAGTGTTTTAAAAGAATATAGGACTGGTTTGAAGGTGCTAAAAATTGAGATATAATAAACAGCAATTGAGCAGTGTGAAGGTAGTTAGAAGGGGTGGCTATGGAGATGAAAGCTGGATGAGGAAATTACTTGGAGTCTTGAAATATGGGAGGTAAGAAACGTGAAGTGGTGACAGTGTTTCACATGGGATGAAGAAGAACAAAGCAGAAAGTGGGAAGTGCCACTTGGAAGGAGGAGGTGTTTGCAGAACCATGACATGTGTAAGAGGTGGGAATGCAACATGTGGAGGCAGAGAGAAAAGAATGGATTTATGAACGTCTGGAAGAGAGAAGGTGAAGAAACTGAATGTTGCCATAAGGTAAGAAGGAAGCCTTGTGCTATATAACCGTCAGCTATAGTGAATGAAACAAGGTTAAGAAGGCAGAACTTAGTTTTTACACACCAAGTTGAAGTTAGTGTGTGGGTGAGGGTGAAACCATCAGCTTAACCCATGGAGCACCCAAGGTGGTAAGAGTGTCTGCATAATTGTGTTGAAACCAGGGAAGTGCCAAATACCCTGGTCTGATAGCACACAGCAAGGCAAAGGAGGAGCAGAAGAGAGTGGAATTACCAGGATTAATGAAGAATCAGCCAGAAGAACCAGAAGAGACGCCAGGTAGATTTGTGTAATTTTTGGATGAACAGCAAGAGAATTGTGCAGGAGGAGAGCGATTATGATCATCTACATGAACTGCAGGTGGGGTACGAGCAACACAAGGATAACAAGCTTTAGAAATGACCAGAGAATAAAATCAGTAGCAATTTTAAAATACATGGAACAGAGAACAGAAATCAGTAAATAAGAGAAGAGAGAAAACTGAGAACCAGCCAGAGCATGTAGCATTTTCAGAAATATAGAGACAAATAAGGAAGAGAAAGAAGTTTTTGTCAGGATTTAAAAAAACCTCATAGCTGAGGTAGTCTGGGTAAGGGAGTAAAATAACATCAGAGCTGGGAAAGAAATTGACTTGCAGAATTTAATAATGGTATGATACATGATACAAGAAGACTTCATCTTGGTTCTTAAGACTGGGTAATGACTTTGTGACCTATTTTATTGATTAGCTGGGCACACATATTCTGAGAACTTCTGTCTGAATTCCTGGCTGATTTACCTACTGGGATGCACCACAGTATTCCTGCAAGTCTGCCCCCTCATTGTCTACTTTTGGGGCATGTTGGAACACATTGCAGCTCCCTTGTGGTCCATGCACACTTCTTTGCTGTGTAAACCAAGATGCAAGGAGGAAGTGAATGGGATGCTAACCTGTACAGACACGAAACTGGACCTGAAAACACGCATGCCCTTCCAGGCCTGCAGAGGTGTCCACCTGAAGAAAGTGGAAGCCTGTAGAGTTTGTTTACAGAGTTACTTTTCAGAGCAGATCTGCAGCCTGATGTTTCACATTTCAGTAAGTCTTTCTGCTTTGCTTCCATGGAAACTTGAAAGCAGAGGGATGCTGTGTGTTGACAGTAGGTGCTATGAAAGCAATTAAACTAAGCAATAGCTTTTTAATTTTCATTTCAGATGGTGATGTAACAGTAAATTTTGAAACTTCAAATGGACACACCGTAGCCATTGGTGAAGAAACCATACGGGAAGAAAATGTAGTAAAAGCCAGTGCAGATGATGGTACTTTATCAGAGAAAGCTTCAGCATTGGAAGGGAAAAAAGAAGATCAAAAAGGTAAATGAACACCTTCTTCACACATTGTTTTTTGCCTACTTAAAATATTAACATGTTTATTAGCACCAATACATGCTGTGAGTTCTGTTCTGCCAGAAGGATGCCAGCAGAACCTGCTGAGAAGATAAAGACTTGTGAAACGTCAGTATTTCATCTCTGGTAGGCATGCCTTTTACTGTGGGTATAGTAAGATCGTAAAGAGAAGCACGGTCTGAGCATGAAAGTGTGCGTAAGGATGTTTCATTTCTAAATTCAGTGTGAGCTTTTCCTTGTAGCCATGGCAAGCTTCGGTTTCAGGTATTCCCTTTGCAAAAGAAGACACCAAGTGCATTTGCATCACCTTGCAATATTATTGTAGGAGTGGCTAATGGGTTGACCGTTCAAAAGTATTTAAGCCACATAAAAACCGTGTATCATTTTGAAAGTAACCTGAGTGATTCATTCCTGCTGGTTTTCATTAAATCTTAAACGCTTGCAGCCCAGCTCTTCAGAAATATTCAAGGGTCTGTATCACTACCGCAAACTGAACCTAGGCTATTTATGGAAAATGTACTTGATGACTGTAGGGTTTTCTATAGATGAATTGCAGTAAATGTTCCTAAATATTTAGCAGTCCTGGAGTCCATATTAATTTTGGTACTTTTACTCAGATCTACCTTGGTAACAGGAGTATGACTGAGTAAGGGAAAAGTAAAGATTAATGTGGAATCACAGCATTTGGACCAGTTTTATTTTCTTTCTCTAGCATCTTGAATAATGCAGCACTTAATTCCCCTGTCAAAAAGTGTTCTTAAATACTATTCCATTTATTGGATTTTCCTAGAGGAAAGAGCAAAGATAAGAGAGACCAAGAACTTCATGTCTGCCTGTAAGACTGAGCAGCCTTTCCAATGTCTTCTAGTAACCTTACCTAGTGATGAATGAGCCTCTGGAGGTTGAGAGGGTCAGTTTGGCTACACAAAAATTTGAATTCTTCTCTGAGCTATGTAAATCACTTGACTGTGTAAAAAGTGGCTGGGTGTCCAACAAGAACTGCCTTTCTTATGAGATTTCTAGTACTTCCTGTCTCCCAACAAGACAGAAATACAAGATTAGCCTTTTTCATGATATTTAAATACGTCTATCTTTTGGTGCCAACTAGAACCAGATGTGTATTGGGTCAGGGGAAAAGAGTTATAAAAGCCGTGGAAAACTCCTTTAAAATGGTTCAGGTTAACTCTGGGGTTAGATCAGACCACTTATTATTTTATGCCTCCCTAAATACAGCCTTTTGGAACTGTCAAATCTTGTAAGTTTTCCTAAGGTACAGGTTTTTTTAGAAATACACATTACTATGTTGAAATCCCCTCTAGCTGACTTTGAAGAATGCAGAAATCCAGTCAAGCAGAAAAGGTTCAATATCTATTTCAAACACATTACTACACTCTGCACTCCCTGTATTTTGTGTTGACCTTACAGGGAGAAATTAAAAATTATTGCTGTACAAGAGTAGACTTAGTGCAGAAGAATATATAGCTATCACTCCAGTCCCTCTCAGAAAATCAGGTATATATGGAGGATGGAGAAGGAAAACAAAAAATGAGCAAACTTGGTATTCTAGGCTACATAGAATGTCAATATGACCATATAGAAGATGCAAAACACTTCAAGTATACTTCCCTTTTACATCTAAACGTGAAGTTCTACGCGCAAACATCTTGAGTTCCCTGAAAAGGAACCAGATAGATTTATTGCAGAGGAATAGTCTGCCAAAAAAAGGTGTTAAGGATCAATTCCACACATCAGCAATGGCGTTATGCAGTGCAAATGCAGTACAACTCACTGTAAATACCCTTCAGTTATTTTTTACCTTACAGCACATTAAGCAGGAAGGTGAGCCAGTCTGCTGAACTCAGTGGAAGAGTAAGGCCCGCTGCATCTCACAGGTGCATCTGTGCAGATTAATCCTCGGTGGTTTTTTAGGGCAGATGCAGTATGTGTGCATTACACCCACGCCCATTGGCAGAGCAAGGAATTATCAACCACAGAATGGACATTTGCTGATGCTTACACAGCATCAAAATGAGAGCTGGAGCAGGAACACCTAGCTCACTGTCCTCTGCTTGGACCATAAAACAGGCTGGTACTTCAGATCATGACCCTCTGTCATGAGAATTGAGATAGGTGCAGTGAATATTAGCTGGACAATCAAGAGTAATGGATGCAAGGAGTTCATCTTTAGTGAGGCTAATGTGTTGGCTTTTTTCGAGTCATGTATGCTTAGGTGTAAACCTTGAAGGAAGCTATATACGCTTACCTTGTTTCCAAGACCTGAAGACGATTCATTCTGGCTGTTTAGTAGTATGTGGTGCTGCAGTTCCAACTCTTGGCTGATTCAAAATGTTCCAAAAAATGTGACTCAGCCCTTGAAAGTTATAAGGTTATTTTAAAATGTTTTTATGAAATGGTGGTGGTCTTTTCTTTCTCTCTTGTTCAAGTGGGTCTTGAAAATGGCCTTCTCATATAAATACGATGATGGCTGCTGGAGCTGGAAGCTTAAAAAGAACAAGTGATACAGGCACATTGTGATAATATGGTGAGAGCTGGCAGGAACACATGGTAGAATGTGGAATATGTTACGAGTTAAAAGAAGTTAAAAGAAAAAAGTTGTTTCAGCATGAGCCATGGAAATACAGTATCAACAAGGGCAAACAATAGGCTCATCCACGCAATGTAAAAACAAGTTAAGCAGAAGGGAGTGAAGAAGACAACTCCTGAAAGCTGTTCCTGTGCTGCCAGGCAGTTCTATAAACCGCGTACCCATCTGCTGCCTGTCAGCTCACAGGTGCTATTCATATTTGGTGAAAAAATCCCTTTGGTGATTTAATAGTGTAACTGTTACTGTTTATTGTAATGATGAGATGTCAGTCATCCAAGCATGATATTTAAAAGGAGATTTCTCCTTTATGGCAGGATAATAAGAAGTTTGAGACAGTTTTACATAAAACAGGTACTTGATGGATAAAGCTTTGCAGATGAGAAATGGAAGAAATCTTTTTCCTAGGTGATTTATTCACAACATTATGGGTTGAGTTCTGAATTGTTTTGTTTTGACTAATAAAAGTCACTAGCATCTTGTGCAGAAAATAAAGAGCTGAACTGTAGCCATTCTCGGTGAGCACTCTGGAAGGGATGCAGAACAGCAAGGGGGCAGGCAGCATGTCAGAGTACACCCTGCTTGTCTGGGCAGCAGACTGAACTGTACCATCGTGACATCAGGCTCCTGACCTGTGACACTTGCCTGCAGTAGCCCCAGCAGACCCCAGACTCCAGGTTCCATGTGGGACATGAGCATCGCAAAGGGCATCCAAGGAGTCTCTGTGCCTCCTGCCCCCTACAGCAGTGTTGGAGAAGACCAAAAGCCACATCAGTAGAATAGATGTCAAAATTGTCACTGTTTGCCTCCCTAGGCACGGGAACATAGTATGGTGATGTGGCATGCATACTGCTCATTATAAAACCTCCTGGTACTGTGTCAGAGATCTCCTCTCCACCCTCCCAGGATGTCTCTGGCACACAAGATGTACCAGAGAACCCTGAGTTTTTATCTGAGTTCGGCTTGTTCAGTAAGGTCAGGTCTTACTCATTTTTACCATGGCAAGCTAAATCTTTTCATGATTGTGGTAGATGCTTCCAGATTTCATTGTTAGCTTGGGCTTGAAGAAGTGAAAGGCTCAGTAACCATTAGCAAGATATTACCTGGAAAAAAGTAATAAGAAGTTTTCTTTTGCATACCGTCAGGTGCGATAGATGCTGCTTTGATAAGTAATTGCACTGCAGGAAGCTAGAGCTGTGTTGCAGGCGCTATGGGTGCTATGGGTGACGTGGAGCATAAGCTTGTGAAGTGTTCCTATGCCATTTATAGCAGACTGATCCTCTCAGGTTTCCTTGTTCTCCTTCAGTGAAGGAAATGGTTTGTAGTCCTGTTTCCAAATGAATTCTTGGGATACGTGCACATAATACTTTTTCCCCACAGGGTAACTAATATGAGAACTGGCAAAGGCTCCAGGTCTTAGTATGTTGGATTCAGAGGTTCTTTCCTCTGTACTTTGTCAGTTCTCCCTTGAATCTCCCATTAAATTTAATCTTTTCTTTTTCTCATGGGTAACCAAAAAAACCAAAAGTTGGAGGCACTCTGATCTTATGAGTATGCATCGTTGCTGACCAATGCTTTAGTTTGTCTGCCAAGGACTGTTCTTCAAAGTCAGATTTTCTAGATTCCTTCTCTGAGAGGTCTTCACTTTATTTCCCCAAGGTGGAACAAAACCTGTTGAATTCAAGATCATAACCCTCATCTTCCAGCGTCTCAGACAAAAGCCTGTTTCTCTCAGAAGACTAACCTGTAAGCCCGTTGCTGTGAGAGGCAGGGCAGGCTTTTTCCCCTGTGGTGTGCCTTGCTGGCTCCCTGTGCTCCTGAGCTCCATAGATCATCAATATGAGCACCATTCATAAAAGGGTGGGGGTTTTGCCTGTCTCCCAAAGAATCTCTCACTCCAGCTGAGTTATTTGCTGGCTAAACCCAGTTCTTCTAAGAATAGTATTATCTTTGATTCATTGCCTGAACTATGTAAATGAGGCTGAATCCAAATCTTAAAAGGAAAGCTACTCTAGGTAAAGCTGTATTTGAATAGAGCCTGTCCACTGAGTTAGCCAGGCTGGCTCGTGCCGGTAGGGTGGTGTGAGGGGCACAGGCTTTCGCCCACAGACATCAAGTGGCAGAGGAAAGCTCCTGATTTGTAGAGCTGCTAGATTTTTTTTGTCTTTTATAGGAAATACATCCTAATGTGGCTGTAGAAATAAGCTTGTAGATGTGATTTTAATGATCTAACCTTTGAATTACTTGAGCGTATCTACACAGAAAGTATAAGGGAATGCAGGAGCCCACATCTTTCACTTTCCAAGTCTCCCATGGACCAAGGAACGGTGGGAGTGTGCAGCTGACAGTGAAATGTTTTAGGTATTCTCTCTTGATTTAACAGCTTACTTTTTATAAAAATGTTGGACAGCTAGCAATGTAAAACGGCATCCAGTGGATTATTTTCCCCTTTTTTATCTTGGAGCCAGTGAAAAATATCTGAATGTAGTTGCTTTAGGTCCCTTTCTCCCCTCTTCTGTTTTCTATGCTGTCTGTCACCAGACCTCTCGTGCATGGTGCTGTTGAAATCATAGAGTAAGATCTGGAAGCCCATAGATGTATAGATCTGCTCATCCATCTTCAAGAAGGATGAATTGAAAATTGCAGGGCATGCTGCGAGAAGCATCATGAGACAGCTGTTCTTGTTCAGCGTAACAAAGCAGAGCCTGAGAGCCCAAGTGTGTTTGATGAATGTAACAAGTTGGTATATAGCCAGGAGAGAACATGGCTAAAGGACAATGCTGGCACAAGTAGAAAGGAGTAAACAGTGGCTTGAGATACATTTAGACTGGAAATTAAAGGAAGCTTTCTAACAATTAGAATGGGTCTTTTCTTGAACAGAATTTTAGTAGCAATAGCAGGAGAAAAGTCGAGCTGGTTAAATCTGAAAGGATTTCTATGAGTTGACCACCTGCATCAGCACAGTCAATGTGTCCAAAAAAGACACAAAAGACACCTTGTCTTGCCCTGTGTCCCATGTTTCTGAATGACAGCTTCCTGAGTTTTGATTAACGAAAACACAGCTCTCTGCATAGGCTGGAAAGGAAACTCATGATACGCAAAACTCTTACTGAGTTTCATTTTGAAGGGAGTCATTCTGCAAAAGACAACAAATCTTACGTTATTTCCAACTTCCATTTTGCATAGTGTTACTCCACTCAGTTGTGCTTGTCTTCCAGGGGAAAGGTGCTTTGCATTTGATGTAGATTATATGCTTGTGCTGCAGCGCTACTGGTTTTCCATGACCTAGCTTCATGTCACTGCTATACCTGTATAAACAGAAATACCAGTACTGTATGACAAATTCCTGGGGTGGAAAAGCATTGGCCTTCAGTTCATAAAAGTAAAGAAAAAATTCTTGTATGATAGAACCCAGTCATGTATGGCTTCTGATACTATGCCCAGGATTTTTGCAGGTCCAGAGTTTGCAAAAGGTCTCGCATTTACCTTCCAAAATAAGTCATCTGATTTTCCAGTGCATATGGCATACTGGCATGTCTCTGAAAGACTTTGAGATTTGATGAGTCCCCATAGGAGCTGTTATATACTGAGTACTTTATAACCCTGATCATCATTTCGGTGTTTACATGAGAATACAGATTTCTTAAGAGTCTGTCCCCAACCAGTTTCTGGGAACAAGAAAAATCTGGTCTCAAAGTGAGCTTTCTTGAAAATCTGGCCTTTGAAAAATTTTATTCTAAACATAAACATACTCTTGATCCAAATGCTTAATGAAACATTAACATTTGCTTTGTTTTCCTATTTAAAGAGTAATTTATAGGCACATTGCTTTTACAGCAGATGTCTTGATCAAGGCAGCAGTGAATAAAAGATATCCCTATCTGATCGTCTTTTGGAGACCTTTTATTAAAAGGTCAGTTTGTGATGGAACAGATGTCTACATTAAGAAAAAAAACTGCAATAAAAATACATTGCAGATGGTACTGAGGTGCTTGGGGGATTAGCTTGAACAATTGTTCTGGCAAAAGATGTAAAATAAAGAGCAGGCATGAAGGCCAAGGGCCCCTATTCAAGCAGAATCATGGGGAGGTACAATTGCAACGTAATTGTATCTTGAGACATTTAGAGACATCAGACCATCCCTGTCACTGTTCAAAATCAAGTCACCGTTGCTCTTAATAGTAATTTGTATTACTACAGTACTTAATACTAGGAATTTGTTGTAGTGTCTTACACAAATGCAGAAAAATACAAGAAAGTTCCAATGGACTTGCAGTAAGAGAGGACACTGTAGTTAGGCACTGAAAACAGGGGGGGACCAGATCAGGATAACAAGCACAATGCTGGCAGCCTAGAAATTTTCAGCTTTGGCATCACAGCAGAGGGGAATTTGAGGGAGGACAGTCAGTGAATGTTCTCAAAGCTGGAGGGGCAGCACAGGCAAAGCAATGAAAAACATCTGCTTCAAAACTTGGCTTGTCACTGGCAGAAACTGGTATAATGGACTGGTCAGGTAGGAACTGGAAATCTGTCACTAGCAGAAACTGGTATAATGGACTGGTCAGGTAGGAACTGGAAATCCGTATCTCAAGAGTAAATGAGAAACAATGGTTTGGGCAAGATCAGACTGTCACTGAGGGCAGTCAGGTTGTATCTGATGAGATAAAAAAGATTAAGCTAACAAAGATAAAAACAACAAAGCTAATAAGAGATCAAGAGGGACGATATGATCAAAGGCAGTCATCTCCATCACAGCTTTCCTCAAGGCTATGAGCAAAAAGATTCATTGGTCAAAGCCAAGAAAAGGGCATGTACATCATCAAGGGGCAATCAAGATTTAATGAGAGCTGTAACTATCTGAGCGGATAGGATGCAGCTGTGCAGAAAGAGTCTGCCAGTCTTTGGTGCGAGGTATGTGTAACAGTATGGAGATGTCCTAGATAAAGGTATATCCCAGTGATGGCAAGGTATTTCAGTTAAAATCAATGTTATGTAAATTGCCAGTTTTAATCCTAACAAGTCTGCAAGTAAGAACTTTTTGTGAATGAACTGTTCCAGTTTTGGGTTTCATTTATAGTTTTTAGTTATTTCTATAAAGAAAATTCAGAAATTATTAGTTGTTTGTCACTAAGGTGTGTTTATTTGTAACTAAGTAAAGCTTTAGCCTTGTATTTTGTACTTTTTTTCCTGTATCAGAAGATAAATTCTAATACATGTGATTTAATCAGTTATATAGTTTAATGACTGCCTAAGATTCTGGATATTTACAGCGTATTACTTTAGAATATGGTGAATGGTATATTTCTTTTTACTAAGTTTTTGTCCTGTTTTAGTATTTTCTCTACTAATATGATTGGAATCAAAACATGGTAATGGTGTATATAAGTTCACAAATTTTAAATTCATTCTTACTAACAAATAAAATTTTAGCATGCTGGACCCATAGGTAAAAGATACATACATTCTTTCATATAAAATTCTTTGAATTGTGTCTGATCATCTTGTCCTTCAAGATCTTTGTAATACAAAGTCTTATCTTCTCTTGCCATGTTTGTTATTAACGGAATTAAAATTTTAAGATGTCCTGCTTTTTCAGAATTAAATCAGTTTTTCAACTTTGAATGAAGGTAGGTAGACTTTAACAAGGAGTTGGGTTTTGCTATAACAGAAGAGAGCAAAATGTAACAATTATGTATGTTTCTTTCTCCTTCCCAAGTCTTTCTCTGGAAAACAAAGAGGCCATACCAGAATCTGTGCTTGAAATGTTCTGTTTGAAAGCTGTAAAAGGTTGCTATGTAGTGGTTCTTGCAAAACCTTAGCAAAAACATACACGTCTGTAATGGGCTGGAAGTAAAGGAGGAAGACACTGGACAGTTAATGTTAATTCCTCCTGTTTGCAAAGAGACATATGCATGCACGTTGCTTTTAGTAACTGCAGGTGATGCAGTAGGTTCATGTTAACAAGCCTTGAGCTAGAGGTTGGAGAGGCTTTGTTTCTGAGATTAAGAATGTCATTGTTGTCCAACATGTTGTTTTTCATCTACTAATCTTAAAATTAAAAGGTGCTGCTTATCTCTTGGGAATCTTTTACATGGGAAGGAAGAAAGCTGGGAACAGCCCTTTAAGGTGTGTAAGAGTGAGGCTGTAACAGGAGCACACTGCAAGAAATGAATTGGTTTCTCTCAAGTGATAAAAGAGCCTTACAGAACTCCTTGAAATATTTGCTTGGCTCCTTTCTTCCTAGCCACTGTAGCTCTTAGTAACATGCAAATAAAGCCCATATGATTCTTATGGTATGCTCTTGCTTTTATCATATCCTTTTTCTGGAAGATTTGGGAAGGCTGTCTTGAGACCAAATGGGCACGGAGTTGGTGTAAGTGAATAGATAAAGATTTCCATCTGGGAACAACTTGTTTTACAACCATAGTGATTATATTGCAAAATTTTATGTTGACTCTGAATGGCTCACCTACATGAATGTTGCAGTTGGCATTAGGTGTGCACTTTTGAAGTGAATTTCCTGGTCACCCCCACCTTAACCTTCTTTGGTTTGCAGAGCACACAAGCCAGATTTCTTTTGGATGAAATGAAGCCAAAAGATGCATTCAGGAACTTGTGCTCCCACCACTGCTGTACATGCAATCTACAGAACTAGCCTGAAGCTAGTCCAGAGTTGAGTCTCCTGCAGTGCACGTTGTAGACATGGAATCCTCAGTTCTGCCTCTTGCAGAGCCATCCCTATTGCACAACACAATGTAGATACACTCCAAATTCCTGTTGACTAGGGAAGAATCAGCAGATTCTTGCAAGTGCAGTCTTGTAACAGTACCCAGAGAGTTCTTAGGAGAGGAGGGCATTCCCGTGGCAAACGATAATCCTGTCTGATTTAGCTTCATCTCTTTCTGGAGAGAATACCCTGGGGAAGATCCTCAAAATAAAGTTCCTATGAGCAAGCAGTCTGCAGCTTAGGAAACTGAGTTGCTTCTGGGGAAGATTTCAGCTGCATAGCCATATTTGAACCCGTGACTGAGAATGGCCCTGTTCACATTCAGATTCACATGAATCTGAATTCTGTAGCTTGTTGATCTCAGAGGGCTGGAAAGAAGGCAGGAGAATTTGTTAAGAGGAGTAAATGACATTTCCCTTGTTTTGTTTGCAGCATGCCATCTAGTTGGTGGTACTCAACGTTAAGGATGATCCTTGGAGGTCTAGAATAGATGAGACTGAGAGAAGTGCCAGGCAGAATCTTCCATGAGAAGGACTTGAATTGAGGCCACTGGTAATTTTTTTTTTCTGAGATAATACTTAATAAGCAGCAGAAGATGAAAAGTATCTCCTGATTCCCAAGAGCTCAAGCAGCAAAAAGTAGTCATTGTTGTCAGGCTTGCTGTTTGAATGTATGTGGCATATGTCTGTGTCAGTTGGCTTCTGTTCACTTTCTTGTCCTTAGAGAGCACAGCTGATCACTGCCTAGAAATACCGGCATCCCATGCTCCACCACTACCCAAGCCTAAGCCTAAAACTAAAAAAGCTCCGCTACCACCAAAAAATGCTATTGCTGCTTCCACCACCACCAGCCATAAGAGTAACGAAGCACCTCATGCTAAAAAAAAGGGAAAGGCTCCTGCTAAGCAGCCTCCTCTCCCACCACCCAAGCCAACAAGTCACAGTGCAAATCGAGAGGCTGGTGAGTACTGCACAGGCAGTGCCAGTTACGGTGGGTGCATGTGCATGGGGGTGCTTGGCTTGGTCTTACGACGACTTCTGCCTTTGCACGTAGCAGCGTTACGGAAGAGCATGCCATGGATGTTTTTAGCTAGCCTGCTGCTGAGCTCTGGTTCTGCTGTCTGCAAACATCCCAGACAACGGGCAAATCACTTTGCTGTTTAATGGATGTATGCACAACACCAGGCACATCAGAGGTGATGGTGAATTCCCACTTCAAATATGAATGCTGGCAACAAAGTGACCCAGAGAACTGCTGAAGAATCAGCAGGGGAAAAGGGGATTTCTGAAATCAAACATGAGTTGCCCAGAAATAAAACTACTTTGGTATTGCTGTAACTTTCTGCTGGAAATATCTACTGTTCCAATTAATTTGACAAGATTGCAAGATTTCAAAGGATAAAACCATAAGTACATCTTTAAAGACTGTTGAGTAGCAGTTGGTTTAGCTGCAAAAAAAACCCCAAACAAACCAAAAACCCCAAACAATTATAGCCATTAGAAATGGCCAGGCTTCCCTGAGCTGGTTGATGGCTTGCTGTGATTCTAAATACACACTGGAATGTCAGTCATCAGGCACACAGCAGATGTGTTTATCACTATGCTTTTAAACGAAAATTCATCAGTGATGCTATATTAAAAATTATAGGTAGCTGTTATTAAAGTACTGATCTCAAGTTTGAATCTTTGTAATTTAGTTGATGACCAAAATTAAAACATCCAAATATAATTTGAACACAAGCACTATTGTGATGAATGGACTGTATATATGCATTGGCAAACTTATACAAGCCTTGTGTTTTCAGTCCTCTGACAGTCTTTGAAAGCCCTTCAGTCCCTCCAGTTTCCTCTCCATACCTCTTCATAGCTTGTACACTTTGGCACATTTGGTATTTGAAGCACAGAGAAGAGGACTGTTTGAAAACATTGCAAAATTGCTAGAGTTACAATAATAACTTTGCCATAAAATAACCATTAACTTGGTATTAACTGTCCCTACTACATCAGATGACTACAAGAATAAACATTTTGAAAACACGGAATTTGCTGCTTGTATTTCTCATGCAGCTGGAAAACTCAGCTCTTCCTAGAAGGATCCTTGTAACAGCAGACCTTTCAGAAATAAAACAACCAATCACATAAAGTAATGTTTCTATCAGTGGTTGGTAACAAGCTTTCAGGTATCTGAGTTCTTAAATTAGAATACTTTCAGAGTCCAGATTTGTTTTTTAGTAACCTTGCTGAAATGTCATGCAGTGGTTGAGGCCATATGGGTGTAAAATATATCCATATATCCCTTATATAAAATAGTACCTATTTTACTGGTAATTTCTTTTGGTGTTAAAAGTACATTGTGTTTATTTGAAGTGGGGCAATACTTAATAAGTTGAGCCAATGGGGAGAAGTATTAGTACAAGAGGTTTGTCAGATCCCCATGAAAGTGAACACATGATGCAGTCAGTGATCTGTGGCCCTCCTGAGGGCACAGCAGCAGGTTTCCAAACTGTAATAGTGGAACTGGGAGAAGGGAACTTAAACATAGGCATGGACATGTGCCAAAAGGCAAATAACCATAAAATTTTTCATTTAATCAAAGTTCAAATCTGCTACTGAAAAAGAAGCATGACATAAAATTGTCAGCTAGCCCAGTCAAAAGCAACAATAGCAACAGCCCTTTTGATCCACGTGAAAGTGTAGGGGGGTTTTCTCTGGAAAAAATCATTCAAGTTTCTGTATCTGATTGCAGGTCCAGAAAATTTTTGAGAATAATGTGAGGGTGTTTTTCAGTGGAAACATTTCTTTGCATTTTACCAGCCACAATTATAGTGTGGCTGTGTGTTTGTATTATGCTGGAGCTCTCAAGCATAAGCATGTAACTGGTCCTGCCAGCCTCCAGCCTGTGTTGAAGTGCTTTGCTGGACTGGACCCAGCGCCCTTTCTTACTACTACCCACTTACTCAGTAAGGTTTCTGCTAAATAATATACAGGTTGGAGCCACCATCTATTTCCACTGCAGTTATGAGCTGCTGCCTATACCATTTCTCTGCTTCCTTTTGATTTGCTGGTGGTTAAGTCGGTGATGTGTACTTGGTGTGGATGATGAGTGCAGCATCCGTAGATCCGTTGCAGTGCCCTTCACAGTCGCCTTGCAGCACAAAGAGGGACGCTGATTTGCCTGAAGTTTCTGTGGATTTTTCCAGATGTACTGAAAGCCTCACAGCACTCTCAATGTTTATAAACTGTAACACTCAGCCACAGAAGAGAACACTATAATGTTTGAATTATTTTCCATCTTCTTTGGGACTGAGAACAGTCTCACTGTGAAAACTATTTTTGTATTGTGAGCTTATTATGGCCAGTATCTGTATTTTGATTCTATCCTAATCTGCTGGGGTTTTGTTTTTATTTAAATGCTTATAAGTAAAGTAGGCCTTTCAGCAGATTTCTATTACAGCTCTCTGTTTTACTCTGTAAGCTTAGCCGCAAGGCTGCTGTGTAGTTTTATAATGCTTTCATTTGTTCTCTGGAGGTTAATGCATTTTTACTACAGTAGAAGTGTTTGAGTTGGATGCATTTTGATGAAAAGGACTGAGTCATAAGATGGTTGTCATTTCTGTTGCTTTTTAAATGAAAATCAGAAGTTTGAAGTTCCCAATCCAGATGATGCGTGCATCAATACAGCAATCAGAAATGTGGCTGGAATGCACATGGGCATGCAGGCTAGCTGAAATCACTTGCAAACTTGGGCATTATACATATATGCTTCAATATGGTAAGTATCACAGATTAAACAGCAGCATCACTGGCCAGCGTGTACAGCAGTGTCAAAACCTTGTTTCATTATGTTTTCAAGGCTGCCTGAGTTGGTCACTGGTAAGACGAAGACCTCCAGTATGTGCAGGAGGCCTTCAGTGCCTCCTCCCTTCTGGAGATCATTTGTGCAGAGTGAGATCGGTGTTTTCTGCCTCTGTTTTATGAACATGCCCAGCTGGACTTGAAAGTATGTCTTGTTTTGCTGTCCCTCTGCTGCTTGCCATTAACTAGGAGCACACCACTTGCAATAACATTGTGAAAGGTAATTGACTGATACCTGTAACAATCCTGAGGTGTTCATGGAAAAGCATAAGGAAAATCATGGTGTTCATCTAGTGCTCAGACCAAGAATTCACATAATAGAAAAGGTCAGGCAGTTTTCTCTGTCTCATAGCAATTTTTTTAAATAGGGCACTAGACATACTTGGAATCAGTAGTGGGCTTTCTAGAGGATGTCCAGGCAAGTTGTAATGGGCCAATGTAGAATGCTAGAATCAAACTTTCACCCATTTGTAAGGTTGATCCCCTGCACTGTTCTTGGGCAAGTATTTGTTGCAGGTTTTTCCACCTTAAAGGTGAAATTTGAACTACAATATTTACTTGTCTCAAGCATATAGATGAAGGATTGTAGAAATACTGAGTGTAATTTTTTTCCATTTTTAAGTGTGAACGTACGTCAATCCACACAGAAAGAACAGTGCAAAAACTATATAGTTGCAAGACTGTGAAATGCTTTTTCTTTTCTTATTTTAGCGGGTTCCTCTCATGCAAAAAAAGCACCAGTCTCGAAGTCCTCTTCATCACCATCTCCTTCATCCACATCATCTCATCCCAAAGCCTCTAAGGAGACTTCCAGCAAATCAGGCACATCGGGGACTCCCAGGGGCAAGAAAAAACCTGGGAAACAGTCGGCCCCACGAACAGCACCGGATGGGGCTGCTTCTTCCCCCTCAGGTGCCACAGCCAACAGGTTGGAAGTGAAGGCAGAAAAACCAGAGCCCGAGCAACCTTCCATAGTAATTTCAAAAACAGAGGACACAGACCAACTGAGCAAGCTCGTTGTCCCCC
>JAVJGJ010000059.1:49738120-49755886 GCA_035590215.1 Microhierax caerulescens | reverse complement strand
GTGGTGCCCCCCCTCCACCTCCACTTCCACCTCCTTTCCCTGCTGCAGCTGGTCAGCCCGCTGTCTCCTCAGATGCCCAAGATGTGTCAGATGGCTGCATGGCAGGGCCAGCTGTCCCCGGATCAGATACTAAACCTCTTCTCCAGACTGAGCATGGCACAGATGAGAGCCTGAGCATTATGGCCCTAGACAGCAGTGCAGATGCTAGTGGAGAAGACACAAAAAGGTAAGGCACTGTGGCTGTTGTGGGGGGGTGGTAAGACCCACAGCCAAGAAAGCCACCTTTTTTCATGTGAGGAGCACTGTAGGCATGTGGGATCTCTTCCATTTCTTCTGCTGACTGGTAATAGTTTGTGTTGCATCCCAGCAGTTTGTTCGTTGTCCATGCCTTTGAATCATTCACCTGCAGAACCTCATGTTTCCCAGGTCGTTGCTCATAACCTGCCTCCTGCTTCGTTGCATGGCTTAATGTAACCACTGCAGTCAGCAGCTGAGCTAGTAGCTGATAACACTTTTATTTCTCTCTCATAAAGGCAAAGAAATGAAGCTGAATAACAGGGAGCTTTTACTTTTTTTGTGGGTATTGTTCAGTATCCCACTGCTAAAGCTCTCAATTCAATAGCCGAATTTACTTGCACACTTGAAAATGACCATTTCAGGCTTCAGTTAGTAGGAGCTTGGTCTGTCACTAACTCAGATACTATAAATTCTAGTCAAGAGAAAGGTCATAATTACATTTTTTAAGCAAAATAGTTGGCAACGAAAAAGAAACCGGCTTATTAACCTGTCTTTTCCCTGCCACGAGAAGCAGCATCTTTTGTAACATCCCAAGAGGGTTTAGTCTACCTGTCAGTGGCCTATAGACTTTCCTTTAAACTCTTGCTGGTGTGTCTGTGCCAGCATTATGTTCCTGGGCTGCTCCTCCCCTTGCTCTACCCTTCCTTACAGAAAGATTTTCCCAAGGCAAAGACCACTCTGCTGCTGCTTTCCAATGGGCATCAACTTTTTTGACTCGGCAGTAAAACTGTTTTTACAATAAAGTTAGGCTTCCAGAACAGGAAGCTTTGCACTCCAATCCATTTTCCAACCCACTCCTCTCACCCACAACGCTATGAGCTGTTTTTCTCTTCTTAGTAGCTTTTATGTACTGTTGGTGTCATCCCACAAGAACTTAAAAATAATTTGGGTTTTTCTTTATACGGGCTTTGCAGCATGTCATTCCAGATTGCATCTTTTTTTCCTGACATGCATAAAAACAGATACATGTACATACCTGTATACTTTATATATGGTTTATGTATATGTGTGTAAGTTTTTTAGAAAGAGAGAAGTCAGTTTGAATAACCGAACTTAACTTTTTGTACTTGCTTATACAGCCTGTCTGCCATTTGTGTTACATGCTGCTTGCATTTATGTGACACCATGTCTGCTTATGAATTAACAGCTTGGCTGCCAAAGAAGACGAAGAAGCAGAGGCATCTGACCCGGCACACTCTGAGCTGGTGGAGGAGGCTTCTGATGCTGCTGCTCCTCCTGAGAGTGAAAGTAGCAGAGAGAGCCACAGCAGTGACTCGGACTCTGATGGGCCGATACTGTACACAGATGACGATGATGATGATGATGATGATAATGCAAGTGCTGAAAGTAAGCATCCCGCGGAGAACTTGCAGGCAACCTTTTGCCCGTTGCATTACGTGAGTGTGCCTGAGCCATGCTAACATGAAGTAGAGAGAGGTATGGCTGCATGGGGTGGTTCTACATGATTAGTGGTTTACTACTGCTGAGAAATGAATGTCCCACTTCTCCCAGACAATTATGACAAGAAACCTGCTGGGTTTCTTGTATGTTTCTTGGTATGACAAGTTACCACTGCTGGGTGCAGTGGTAAGAGCAGATCAAGCATTGCATGGATGGGAGTGGAGGTGGGCGAAACAGGTTCAGAAACACATGAGGATGGAACAAGGCCTCCATGGTAGGGTATCAGCAAGCCATTGGTTTGGCTTGCCCGTGTCATGAAGCTGTACCCTTAAAGCACCAGTGTGCCTTAAAAAGCACCATGTCGTGGAGCTGTACCCTTAAAGCACACTGAATTGCACTAGAGATCCCAGAGTTTCTTGTGTAACAGGCAGCGGTGGATGACAGAGGAAGCCCATCAGTCAGCAGCTTCACTGAAAGTCATTTGTTCCTCTTTGATCAGGATGTTTTAAGTGCTGGAGCACCTGAGCAGACACAGCAGACCACAGTGGATTACATCTGAGTTAACAGCTTTGAAATTTCATCTGGGGTCATGACTATATCATCACCCTAATTTGGCAGAAGCCCTTGCTGCTGCTGAAGGGGATTGTCCTGCCTGCCTTCTGCCTGATGCCTGCTCCCAGCTGTTCATTCTTCCCTTAGGCCAGCACTCATGATTATTTTTGCAGAGGTGCCCTTGTTGAGCTGATTTGCAATAGAATTGGGCCCCCGAGCCAGCTCACCTGGTGGCCGCAGCTTTGCTGGGGCAGAGGAGGTGGCACCAGCAGGCCCTCAGGGGCAGAGGGGAGGGCAACGCGGCCTCTGCCATCTGCAGGGTGACCTCATGTCAGAATAAAATTACCATCGAACCATGGCTTGGGGACCTTGCTGGCAGCTGATCAGGAGGAGGCACTTCGCTGTGCTTAGTGAAGGCCTGAACATGAAAGTGTTGTGTGGTGAAGGGGCATGAGGGAAAATGAGTGTGTTGGGGTTTTTTATTGTCCTTGGCCACTGGCGCAGCAGAAAGTGAAGTGCCGGATAGCTCAAGAGGCTGAAGTCTTCTGCAGTTCTGCATTTGGTGTGAACATGATCCAGAGTGGTAGCAACCAAAAATTCGTGTGTTCAGATGGGAGAACGGTGTCTTATGAGAAGTGAGCTGGGAGCCTGTGTTCTAACCAAACTGCCTTACATGGTGAAAATCTGCCAACCTAGGACGTATGTAGCCACCTCTGTCAGCATATCAAGAGACAGGAAGGACTGAAGGCCATGAAAAATACCCTTCCTTCCACAGCTGGCTGAAGCTGACACTGACAGAACCGCTTGGCCTTTGTCCCTACTGTGTCTGTTCTGTGGATGAGCAGATTGCTTCAGTGCCTGCGGGTAGCTGCACAGCTACTATTTTACAAGCACTCAGAGCACTTTTCTGAACTGTATTTTTTGTTTTAATTTACAAATCACTTAAAAGATGAGAAGCACTATACAAGAACTGAGTGGTACTTAATTGAAAAAAAAAATTGAAAGAATGAGGGAAATTATGACAGAAAGAGACTAAACCATTTAAGACTGAAGAAAAAGAGTGGCAGGTTGCTAAATATACTAAGTAGATATATAAACCGCCATGTAATGTGTCAGACTTCAAAGGCACTTAAGTGTAGATTTGTCATTTTTATCCTAGCACTTTGCAGATGACAAATGATGTTTGTAAAACTCTATCAATTTGGCTGGTAGCTTTTTCATCCAAGCCTTTCAGCTTTTTATTGTTGTGAAGTGAGCTAAAACTATTTTTCTTTTGATACTAATTAAAATTCCTCTCCTGGATGTGGGAATAAGGCTGCTTTTGGGAAGCTATTAAAGTTCTTACTCGAGAGTTTGTGTCAGTAACCTAAGCATGAATGAACTAAACCTACCCTCCTCCTCCTTTCCTCAGGCTCTTTGGCAAGTAAAATTCGTCGTAGGGATACTCTTGCTATCAAACTTGGCAACAGACCATCTAAGAAAGAATTAGAAGACAAAAACATCTTGCAGCGTACATCTGAAGAGGAGAGGCAGGAAATCAGACATCAGATTGGAACAAAGCTAGTGAGGTATCAGTCACAGGGTAAATGTGGTTTCACTGGGCGGAGGTGGAGGAAGAGAATCACGAACACTGGGTTCACCTGTCAATGCAGCTCAATACACGGTGCAGGATCTTTGTGGTACAGCTGTCTGGAAAATCAGTATTTTTATTTCTCACAAAACTTTAAAATGTCAGTAATGCATTTTTATTCTGCAAGAAACAAATCAGAGCTTCTGGGGTTTGGGGTTGTTTGTTTTTTCTTAAAAAAAAAAAAAGGGAAGAGGATAAGAGTGACTCTGTAATAATTAGTGCCATGGTTCAAGCTTTTTCTCAAATTATTTAGCAGGGACTTGGACTTGTATATAGCCATCTCAGACAGAGTAATAGTTCCTGACACACAGAGCATGCCTGTGCGTGTTTGTGCCTTCCGGCCCTCCCTATCCTCCTCCTGCTTTCTAACTCCTTTATTATTCATGTGCTGTTTGCAGCAAAAGAAACAGAGGGAGGCTGACTTCGTAGGTCAGTGTTTAATGTTTTACCGTGCCCAGCTCTGAGGCATGTCTTTCTCATGCTGTTCAGCTGCTGTGGCATAAATGTTACTTTATCTTTCTGGACTTGGGAACATCTCATTAAAAAACCTAATTTTCACTTGTATTTTTACAAGTTTGTTTTTTTTAAATCCTCATAAATGTTAATGTTGGCTTGCGTGGTCTCTGAGAATAGACTACAACATGTCTGGATCTTCCCAGACCTGTCCTTGTTTCTCTTGTGCTCAGAAATATTGTCCAGGCAGATTTGGAGGATGTCCTGTGTTTGTTGGAGATTCCCTTATGTTGGGTAGTCCAGCCAGTACTGCCCCAGTACAGAGTACAGCTGCCCCGCCTCAGCACTTGGAATACCAGCCGAGTTGCCCTGTGAACTGAGTGGCTGGCTATAAGTCGTTTATTTAATCTTCTAACCTGTGAGAGTGACACATCTATTGTGTAGGGCCCAGGGGTCATTTTTCTTCTGCTGATAAAGTGGTGTGGTTGTTATCACCGCTTTCCTGAGCAAATCCAAGCTCCAGTGATCACATCCTGCTTGATGGTTCTTCCTCAGGGGTTTGAACTGCCAAAGCCGCTCCGGTTCCTGCCCTCAGCTCCTTGCGCAGGGACGTTGCTGGCTCTGCTGGGAAGCTGGCATGCTCCCTGCACAGCTCTGCTTTGGGGGCAGAAGGCAAGGTCCGTGCATGTCAGGGCTGTGCTTGTGCCTGAAATCACAACCAAGTTGGACGCCAGTTCCTTAAAAATTCCTGTCGTGATGGTCGGCACTTGGCAGCATCGAGGTCTGATGGGAAACCTGTTCTCACAGCTCAGTCAGGGTCAGGTCAGGTCCCAGCCTGGGGCTTCCCACAGCAGGGCTGGGCACCTGTTGTAAACCTGCTGGTCATCCCCACCAAATATGAAAGCCCAAGCATGGTTCAAATTGGATGGGTTTCATGAGGCTGAAGATAATCCATAGTGAGCTGTGTGAGGTTCGCTGGAGTGAGAGGCATCAATCTTTAACAAATTTTCAAAATAAATTTTACAGCTGAAATTTTTGTTGCTCCTTTTCTCAAGTGAACAAGTGACTTGTTTAATAAAAACAGAGACATCAACCATGTTCTCCACTATGCAAACCAGAAAATTAGTATCTTCATTGTTTGAGGGGGTTTATTTGTGTTTGCTATATATAGGTAGCTAAATCAAATTAAGTTCCAATTAAAGCTTCCATTTGTATTGTATGTACAAATCAGTGAGGAATACCCAGCTTATGTAGTTGTTTGTTTAAGAAAAAATGAACAGGATTTGCATTCAGAATATCTGAGAATAATCTTAAAATTGCACAACTTACCATAATGATGGTGCCTGGAAACACAAAAGGTTTCTGAATTCTTTCATAAAATTATACCTGAAAACAAGGAATCAAAATTTGGTCATAAAATTTCTGTAGTATTATGAAAGTATTAGTTATTTATGAGTTTGAGTGGAAGTAGTACATCTTTTAAAACAAACGTCCACTTGGTACTGAGGTTACATGCATGGTTATAACTGGAAAGTACCTGTGTTGTTGAATACCTCTGCTGGTGAGAATAGCACAGCCATATGAGAAACACCTTTTAAGCTGTATTACAAATCATAACATATTATTTGGAGCTGGTTTCAAATCAGTCACTTTTCCTTTGTTCTCACAGGAGACTCAGCCAGAGGCCTACGACTGAAGAGCTAGAGCAAAGAAATATCCTGAAGCGTAAGTATTTTATTCAGGTTTCAGCTAGTATTTACTTAGAAAGTGAACATATGTTGGATTCATAAGGAAGCCTATTGTTGTTGCTCCAGTGTTAGATCCATAACTGGGGAGAAATTATATTGCAGAAAATAATGTGTCAAGACTAGATTTACATACTAACCTGTAATAATAGCTGTGAAAATTGCATATATGCAATATGCTAAATTTGGTTATCACAATCCCACTTCTTGAAGCTGGTCCCAAAGAGCAGGATTGACTTAGGCACCCCTAAGAAGTAGTTCTAGGCTGGTTAAACTTCTGCCTCATTTTTCTGATGAGAAGGAGGGAATATCAGTAGGAGGCAGAGGTGGGATAAAAGGGCAGAGGTTGTAAGGAGGAGTGGAAAGAGGAAAGGTGAAGTGTTCAGGGAAAATTAATAGGTATGTGCTGCCTACTTCAGCATGCTGGCCTTCCTGTCCACTTCTCACGTAAATGTCTTCTGTACTGAAAACTGCATGAAACAATCTCACTGAATATCTCCCTGTTGATTAAATCCTTCCTCAGTATCCCTGCTGAAAAATTTCAGTCTATGACTCAAATAGTCGGGGGCAAAGGAATGAAGTACATTGGATGTTTACCCTCTATACCTATTCTCCCATTTACTTCTGTTGGTTTTGTTCTGAGGCTGGCAAACGTTTCAGAACAGACATTGTTTATCTTCCTTTATGAATCTTTCCATGATATGGATGTTATCTAAACACATACTGTAACATTTGCCATGCCCAGCTCATCTAGCCCTGTGTTCACTCTGCAAGGGTAGCTGATGCTTAAGTAGTAAAAATAAATTAAGAAAGTGCACATGCAAGTCTTTTACATACAGCAACAGATCAAAAAAACTCATCTATTTTTAAAGTATAAGAACTTTCCACATTGATGAAAGAGCAGGTATAATGCTGTTATTCCCATCAATCATTCAGAAAAGTTGGTCAGTCTGTTATCTGCCCAGGCCAGTAAATCAGGGAGACACAGCAATGGTTGGCTTTCAGGCAACTATCCACGCTAATAAAAACCTACTGCTGTTGTTCAAGCTCTCAAAAGCAGATAGTGCCATGTCTCACTGACAAGGGAAGCTACAGTTCATGCATTATTGTGCACAGGAGAGGGGCCAGGGGACTCCTGTCCAACATGTAATGTGAATAGACTTTCTAAGACTGTCATTTTGGGATTTATAGATTGTGTAGATAAATAAAGATAAAATCTGAAATATGAACTTTTTTTGTATGACAAACCACTCATGTTGGACTGTGTGAGAAAGGTGATTCCAAAACATTTCTGGTGGGCCAGGATATGGCCACTGAGCTGGGAGCACCATCTGGGCTTCCTTACTGCCTTCTCTGTCTCACCCGTCTTGAGATAACTAACCTAGCAGCGAACCTGTGATGTCTTTAATATCCCTTTTGCCATTGTTTATTCCGTTCACTGATTTTGCAATAAGTAGCTCAAGACTGGAAAGCAGTTAGTAGATTTCTCCTCCTGTTTCAGGTTGTTTACTTTAAGCTTTTGGCCAAGTACCAGGCTTTGCACTCAATGTCTCCCACCATCCTCCCCTGCTGCTGCCAGGGGCTGTCTTAAAGCAGCAAGGGAGAGCAAAAAATAAAGGTTAGGAAGCAGCATTATAAATCACCAAAAAAATCAGAGTCATTGGCAAGCACATGGAGAGGTCAAAACTGCTTTTTTGCTCATTGCTGAGATATAAAATATTTCACGGTGACAGTGATCTGTAAAAACCAAAGCAAACCAAAGCAAGCCAGGGTTTGTGGTGACAGTCTGACGTGGAGCCCTTTCAGGGTGCAAGTTCTCTCTCAGCTCTAAGGCAGTCATATTATTTATCAAAATTATTACATTCCCTTCCTGTGGATCATTGAAATTGTTTACATCTCTTAAATGCCTTTGTTGTTGTAGGCAGCTTTTGTGACTAAGTTGTGATTTCTTTCATAAAGCTTCCTTCCTCCTATTTTTAAGCAGTGGATGGGAAGAAGGGGTTATACTATTGCACAGATGTAAACTGCAGCTAAGGGAAGGTATTGTTTTGAGTAATATTTATCAGCCTTTGAGGTTACATTAAGTGGTAAAGTCCAAATGTTTATTTGAGAGTTAAGTTCAGCCCAAATCTTTTAAGAGGTTCAGAAAAAGTCTGTGTTTTTTCCTTTTCTGTATTTCCAGTTAGCGAGGAAATCTGTCTTACAAGAAGTTTTGTTTAGATAATATTTCCAGATAAACCAGTTACTGAAAATCCTGTGACCGAGTATGATCACAAGATGTTGCAGGCGGATTTCTATAAAAACAATTTGGATAGAACTATCCCAGCTTCTGAGTCTTCATACACCAAAACAAAGTTATGATAACTCAAGAGTCCACTTGAGGGAACAGATAAAGCACTGTGGTTTTAATAAAGACAGGTTTCTTGTGTACTGGCTTTGAGCCACTAGTACTATAGCATTGCATTATGGCAAAGAAACTTTTTATTCCTCTAAGAATTTTGAATTAAGATAACTGTATTTTTTTCCTGTATTTGCAAGGGACAGTGAACTTTTTGTACTGTGCACCTGCATGCCTGCCAGTACTGGCTTTGTAGAAGATGGGGTTTAGCTCTTGATGCTGGTTAAGGAATATTAATGGTTGTCTTTGCTTGTAACACTAGGAAAGAGAAACCGCTTTGTGCATTCCAGAGCACTGCAAGAGGCAAGCACTTTGTTTGTCTTTTCTTTCTCTTTCCCTAGCAAGCCCACAGAGAAGTCTAAACATAGCTAATCCCATAGGGACACAATGGAAAGTTCGGTTTTATGCCCCGGGATTACTTTCTGGTCAAGAATGGGGCAGTCCTCAGGCAGAACAATTTCTCTCTTCTCTTTTCTCCTTCTGCTATGAAACAAATGTCCCACAGAACAGAAGACCAGATTTAATGCGGCAGAAGTTGCAGGAGCAATAATGTATAGATGCCGGGGAAGTTGCTTGTTCAGTTTCAACTGGTGGGTTGTTTAAACTCAAAGGCCATAATAAATGAGGCTAAACAAAATTGTTTCAGTCAAGAGTCAAACCCAGTCTGACCTCCTAGGAGGTGCAGGCAGGGAAGGAGGGAAACCATAGTTTTGCTGGGAACTAACTGGAGACCCCTGCAAGCAGAGGGCACTCGCTGGGCTGGTCCTTTCCACTACAGCAGCAGCAGGACATTTCAGGAGGGGACTTGCAGCTGGGAATGCTGTGTTTATATTTTCTTTCTCCACATCACACAGATTAGATCTGCTTTTAAGGTGGAAGGCAGTCAGAAGTGTGTTCCTATGTGTTAATGTGTTCCTCTTTGGGCAAGTGAGTCAGTTTATACCTGTAGCCAAAACTTGGCCCTCTGCCTGGAATTTTCCACAACACCTGAAGGAAGCAGGAGCACCAGGCCCATTATTTTTAGCACCACACATCTTCTTAACTCATTACAGCAACTTTCAAAACTTTTTACCTTAAAAGACCAAAAATACACTGTAGGTTTCACTGTTGTAAAGGAGTTTGTATCAGGGCAGTGTTTTTGTAGCACTGGGCTTAAAGCAGCGCTCTGCCCGGCAGGCTGGAGACAGGGATAGGTGCTGTAGGTATGAGGCAGTGCCGCAGGCAGAGGGCCACGTGCCAGACAGCGGGTTCAGTATATTAGCAGCAGCCACCAGATTTCAGTCCCTTTCCTTTAGCTCTTGAGTTTTATTCCTAGAAGTAAACTAACTTGAATGTATAAAACATGTCCTGCCCCCTGACCTGTCATGCAGAAGACTGTTCCCCATCCTTGCCCTTTATCCAGGAGTGAAGGGAGCTCCTGGTGCCTCCTGTCGGGGTTGTCCTCCAAAAGGTGGGCTTCCAGCTTTCCTCGACAGCCTGCTCCAGGACCTCCCTGAATCCTCTGCCTAGCAGCTACGATGGCCTTGCTCATCTCCCATTTCTAGGTAGTTTCCCATGTTCAGCCATGCCTTTGTGCAGTCCTCTGCTACTCACAGGGAGGTAGCTTCATGGTTTGGCATAGGCAGCTACCCTTCAACCTTCCTAAATGTCCAGATCAACTCTTTCATTTTATCATCCCCCAAAATACAGAAAAACAGTATTTCAGGTGGCCATGCTGTTGGTAGCTTTTTCTTAAGGTATGCATTAGGCAGTGTGAGTCCCTATTTCTCACATCAGGCATCTTACTGCTGCATCCTAGGAGACAGCAGTGGCTTACATAGCTAAGAAATGTCAGGATACAAATAATGCAGAATGTATTTTACCAACTAAATTAAGGAAAAGGCAGTACAGTATATGTATATCCAGCTGCATGTTTTTTTCTGCTGTGTCTGCTACTGGAGAATTTCTGAGGTAGGACCTGAGCAACTCAGTTCATGAAGGGATAATTTTTTTTATGTCAAATGATTCCCAGGTGAATGGAACCCCAAATTAAAGTTTGTGTTAATTACCTCAGTTACTCTGTCTACTGATTGCGAAGACAGTATGTTTAAACAAAAGCCTACATATGATTTACCTGTCCTAAAACAGCTATAGAGCTTTCAGTTTTGTTAGGTGAAGATGTTATAAAAAGAGGTCTCATTTAAAGTCTTAAGTCCTTAAATATGCCCACTTGTTTATTGATAGATAGATAAATTAAAAAAAAAAAAGAAAATGTAGGTTAATCTTTAACTCTCCCTTCTTCAATTTTAGTCAATTGACAGTTCCTCTATGTAAACAGGCCACCCATTTCTTCAGTGTTTAAGAGAAAAGCTATTAATAAACAACAAATTACATCCACATTTCAGTATCTCAGTAAAATTACCATCAACACGAGCAACCTAATCCTTGCAGTAAGCCTGTGCAATTGCATCTTGCTGATGGAAACCTGGGATTGGTGTCGGACTCTTCTCACAGAGCAGGTCTTGGGCTGGCATTGCCTTTCTCCTACTGTAACTTTCTTCTTTTTCTTTCTGATATTTTGTTCCTCTTCTGCTTTCCCTTATATTCTTCTTGCATGAAAGCCTTTGAGTTAGCAAAGGAATTCTGCAAGTACCACAAGGTGTCCTATCATAATGTTGCTTCCAGCGTGTCAGTCATGATACAGAAACCCCTCTGCAGCCAGGTTGCCTGTACTGACACAGCAGGCTGGCCGCAGCAGACAGGGCAAACAGGACTAAGCTAGGATTTAAAACTGCCTTTTCATCTATATAGGTTGGCTGCATCCACAATAGGCAGATTAAGTCCTTTAAATTTATAGTTAGCTTTGAACTGCAATGTGGAGTCCATAACCCCTAACCATGAATAAAACAGCATCAGAAGTTTACAGATATCGCTAGGTGGGATATTTCAGCCACAACAGAGTTAACTTTGCATATAGCCATCAGAGGTGGACTGAAAGGGCAGATAACATTCTTTAAAATGCCCATCAATTAAAAAAAATGCTGAGTCCATATGAACATGCTTTCGTAAGTGTGGTTTTCACTGGCACTCAAGAAATCAAGTTTCGTTAGCACAGGAATCTGTTAAAAGCATATTTCAGTCTCACACCCAAATGCATTCAAAGAATGCATGTAATTTTCTGCTTGTACTCGTTCATTTGGCCTAGCTGGTGGCCCTTAGCCAAGAGAGCTTGAGTGCTGAATCATATGCTGACATTAGAAAATCAGGAAAAAAAAATATTAAGTAACAAAAATTGGCACTAATGAATGACAGTGAAATAAGTTGTCATCGATTCATTGTGTCCTGTAGCAGTAGAGGACACTCAGCTGACTCAAATACTCAGAGCAAACTTTTTTTCTTGTGAATAATTAGACTTTTACTCTAGAGTCAATAGGTAGCATGTTAGAAGTAAAAGCAACAGTGATTTTAATGATAGAACAAGTAATTGAAACATTAGGCAGCTCTTTCAGGGTACTTTTTGTTTGCAGTTACACAGAAAGGAACTGACAGACACCCCTTTTCTGTGTTCCTGACCCACAGTGGTGACCTGAGATGTTTACAGAATCAGGGGAAATGAGGGCAGGAAAAGAAATGAGAGCACACTAAATCCAAAAAGCAGGCAACACATGCAGTATCACCCAGGAATATGAGGAAACATGAGCCAGGATTTAGAAGTCCTGAAGCTTTCAACCAAGAGAAATACAGTATGTGCAGTTATGTTTAAATATTCACTCCTTTTTATCTCTTCTGAAAACAGAGAAGAATGAAGAAGAGGAACAGGAAGCCAAAAGAGAAATTAAACGTAGACTCAGTAGAAAGGTGATGATGTGTTTTTTCTATTGTGTATTTGTGTACATAGGATTACTTTTTGTAAGATTCTAAAAATCAGTTTATATAGATTACTGCAAAAGTTCATCAGTCATGTCCCCAAATTAGAAATCTATTTAAAAAGCAGTACAAGCCAAGTCTGTCTTGGGGGAAACTCCTTTCTGTCCAGTTTCCTGTATCGGGAAAAACATATGGAGTCTGGCCATGCTTAATGTATGCCCATTTAAGCAGGGGAGAGAAATGACACGCTTCCTCTGCAAGTGTGACCACTGCTGTCATGTATGTTCAAGGGCAGCCACGCCTGCAGATCCACTCTTCCCTAGGGCAGTGAGAAGGCAGCAAAGTGCTGTGGGCCCCAAGAAATCCCTTCATGGTTCTTCCAGCCACATCAGTGGTCTTGGCTGCTGCAGGTGGGACTGCGCTCATTGTCCCTGGAAATAAAGCTGTTACGGATCTGCTGCCCTGACTTGGGGTCTTGTTCTGGGAGAGAATGGGGAGAGTCTTCTTACATATCCCTAGTCTGCCCTTCTCTGCAAAAATAGAGTTTCCTTAATATGATCATCCTTAGTTAATTGAAGTGAATATTGTCTGAGGTGACTGAAACAGTTTGACATCATAACGACCCCCAGATGTTCAAAAATATCTTTTTTTAGTTTGGGCAGGTCCTCCAAATTGTGCTTATTTTCAATGTTATAGTTGAAGACAGCAGACTGTGTAGTTGTTAATGCAAATGGACCTACTGCCTGGTGGGGTAAATGGTGTGCCAGTTGCAAAGTCACAATTAATATTGCAGGGATAACTGTCACGATTCTCTGTGACCTGCCTGACAAAGACTATTTTTATAACTTAAGAAATTAGGTTGTGCTGCTTCCCCATTCCCATGCAGCACTCCCAGGTTGGTGCCTTTTTTTAGACACCTGAATGTGACCCTATTTAGAAATACCATTAAAGTTCTCTTGAGATTACATCATACCCTCGGCTTTTATTTTCTTTTATTTCATCTTATTAAATGTACTATTTTCTGCTTTCCACTTACAGCTCAGCCTGAGGCCTACAGTGGCTGAACTTCAAGCAAGAAGAATCCTTCGATTTAATGAGTATGTGGAGGTCACGGATTCTCCGGATTATGACCGTCGTGCTGACAAGCCTTGGGCCAGGTTAACTCCCGCAGACAAGGCAAGGGACAAATGTAGATGATAAGATAGTGCTTGCATCTGTCACTTCGGGGGGGCTTTCCTCTGGTTCTCATTCTCTTTGATGCCGGCATCATGAATGACATCTGCTGGAGGCAGTGAGATTGTCATGGTACTACTGTGCATGCACTGCCTGCAGCTAAGGAACCCACTCAGGTGCCTGTTAAGAGCATATGTGCCACCTCCATTACAGCAGTTCAGGCCCGAATTCCATGCATTTAAAAAATTTTTAAGCCTTGTTGAGCCAGGTACACATCGTTAGCAAAGATAGCTGTGACCTGTGGAATTTGGGCAAGGTTTCTGAGGCAGAAGCCTGCATCACTGCCACTGAAAGTTCCTTTTGCAACTCATTCAAGTGAAAAAATGTAGAAGATGCTCCATCCTCCTGAGAGCTCTTGGCCACAACCATCAGACCATGTGTGTGCAGCACACCTTCTGGGGAAGGTTGCCCTCAGCATGCTGCGGTTCTTAGGTCCTCTGCCTAATTACAAAAGATAAATGATTCTGTGATTCTTTTTTAAAAACAGATCGGTCAAAGATTACCATAAAATGCTCTTCCATTTCCCTCCTATACCACTTCAAAAAAGGGAAGCTGTAGGTAGGATTTATGTATCAGAAAGTGCTGGCCCTTTTTAGCACTGGGTCTGAACCAACTTTTATGGCAATTCTCTGTGAGATGTGCTTGGTGTGAAAAGTGTTATGTGCAAGAACCCACTGTCTTTTAGCTAACGCCTGTGAAGAACTGGTTTTATTTCAGCTTCTATTTTAATATTAATGCCAGCTCATCTGACAAAGGAGAATCTCAAGTCAAGGTGGAGACATTAAAAATGTGGTCAGAAGTGTTCTTAGATGGTTCTGAGACATGCTGAGCACTCTCTAGTCCTCATGTACTCTGTGGGAGGGTAGAGCACCCAGCACCTTCACTTTTACCTAGCTCCAACCAGGGTAAACTGCACTAGAAAAAATAGTGGAGTTTCCTACCTATTTAGGGCAGCAGTTTTTAATCTCAATTGATTTGGTAATGAACAGGTGCCCAAGGCTGGTCCTGTGAACACCATGTTTTTGGGCGCAGCAGAAAGGCAGACACCGGGTTGCTTGGAAACTCCCTTGCCCTTTTTTCCCGGGGAAGTCATTTTTCTAATTCCAGTGGGAGCAGGAAATTGTACTGTAACTGTATTACAGGGCTGGAGCTCTGGTGTCTGCTGCTGATTTGGTGCTCAGAAATAGCTGTCTCTTTCCTAGCTGCCTCACATGAGCGTGCTGTTGCAGCTGAACAGAACCATCCCCTGCTTAAAATGAAGGTTCTCATTTATGAGACCACAGTCTGGTGATGCTGTAATTTTATCATGCTGCATTGAAAGGCAGGCACACCAGATGAGGTTTCTTCAGGGATTAATGAAATAATAGTACTTCTATTTAAAATGATGAAAGAACAGAGTAAGAATAAACTGTCATTTCATTTCACAGTGGAGGTAGGAAAGCATAGGATCTAGAAACAAAAGCCCTTGTAGTATATATTAGAATATTTCAGAAATTGTGTTTATTACTTGGTGTAGTAAATTGCTTATCACTGTTTTAACACAAGCAACAAGGCATTTACAAAGGGCACTGAAATTCTGCTGTTCTTTGAAAATCTGCCAACTGAAAACACAAGCCTGAAATGTCCAAATATTTCAGGTAATTTTACATAAAACTAATCAAACCAAGTGACTAATTCCACTTAAAAAAATGCTGTTCATCCTGCATTCCTGAAGTCTTGTCTCCAGTGTGGAGATACAAGGCACCTGCTGCGTGACTCCCGCAGGGGCTGTGCCCGGGGATACAGTCCCCTCCTGCCTGGATTCTGCTGAGGTAACCCAGTCCCTTGCCCATTTTTGCCTGCAGCAAGTGCCAGATTTTGGTAGGGGGTGTCAGTTCACCTATTGCAGTAGATTTGGTGTTTCTTTGTTTATTGTTGGTGTTTGATGCTTTGAGTTGCTCTGTAGTGTATTACTGATCCAAATAGCTGTAACTGAAAAAAGTCATCGGTGTTGATGATCAGAAATGTGTGAGAGCTGTGGAATAGGAATACAGTAAAGGAGACTGAAAAATGGGGACTGTAAGGGAGCCTGCAAGAGTGGGGCCAGGTTCCTTTCAGACTCTTTATGTCCCTTAAGATTCCCATTTCTTATGGTTGCATGTATCGTTATTGTTTATTAGGCAGCAATACGGAAAGAACTGAATGAATTTAAAAGCACAGAAATGGAAGTACATGAGGAAAGTCGGCAATTTACCAGGTGGGTGAATCCCTCTTCTTGCATAAGTTGGAGAGATGGGTATGACAGAAACACTCTACCTCTCTGCAAGTCCTCTGCAGTTGTGTCATGACTTGTGTAGGTTCCTACCATGAGTCCCCTTGAATCCCACTCTGATTCTGTTGGGGTTCTCAGTGCTGCTGGTGCCATCCCTGAAGCTGGCAGGTTGATACACCAATTAAGGTGACTGCGGTGGATCAGCTGCTACAGGGAAAAAGATTATTTGGGAAATCTAAAAAATAATCATTTGAAAGGACTCAGCATTTCTCACAGGTGAAGTTCACAGTCCTCAAGCACAAAGGGATGTCCTTCTCTAGCAGTCCTCCCTTGTTCATGAAAGTATACATCTTTGTGGATGCGTTTGGTAAGTGAAAACTAGACGACATGCTGAACTTCAGAAAAGCTCACCAGAGCTTCCTAATGGTCACCTAGGCTGCTAGCAGCAGTTTCTGGGGACCAAGACAGATTAGAATACTCCCTTTTTGCTTATTCTGATGTGTTAATATGGATTTGATTTGTTCTCTGCTTTGGATAACACCAAGATGTTGTCTGAAGCATTGTTATTTGAAGAGCTCTGAAGTGTCCACATTTTTTACCAAGATTTCAAATATGAGAGTTATTCCTAGCAGGAGGGAGGCACTTTCTGCCAGTTCTGTGGCACCTGTTCCTATTTTTTGAAGTTACAAAGGCTGAAAATTGCCACCAGTAAGCAAAACTTGCTGTTAGGATCAGCTGACATTGCATATCTGGTATTATTGTCTTCACTTTCACACAGAGTTAAGTCAAATAAAAACAACTGACCAAGACTGGGTCCCTTCCTTTTCCTGCTACTGTTTCAATGAAACTCAAGATCCAACCAAGTGAATGTGAATCTTCTAATTAAAGTGAGTGTCACAAGAAAGATTCACAATGGCAGATGGGTATTTGGTATTTCTGGCATCTCCTAGTTATTGCTTGATTTTACAACTTCAGTGTTTTTTTTCTCACCAAAACATGGTTTGTTTTTTTTTCTAATACTGTAAAGTTATTTCAGCGCAGATATAACATGAATAAATTAATCTTCAAGCCAGTTTCATAGACAGCAAATGTAAACCAGGAGGTGAACCAGGACACAGGGTTTTAATCTAGTGTTGCATTCTGACTGTTAGAAAATGTCTTTTTCAAACACAGATATGTATATTTTCATTTGGCTTCTGGTGTCATTTTGTCTTCAGGTAGCAGGCCATGTGTCTTCTTCAGAATGTATAAAAATACTACTTTAAAAAAATGGGCATCCCAATGGAGAGAAGGAAAATGAGCAGGAGCTGAAACCTGGCTGTGTGCTGAGTTAGATGGGAGTGCAACCCCCTGCTTACATTGTTACATGTTTTGGAGTTGCGCTGTAATATAGAAGCATAGGTACAGATAGGCAATTTTTTTTTTTTTTTTTTTACAAGAATTGAAAACCATTGAGACCAATTACAATTGTATTCTGGAAAGCTGAACCGAAAATCTCAGGGATCCAGTGCAGTGAGAAACCAATTAAAAAGTGATTAATATTTATTTTTTTTGAGGAGGGCCCTGGAAGAAGAAGCAAAAAATAGGCACAGCCAAATCATGATAAATATAGGCAATGATTCTATAGGGTCATGGAAGAATTTCAACCTGAGATAAATCAGGTCCTCTCTGTTCCTTCTTTAGTATCTTTTTTTTTCACTGGTCATGTTGTGGAGCCACTGTACAGAAGTCAGCAGAGTACCACTAGAAAAAGCCAATTAAGAGCAGAATTGGATGCAGATGTTTTAAGTCAATTGCAGTCTTGAAAATAAAGAGATTCCATTTCCTCTGGGACCTGTCATTAAAAATGTTGTTCACCACTACATTCGGATTGATACAACAAAAGTGATTTGTTTTAAGAAAACCGTAGACAAAAGTCTTTAGCCAGAGCATGAATTACTCATCTTTTATTTTTTTCAAG
>JAVJGJ010000059.1:49726197-49738112 GCA_035590215.1 Microhierax caerulescens | reverse complement strand
CTGAGATAATACAAAACAAAAGGCACTTGCATTGGCAGCTGGTTAACAGAGGCTTATTTGTGAAGTTCTGTGATAGAATGAGACAAGAATGCTGCTTATTAAACAAAAACAGCATATAATTTCTTATGTTATTACATATTCAGTATAAGACACTTTAATATTATAATCAGTATTTACAATATCTTTGAATTGTTAAAATTTTTTTTTCAACTTGGGAAGAAAACCCTAGTTTTCAATGTCATCATTTACTGTAATGACCGTCAGTTGAACAGTTTTAATACTCATAGTAATTTAGACTGATACCTTCTGTTATTTCATAACAGAATCCAAGAAACCTGAGTTTCTCAAAATAGATAAATAAATAAAAGTTTGGGAAGAGGATATTAATAGATGTTTATGAAATGCTTCTAACAGAAACGCTGTGTATATTCCAGTATATTTTTGTTGTACACAAATACAAAACCCTTGTGGCTTTTTTGCAATGCACTGTACCCTCACTTAGCAGATGAGCTGCATACTTGTGGCTGTCAGCTTTTGTGTACATCTTCTTTATTTGAGAAATGCATCCATGAATTGTACAGTTCCACATTACAGGGTAGTGTGTGGCTTGTTTTTTCTTCTCTGGAACTGTTAAGAGAAAATGTGTCAAAAACTTAGGTCAATCTACCGTGTTAGGTACATCATTACCTATACTTCTTCAAAGTTGTGCATCCTCTACTGCTTCATGGACAGATAGATTTTTAAAGCCGTTTAAACAGAGATGTAGAAGTCTGGTGAATAGATACGTTGAGCACCTGATATTGGTGCCCTTCTTACCCTTTTGCTTGGGTTCATTACATTTAAGCTGAGTTAGAATTTCAATTGCTGTAAGCTTCTAACATGCTCTAGAAAAGGTTGGTGACACCCTTTAGAGCAACCCACCTCTCTATCCATCATGCAGGAAGTCTGGAGTGATGTACATGCCCTTCCTAAAAGTCTGAAAAAGTGAGGTGTGTTTGGGTCTTCATGTGCCACAGCTGGCTGCTGTTGATAGGAGGAAAGCACCTGCAGTGCTATAAAATTTGTTGCTTAAAAAAAAATCCAAAACTTTTGTTAGCCTTATTTTGCACGAGGATTAAAACCTGGAAGTTTAAGTTTTATGGCTTAAGAAAACTTTTCTGATTTACCGACAGTGTCTCCAAATAGTAGACATAACTGTGGCTAAATCTATATTGGCAAACAAAACAGAATGGAGACTTTCTCCAGCCCTGAGGCCCGCAGGCTTGGCACAGCTTGAGTTCATACAGTTAACCTCTTCCCTCCACCCCAAAACAGGGTGGCGTCCCCCTGTACCCAGTCTGCCTGTTGGCCTGTGCTAATCCCAGCCATGCCCAGGCGGTACCTGGAAGAGCGCTGGCTGATCCGAGCAAAGCTGTGCCAGGGACCACCATTGCCACGGGTTAGCGGTACGGGCAGGCTGACGTACACCTGTGCCTGAGGCTCAGCGTTAGCCCTCTGTGTTTAGTACAGAGGGACGGACGAGGGGGGATAATAGGGCTGACTCTAATCCCATGAAATCAAGTATAATTCATTTCTAATCCCCTGAAATCAGACCATGAAAATCAGGAATAATTCTGTTCAGGCAACAAAAGTAAACACCTGTAGAGGCAAGATGCAGATCCGTGTCATGGTCACTTGAAACAATGTAGTTCTAAGTTTTCTCATAATTTATCATTTCAGGTTTCATCGTCCCTAACTGTTTGACCACATCCCATATTTCCTGTAACAATTTTCTTTGGGGAAATCATTGCGTCCTGAAGACCTGCGATTGCACTGGAACTTGACTGAGTGTGAGTGTGTGCTACAGCTTACCCTGAGGTTAATGAAGGGTGTGGCCCTCAGCTTTATCAATGGACAAATGATTTGTCTAGGAGGAGAATCCACATGAAGTGTTTGTCAGTGCTAAGACAGACCACGGTTCTGTGGCGAGCCCACACAGACGAGTCAGTGGACTTCTTCATCAGAGCTCCACAAGTCAGGAAGTGCTGAAGACAATCGCTTGAGAGCCTGTTACTAGGAACTCATCAGACTTCACAGGGTTGTGACTGAGGGTAACTGGGAGGGGGGAGTGTGAGAAGGACTGAGAGCGTGGGGGAAGAGAGACTTCGCTTGTCAGTCCGCAGAGAAAAGTGGAACAGATGGGACTGCTTAATGATGCACTTGGCCAGTGGGAGGAATTATTTTTTTCAAAAAAACTTCAGAGTGTGAGCAGCTGTGCATGTATTTTTTTTTTTAGTGGCCGCAGCCTCTTAGAAAGACGGCAAGCCACAAGTCCTCATGTCATCAGTACTTTAGTGAAGAATTGTAATTTTCTCTAGTGCCAGTAAATACAGTTGCCAGAAATTAGTCCTAGTATAACTCAGCTGTCTTTTATTTTAAATGCTGATGAGCATGCTTCAAGAAAATACACTGAAGATTCATACGGAACAAGTCATATTTTTGGTTTTTAATGTTGACATACTCTGGATCCTCAGAAATACATAAACAGGATTTGAAGGGCAAATAATGTGACACTATGAACACAAAGAAATGCTTCATGTTTAGAAACACTCCTTGCTGTCTGTCACTTGCCATTCAAACCAGAGGGATCGTTATCTTTCTCACCTATGGCAGGCAGTGGTGACAATTTTGACATCATGCTAGTATGAATCCAAAATCGGAATTGAAATTAGGAACAAAAGTCTCTACTAGTAGGCTTGAGCAGTGATTATTGATGTGACTTTTTATGTTTAAGCACTCTTGCACTGCTTTCGGGAAGAACTCCCAGATGAATCAGTATGACTTCACCCAGTGGTCCTCTAAAAGTGAATGGAAAATCCTTAGAGTGTCTGCAGCCTGTTTTTGTTGAGTGTGAAGAATGCTTCTTAGAGTCATAATTTTTTATACAACCTTACAATTGTACATGTGAATACAGTACTATTAAAATTAAGTGGTATGGAGTGTGAAAGGCAATACATGGTTTTTCTAAGTTGGCTCAAAGGCCTATTAAAAAGCCTGTGGCATTGTTTACACTAAGAAATTCTCTGTCTTATATTAGCACTTATTTATCCTTTGAATTAATGATGTACACAACATTGGGGGGGAGGGGAGGTCTGGAATTCACATATGCATACATTTAATGCAGTATTACAATATATTTGCTATTTATCCTTTCTAATGTGTGTACATATTACCATTTATTTTTGTCTTTATGTGCCCTGTTTAGTTTCTAATTATGAAGTGTAAGTATTTCTCTTTCAGGCAATAAAAGGTCTGTGTAGATGTGATTTTTACCTCAGAACCTGCAATAGATTCTTGTGGAATATTTTTGGCTTATAAAATTGAAGGTTGTTGTTTTAGATGACAGCCTAAAGGCAGGAAGGCAATTTGGCGGCTAAAATTAGATCTCCCTCTTTACTGATATTTACAACAGGACCAGGTTTGCATAAATGGGGTGGATTATTTTAGTAAAGAGCACTTCTAGTAACAGAGGAGTGCGTTCCAACAGCTGGCACTCTATTATTTTTAAAGAGATTGACAAACCTTTTTTTTTAAAAAGATAGATTTATGTGACTGTTAGGATCCCTTACATTTTAGTAAAAATTTAGTGATGTACAGACCCCAAAATATCAATAACCAAATAAAATAGCCATCTCCATGCTTGTAGCAAAGAAAAGGAAGCAGCACCTTCCTTTTTTAATGAAACCAGTAAGAGCCATTAGGATTCCATTTACAGAGAACAGTTTAGCTTCTGTGGGGCACATCATTTTATAAATATAGAAACACCATTTGACATCAAGGAAGCAGTGAAAATGTATTCTTTGGCACTAAATCATACAGGAACGATCAGGACATTAGAGTTAAGGTTTGTCAGCAATTCTGGTAGAATCCTAATTTTTATTTTTAGAATTTGAAGAGTAAACTTAAAACTTATACTAGCACTTCATAAATAGTTCTCCTGCTTAAACTTTTTTGTTTGTTTGTTTTTTGCTGTTGTTGCAAAATTTAGGGATGTGTGTCCAAAATCCTATAAAGATCTACTTTCTTGACTTTGAAGTATATAACATGGTATTTCAAAGGAAACAAGCGGAGCAATTAAAGAGGCCACAGTGTTGCCTTAAACACTTTGAAACATTGCAAAGCAGGCAAGATACTGAAGGCAGAAAGGTAGCTGTTGCACACGCAGAATAACTTGGACAAAGGTAAGGCCAGACTGTATAAACTTTATGCAAGACAGTAGCTCCACTGACCTGCCAGGGCACATACAGGTTGCACAAGCAAACTAAAACTTGTTAAACTCTTAGGATGAAGTGAATGAATTGACTTTGCAAAGAGACATTCTTCTATACTAGGGCTGGAGCATGGATAGAAAGACATATGCCACCTCTTGTTTTAACGGTTAAAACACGAAGATGAAGATACAACTTCTGTCTCAGATTTCCTCAAACTGCATTTTGCCATAAGATGTGAGGCATCACTTAGGCTTTCCCTATCTTCCTCCTGGGTTTGGGGGTGGTTTTTTAAGTATTCACTACAAGACATTGCTAGAGGCAGAATGCTAGCCTGGACATAGGTACTGATCTAAGCTTTAATTCTTTATGTAATTTCTTCTTATTTTGATTATAGAAAATCAGATGCATTCTTTGGCCCACAATTCAGCAAACTACTTAACCAGATCTATATGACTAGACAAAAGAGTTGCCTTTATTGGAACTTAAGTAGAGATGTAGTATACTTGCAGAATTAGAACTATAAAACTATCCATTATGTATTGCACCTACACACCAATTTATTATTCTATATACTGTTTTTATATTCTAAATATCAACTACCAGAAAAACGACAGCTGTGAAGTGTTACCCATGCCATAAAAAATGTCAAGATTTTGGTATGTCACTATGTTCAGTGAAGCAAGTTTGCTTTACTTTATTGAGCTGCTTGAAGTCAGTGGCTGCTGTATCTCCAAGTCCTCTGTATTGATGGTTTCAAATGTCTTCGACTTGCTGCAACAGCCTGTTGGGAATAATACATTGTGTACCTAACTGCCTGTGCTGCTGCATGCCTGTTAGAAGGGAAAAATCAGGGTAAGTCCTGAGAAACTCCTGAGTAATTCTTGAGGAAAAAAATAAAAGTATTTTTAAAAGACAGATAAAAAAAAATTCCCATGTGATGCATAGTACAGTCCAGCTGGTCTAAAAGAGATCAGTGTGTTAATTTTTATCAAGTTGGAAAATAATTTCAATGTCATCCACAACATACAACAAACCTTACACACATATCTACATTCCAGTGAGTCAGATATGAACTCGGATGTCTACATCCATACAAACAGAAAATGAGTAACTTGAAGTAGTTGGTGTCTGAAATGACCCCATATATCACATTTATCAGTAGGATCACAGATCACAGGGTGTTACTGTGGGTGCAGAAGAATGGATGCTTAATCAAATCCTAATTTCTATATATAAATTGAAATGGTTCTGGTATGTCTCTTGTCTCTCTTCTTTAAGTTAATATGTATTTGCCCTTATAACTGAAATTAGTTGTTTCAAATCAAAAGTAGTCTATCTGAATTTCCTCAAATTATGATATATGTGTTGACTCAACAAGTAAAAAAAAAAATTATTTAAGCTAAATACTAACAATTATTTAAGCTAAATAGCAGGAGCAGTGTCTTCAGAATCACTGAAAGTATTCACAGGCATTTATAGGTCTACAAGATTGTATTTATTTGCTGGGTTTAGCTTTTGCCTAGAGTTGTGTGTGTCCCTTGCTGTGGTGGGACTTAACCAGCCACTGATGTGGGGCAGCTTCACCTTCTGCTTCGGCCACACTGAGCAGCTCTTGGAGAAGGACCACAGCTTCAGTGTTGACACGTAAAAACTGTATCAGAGGACCACCGTTTTTTTCATTATTTTTTTTTTTCCTTGAAAACCAAATGAAAGCTGTAAACCAAGGGGATGAAAATGTCCCTGATATTATAGAAATTAGACCCCTCCTTCCAGGTGAGATTAGTGCTTTGTTTCCAGTGGAGATGCTTCAAACCCAGATCTGAGACTAGTAACACTACAGCTACATCAGAGAATTTGTGTCAAAATAGCTGTCACTTAACCTGAGTATAAATATAGTCTGAGCCACAATTCTGTGTTGCCATAAAATGGGAGGAAGATCCAACCAGCACAGACTAAAGACGTCGACCTAGTCTGGCAGCCTGAGAATCAGCTGAAACCCCCATCATCAGCTGCAGCTGGCAGTGGGTCGGAGCCAGGGCAGGGAGAGCCACACTGTCACCGTGGGTACGGCAGACGGCACCAGCAGGACAGGCCTGGTTGAGCACTGCTGGCATCCGAAGTAGAGACTAGATGATCAGCCCATGTCTTGATGTCTGTCAACACTTTAATGATAAAGTAAACCAAGCTAAAAGCCTACATTCGCATTGAATTGCCAGGTATGCCAGAACTGCGTCTTTTCTTTCACATCATCAGGTTTTATTCGTATCTCAAGGAGTTATGACCTGTGCCACTGCTGTAAACTAAAATAAAGATTTACTCAGGGTGAATAACAGAATAAACTTGCCTCCTGCCTTTAGGAGCTCCCGTGTTTAGCTCCGTCATTGTTGCTACCTTTATTCTTATTGTACAAAGCTTAGTGCAGTGCTCATTGCTGGAACCTAGCTTTTGATGAACAAAAAGAAGCAATTCTGGAAGGTTTTTTTAGGTTGATATTAAAATATTTGGAGGATCAAATTGAAAGAAAATTAAATGCCCCCAAATAGCTTAAAGCTTCTATTTAACAGACATTTGGAAAAAAAGAAGAAAAACTTATGCAAGTGTTACCTATATAGAGAAAGGGAGAAATGGAGTAAAATAACATCTTTCACCGTAATGTTTTGACAGGTTTCTATTTATTGACTTTAATCATCAATAAGGTCTTGTTTCACTTTGTCAGTGTTCCCATCTTGTTTCAGGATTTTAATGGAAACGGAGCTCATATGAACTAGATACAGCATTTCACCAATATTTCATCATTCTCTAGAAGCTAAATATTGCACTGGATAGGAACAAAGAAAGTAATGGCATTATCTATATCTCCTTGTTCAATCATTAATTCTTTATATTAAAAAAAGTCTTGCAATACTATGTCAAATTTAACCATATTTGAACATTGTTATAATATAGTAAAAGGTTGCTGAACATGTCTTCTCTTCTTTTCACTACTTTGTGTGGTGGTATATTGATTTGTAAACTTGTATGAATTTTGGAATTAAAGAAATACTGTGTTTTGGATGATTATTTTAGCTGGTGTGATTTGAAACAGAAAGACACCAATGGCTTGTTTGAATGGGCATCTAACTGTATGAGCAGGGGTGGGAAGGGTATGGAGATGGCACATGCTAATTGCCTGCAACCATTTAAATAGCTCTTAAGATATTTTTTTTTTTTCCCGGAAAGAGAAAGAGCATTCTATTTACAACCAAACTTCAGTTCTAGATTTGTGCAAGAACACTGCAGACCACGTTGCTGTACACTCAGAAGCTAGGAAGTTTGCGTTCCTTCCCAGTGTTTTACAGAACAATTGCTCAGACAGTGTCATGGCAATATGAGTATGCTGTGCTTTGTAGACCAGTACCTTAAACACTGGGTGTTCAAGGGCAGGTATTTCTTGGGCAGAGCTGCAGTACTCTAGCACAAGGTACTATTCAGTAGCAGGAATCCTTGCACGCGTATCTCTTCCACTAAAGTCTGCAAGGACACCTCCAAGAGATGACTCCAGTAAGGAGGGCTTGATCACCCAGCCCCACCAGTGCAGGTGGTTAAGCTCCAGCAGGGTCTTAGGAGGGTTCTTTGCCACGTTCTTAGGTGCTGAATATACTACAAGCAGGCTACAACCACCTGAAATAAAATTTTCACATGAACTCATTGGACTTAAGCATGTAATGGAGAGTGTCACCTACTGACAGGCACTGGGCCAGTTCTTAGACTTTATAATAGTTTCTATTAATTTGATTAAAAATAGAAACAAATTATTCTCAAAGCAACTTGCTTAAATTTCACTAAATGTTCCTATTCACAAGTCAAATGAGGCAAACAAAATTCAAAACTTTTCCCCACTGCCCATCATGATGGATAGTTACTGATAACTATAAAAAATGTACCTGTAACATTATCAGCTTAGAATTGCTGGTATTTTAAAATATATTTTCCACATGTTTAATGACTTTCAAAAGATGTGAGGCTGTGGAGAATCAATACTGACAACTTCAGCTTACACAGACTGTATTTTACATAACAGTTATAAAATGAATGCATTTTCTTGTATTTTGGCAGCTTGACTTGGTGTGATTGAATACAGTAACTAAAGAAGTGGCTGATCTGATACTGCATTTTACACAGGTGTATTGATAATCTGTGAATGTAAATAACAGGAACTGTTACAGATTAATGGTAGCTGCTTCTTTGGATTTTATCTGTACTGTAGCATATACCTACACACACATACACGCAAATATATTCCAATATTGTCATTTGAAAAATAGAATATGTATTCTCTTTTTTATACAGTACATATATTATGCTTCATTTATGGTGGGTTTTATTTAACAAGCAAAAAAATGTGTGCTGCCTAGTTGTACAGTACTGTAGGATACTCTGCTGTGCACAGTTCCAAGTGCCTTAGACAACTGTTTAACTCTTTGAATTATAGATACATACAAATGAATATATATAAAAATATGAAATGAAGAAAATTACCTCAATAAAATTGTTCAAAAAAATCTTTACAGAAAGTATCTTGTTCTTGACTCTCTAGCAAGTACACGGGTGTGTACAATGGAAGTAACTTCAGAGAACGGTTACTTGTTGGAAAGTAGCCTCCAAAGGTGAAATTAAAAGACTCTTCCTTTAAATTTTGGGAGTCCTTCAAACATATCTGGTAGCTCTCTTGTGGGTGGTGTATGCATGCAGAGGTGTGTTCAAAGAGGTGATAGTTAATTTCAAAATACAAAGCTAGCGTTGTGGCTCAATGGTTCAGAGACCTAATTTACACTCCTAGTTTCCCACATTGTTTTAATCAGCAAGAAATGGTTTTCACTAGTTTTGATTTCATTCACAGATTAGCACCAGAATTATACCTACTGTACATGGACAAAACTGATCTGCACAGCTGAGGGTTCAACCTAGTCTGCAGTATGTCTGCCAATCTTTTAACATTGCAAAGTGACTGACAGTAACTTTTGCTTTTTAATTACTTTGTAATGACTTCTGCTTTGCAAGAACTAAAAGAAAAATTATTAGCATAAATTTCCTCACATGGAAGGAGAGTTGTTGATTATGTTAAGGAATTACATGTTTCCAGCATATTATTTTTCAGGTGGCTGCCTGAACAGTGAGACCACTCCAATGCCAACCATTCTTCCAAAGCATAAAAGACGTGGTAAGTGACCTGACTGCTTATCCCCTTGGTCTCTGTAGACACTCTTTGCTGAGCTGAAACTGCAAGGTGTCTCAGAAAAGAACACAGAGTACAGTGGAGTGGATGGCCTTGTAAGGCTTCAATGAAATTGGAAGCTGAAGTGGAGTCTCCATCTGAGAGATTCTCTCAAACACATCTGACATACATGTGATACTAAATTTTGAATTTTGATATATTGTAAATCAGTTGGAAGGAGATGACTTACTCTTATGTATCAATAAAGGAGACAATATTATGCTTATTATTGCTAATCCCTCAATTTTAAAACTACTCTCCAGATGTATTACTGTTGACATACATTATATGATAAAGCAGCCTGTTTTTTTAATCACGGTGTGAACATATAATGTAGGTCCTTCCTCTTAAACACTTAGAATTTAAACAGGAAATACAGGGTGGGAGTGTGAGTTAAAGCAAGGCAGAAACCCCTGAATCCTAAAAAACTGGACAAGTAAATTTAACTTACGCATATGAAACAGATGATTGGCAACAGAGCTGAGAGCAAGAGCTAATTTTTCCTAGTTCCACACTGACATGAAGATCCCAGATCAGATTTGGGGTATACGGAATGACAATACTGCATCTATTAGACAGGGAGTCACCAGGCTTACAAATTTGTCAGGCGTAATCCTGTTACCAAGTCTACGTACAAGTACTTCACACTTCTGTGGATGCAGGGACCTGGAAGCAATGAGTTATATAATTTACTTTGTGACCCCACAGATAAATCCTAAGCACTATTTTTAACAGCTGGGTGATTCTGCTTTTAGTTATCTTGTGAAAAGCTAGCTCTGCCATTCCACTTGTCACGAGGTTTGCAGGATAGATGTACTATAGGGAGCAAGTTGCTCCTGTTAGCTGCAGTCCTGGAAAACCTATTCACAGCATACAAAGGGTTGCTAACCTTCCTGTACCACAAGGTTGTACTACAACCTTCAGACGGCTGACAGCAACGAGAAACCATGTACTTTTAGGAAGTAAGAGGAATGGGAGGTCTAGCTTTTGTGCAGCTATATTCAGGGATAATTTGAATCCTCTGAGTACAGGAGTCATTTAAACTGATGGACTAGATCAGATTAGTTTGCCCACTTCCATAAGAGTGATGTAATGAAACTCGATGACAAAGATGCCAGACTTCAGAAAACAATAGCCAGAAAAGTGAAAATCTGGGCTCTTTTGGAGCTTTAGTGACACCTACTGAAAAACAATGAAATCCACTCAAATACGATTAAAGATATTTTAAGGTATGCATATATATTTAGCTGCATACATATACACATATAATAGGTGGATAATTCTTTCTTAGTTTTGAGTAACAAACTTTCCATATTTGTTATTTTTTTAGTTGTCTATATGCACATAGAAGAAACTTCTCCCTTCTGTGTTTTACACTTTCTTTTTGAAATGTAACAGAACAATTTTACATCTTATTCCTAAAATACCAAGCACACTTTTCTTTTTCTTAGCAAGGAGCATATATGCTTGTATCTGTGTGTTTATGCAGAGGCAAGCTACACGGCATAGGTATAAATTACATAGCTAGAGTGTCGTATCACAAGCAATAGGAACTCATGTATGGCAAAACACTGTTAATAAGAACACGTGGAATTGACACTTGAGCCTCCAAATTCAGCCTGGATATGAGCTTGTGCGGAGCCAGACTGCAGATGTACGCGCCAGAGACCCCCGTGGCACAGCTAGTTGAAGAGGCTCGTTTTGCTGGGCCTCCTGTCACACACAGGCTCTTCATAAAAGTTTATCGTATTTTATTGCAGCACCTGAGCACTGAAATGCTCACTGAAAGTAAGTGAAATGACTCGTGTCTGTCACGCAGCCACCCCTCCTCTCCTTCGCTCGGACCGGAGAGGCGGGCAGCCGCGATCGCTGCCGCTGCAGCACGCGCCGGGGATCTGCTCTTTGTGTGCAGCCCGGGGACGGGTTTCGCGCCGCTGCCAGAGCGGCCGCCTCAGAGCGCGGCAGGCGGCTCCGCCGAGGGCCGGCCGGTGGGCAGAGGCGGCGGAGGAGCCAACCGCCAGGCGGCTGCGAGCTCCCAGAGCTGCTCCTCTGCTCCCAGTATATCGCACCGCCACCTTCACCGCGCCGCTCCCCCGGGCTGGGCTCCGTCCCGCCACCCGCGCCCCAGCACTGCCTCACGGCCCCCGCCGGCGCTCCTTCCCTCACGCAGAGCGCACCGCCCGCAGCCAGCCCGCGGCACGCGCGCCGGTCGCTGCCGCTGAGGGGACAGCGGAGGGACCCTGGAGCGACCCCGACGGCCCAGCCCAGCCCCCTCTGGCGCCCGCCCCGCCCCAATCCGGGAGGCCCTCCTTGAACTCTCGGCCACGGCGGGTGGCCGTCGCCCCGACGTCCGCCACCGGCACATAGAACATTTCGGTCCTCGGGCTGTACGCCGCGTGGGTCCATTCCTT
>JAVJGJ010000059.1:49691937-49726097 GCA_035590215.1 Microhierax caerulescens | reverse complement strand
GCTCCGGGCCTCTCCCCGGGCTGGCGGCACGTACCAAAGGCCGGCGGGGGCGGGAGCGGACCCGCCGGCCTCCCAGAGTTACAAACCGTCGGAGGAATTAAGGGCAAAAGTTTTGCCTCGAGTTGATTTCGTGTGCTGCCCGGGAAAGCTGCTGTTCTCTTTTTCCCCGTAATCGGCTTTGTGTTTCATTCGCTCCTAAGCGATGTTCTTGATATTGCTCACTTGCATTATCATCATAACGTATCTCTACATGCACTCGAAATCCGAGTCACCGGCGAATTCATCTCGTCGTCAGGATTACTCCAATCCGATCCCAGAGGCGATTAGAGGGAGGTAAAATACCGCCTAAAGCCTAATCTTTAATTTCTTCCTCCTTAATAAAAGGAATAATTCCATTGCGTTTTTAAGTAAAAAATGAATTGAAAAGGCTAAGAGCTCCGCTAACCTTCTGTTGCGTGTATTAATCTTTTCCTGGAAGTGTCTCACCGCGGCCCTGCCGCCCGAGCCCGCCGCACCTCGCCGCGCCCCCCCGGTGGGCTCGGGGCCCGCGGCCGGGCGGGTCGCTACCTGTCGCGTCCGCCCGTGCTCCCCCAGCGTTTGGGTGGGAATGGGGCCGTTTCCGTAGCGCGGTTTGGAGGGGGGGAAACGGCGCAGCGAGCGCTTTGGCTGCCGGGCTGAGCGGGAGCCCGGCCCGGCCCCGCGGCGGGGAGCGGCTGAGGGGGGAGGGGGAGGAGCGGCTGAGGCGGGAGGCGCAGTTCCCCTGCTCGGCGTCGTGCGGCCTCGCCGGGCCACACGCGCTGCCCTGCACCCTCAGTCACCAGCAAGGCCGTAGGGGCAGCACGTTGCCTGCTTCAAAAACTTGATGGATTTCCTGTGGTTCCTCCAAGCGTTACACTTTAAAGAGCAATTCGGGGTTTTTAACTCGAGTCACGGTGGCAGTCGATACGTTCTGAACTTTGGTGTGACATAGTGTATCTATCATGTTGTATACTTAAACCAGGTAAAGAAGATAGGTTAGATCCACAGTTAGATTCCAAGTTGCATATATCTGCTATTACATCTTCTGGTCGTTAAGTAAAGGTGGAAATTTTTCTAAAAGTATTTCCCGAAGTCAGATGTGCTAACTTGGGGAAAAGGCTTTCACCCAGTTAGGAATACTTCTGATTTTTATTGATCCAGAATGTATATATGTTTTTGATGTTGGAGCAGTGTCAGTGTAATGGTGCAGTCTGTGGACTTGGTGGTTGATGCTGATTTGCTGGTGTAGGAACAGCTGTCTAAACAACTTCGAAGAACCTAGGTGTGTCTAGATGAATTTCTGTCAGTTTCCTGTGCTTCTTGGATGAAGTTTGTTTCACATTTAAAACAGTGTTTAGAAAGTAGGTACTTCAAAATTCCTTTCTAGGATTATGTATTAATGTGTATGTGCTATAAGCAGATACTTACTATACCAATGGATTGCCGTTCAGCAGCCAAATACAGCTGCAGATGCTGTTAGAACATACGAAATGGCAGTTGCATGTGGTGAGAAGAGTTAAGTTACCATTAGTCTCTGCTTTGTCTCCAAGTATGTGTTTATAAGACTTGCCTTAAAAGGAATACGGTAGCACACTTCATGCAAAAGATTCCTTTTAACTGTATTTAGTATTTAATTTTTTTTTCTTAATGATTAACCTAATGTCCTTTTGCAGCCTCACAAGAAAAAGAAACCATTCATAGAGAAGAAGAAAGCAGTAACATTTCACTTAGTGCACAGAAGTCAGAGGGATCCACTTGCTGCTGATGATACTGCACCCCAGAGAGTTCTGCTGCCTACACAGAAAGTAAATACTTGCTTATAATACTGAGGTTCATTCATATAAGAAATGCTTCAAGAAAGAAAAGTGGGTGTGCAATTGTACAATTAAAAAACTTAGCTTGACGGAAGGTAGGTTTTAGTCCAGCTTATTAGAAACAAGTGTTGTAGGGAATTTGATAGTTGTGAGTTACTACCTGATGGGTTGAGGGATGACTAACTGACATTAGGGATATAAATGTATTAAAAACCAAAAATTGCTTAACTCACCCTGAAAAAACAGACTTTGTTTGTTATGCTGCTTATGGAAAAAGCTGTTTTAAGGTCCTGCTCAAGCACCGCTGGACCACCAAACTGGATGGTTACAGCGTTCTAATTGGCTGTGAGTTAGCGTAATGAGGGAGAGAGGACTGCAAGAACTTTAGAATTCAGGCATTCTCAACAGATGTGTTACATTGGGGTTTTTTTTTGCTAGTAAATTTTAAATGAACTTACGTAACTAAATGTATTTCTGTTTATAATACCAAGGGGCATGAGGAACAAAGGAGGGAAGAGCAGCGGAAGTATGGAGTCTTCTTTGATGATGACTATGACTATTTGCAGCATCTAAAAGAAGCCTCTGGCCCCTCTGAGCTTGTCCCTTCTGTGCATGGACAGCAAAGCAGAATTGTTGTCACAAGTAAGGGGCACATAGAAGATGAAATACAGCGAGTTTCAGTAAGTAGTGTTTTTGCTAGTAATAATTTTATGCTGTTCTTTAAAGTTTAGCATCCTGTAGACACATTAACCACATTCAACAAGTGTTATCACAACTGTGATCTATGTATGTATAGGATTCTTTTGACACAGTAAGACTTTCCTACAAGTAAAAACAAAAGTTGACAAGCCAAAGTTTATCGATGGGACAGTATTTTGCTAGCACAGTGTTAAAATGCTTTGTGTACCCATGACAAGCTTTTCTTGGCAGAGGTGTCTTCCAAAGGTATTTGTTTGAACAAGTCATGTTTTTCTGGGGTTGGATTTTTAGAACTTTAGAATGTTCTGGGAGTGATGCTTATACCAGATTATATTACCAGTACACCGTGTTTTTAAAGTGGAATGTTAACAGAACCCAGAGGGAATAAACCCAAACTTTTCAAAACGCTGGTGTAACTTGTGGGATTTCATGATGCTTGACCACATTGGAATGGAAAATCAGTAATTAATTTCAAGCAATGAAGTGTGCAATTGCCAGTCAGTCACTTTTCACTGAGGGAGTTTGGTTTGACCAAATACTGTAACTTCAGTCAATACCGATGTTTTTAATCGGAAATACCTTCAGGTACAGTTCAGAGGCACTATGTAAGACTTAAAGTTATTTTAGATGGGCATGTTAATAAGCCTTTCAATAAATGGATAATTTCAAATGTGTGTTAGTGTTCTCCAAAACAGAAGGAAAAAAAATATCGGGGGTTACATTGTGCCTGCTGTACAGCCATTCTCTAAAAAGCTTCAGAAATGCAAAAATACTGTCTATATACCTGGAGAATATTGACATGAGAATAAATGCTGTCAATATTTTACCTAGCTCTCATTGCGTAACTTTGAATATTTGCCACCAGTAAAGTAGGGCTTGTCTTAAATAAGTAACGTTCACTTATAATTATAATTCTATAATTATAAGAGTTTGTTGTGGTTACATTATCTGCATATTTTTGTTAATGTGAACTCACATGAGAAACTGAGAACAAGTATATTGTGGTGTTGGTTTTTTGTTTGTTTCTAAGGCTCCATCTATTAAGCTGCCTTCCTCAGTATTTGCCACAGAGTTTGAAGAGGATGTGGGGCTGTTAAATAAAGCTGCTCCCGTTTCAGGTATCATTAAATCTCTTACCTTTCTGTAATGTGAATTGCTGTCTTGGTAGTAGGTGGTAATTATGGCTTTGATTACAGTGTCATCTTAATTTTGGTTTAGAATAGGCTCAATAGCGGACATAAAGAATGATCTATGATACTTGCATTTCCGTTTGAGACCTATTTCTGTGATTCACTAATAATAGCTTTTTAGCTTTGCTTGGGAGTGGTGGAATCCATAAGCTCTTATCATCGGGTGGCAAATATAAACTAATAACAGGAAGACTAAATAATACTATTGATTTATTACTCCATCTGTTTGAATTGAAGCCTGGAATTGGATTTTCACTCTCAAAATGTATTTTCAAATGCTGAATGTTACAGGCTGCAAGTATGCTTTTGTTAATGTATCCGTGTTTCACTGAACATTCACTTTACAGCTCTTTTAATATTTTATAACAGGAAGTAATGGTGGTAGTTCTCTCTGTCCTGACAGAAGGATGCTAGAGACCCTTCTGTTAATCTCAGTAGAGAAACACTTTCTGACCTTTTGTAATGCAGGGAATTCTAGGGGGTGGGAGCTAGGGTTGGCAGTTGGTCATACAGTACTTTAACTTGGATATTTTTTCTTCTGCAATATTCTAAGTAAAATATATTAAAATACATTTATGAAAGCTTAAGACCTCTGGGGGATATTCTTTTCTGTATGAGGAAGATTGACAAGAGGCTGGTGACTTGGCCTTTCTTGTGTAAAATCTAGAAATATTATTGAGGAATTTTCTGATTCTTGGTTTTTAACTTTCTAGGACCACGGCTGGATTTTGACCCTGATATTGTTGCAGCTCTTGATGATGATTTTGACTTTGACAATCCAGAAAATATCCTCGAAGATGATTTTGTTCTACAAGCAAATGAACTGCAGAAGGGGTAGATAGAGCTTTGTAGAACTGTTTGTCATATATAAATAGGAATGATGCCATCTGGTTTTTTTCATGTGTTGTAGGAAGCAAGAATGGTTTCATATTTCAAATCAAATACTTAGTTGTATTAAAGGAAAAAAGTATTGCCTTGTGTTATGTGGATGGCAGCTTACAAAATTCATGTGTTATCCAAGAGATGGGTTTCATTTGTTACTTTGAGCTCATGGTTTATATGTGTGTTTACAGCTGCAATGTGTTGAATAATAGGATTCTTGAACTATTAAAACATTACCATCTATCACGTTTAAAACATGTCAGTAATAATACTGATGAAGGCTAACAGATGTTTCCAGAACCTTTACAAATAGGTTTTGGTGTTGTTCTCATTATTTCATGAACGGTGAGGAATTTTGCTAGTGTTAATATTCAGGAATGCAGTATTTTTCTCTTTCTACTTTGACACATGTACCTGAATGTAAACATAGCCTCACTCTCAGTGCACATGTGTGATCCAACGATCACCAGAAGTGTTTTTTAGTTTTCAGACAAAAGTAGTATTATGCTGACTTTGGCAACACCATTGCTGCTAAACTTGTTTTTCTTTTACTGGCTTGAAAATAATCGCTTTTCATCTTTCCCTCTCAAGATTTAAAGCTATTACTACCGATTTGTTTCAGATAACCCACGTTGGTCAGAGCTGTAGAAAGGTCCATGCATTATTCAAAAACTGTTCTTTATTTCTGTTCAGGGGATCAGATGCTGAGGATGAAGATGAATGGGAAGATACGGAGGATGATAGTGATGGAAAGGATAGTTGTGGTAATGATAAAGACTATGATTCAGAAGGTCCTTTATCAGATGATGGGGTTAATGAACAGGCAAAAGAATTCCTTTTTATGCAAGAAGAAACCAGGAGTCGTTTCACAGAATATTCTATGACATCTTCAGTAATGAGAAGGAATGAGCAGTTAACCCTATTGGATGACAGATTTGAGAAGGTGAGGTGGCTCAAGAATGTAACTGTTAAAAGTAAGAGTGTTAAATGCTTCTTTGTCCTTTGATCCATCGTGTAGGGTGGTCTCCTCTACACCTATGCAAATTCTTAGTGCCTTCAGTAATTATGGCATCAAACAGCTGGTCTTTGCACGTATTCCACATTTAATACTGGGTGAGTTAAGAGGCATGTGTTAAATAGTTTATAGTGTTAATTGCTAGTAGAAGGCCTGCTGATACAGTTAAACACTGATACAGTTAAACAAAATTACTCCAGTCGCTATAGTGAGCATTCATAGTTGGTGTTACACTTTTGTCTGAGAGGCTCAGTTCAACACAGCAAATCATGTACAAATGTCCGGTGGAGACACACTTCTCTCACCCTTTCTCCCCACTGTGCCAAGCATACATTCCCCAAATGGTGTCAGAGCAGTGGAGATACAGTATAACTTTCATCCTGAGCAGTGACAAGCTTTTTAATGTACAAACTGGGAAAATGCATCAGAATAAGAAACATTTTCCAGAAGCTGATTTTTATATTATTAAAAGATAACTTTGTGGCTCCCATGCTAAAAGAATGCTGTCATTAAGGGGGAAATCCTATTGCAGATGTGTTTGGCAGTCATTCAGCAAATGAGAAGGAAGAGGAGAAAATGGCAAATAGAAAGAAATGTGTAGGTGGTCTTCTAGTTATCAAAGGAGTTGCACAACAAATGTGATCTAATTACAGATATCCACTTCTTTATTTTAGTTTTTTGAACAATTTGATGAAGATGAAATTGGAGCCTTGGATAACGTGGAGTTAGAAGGCTATATTAACACAGACAATACTCGCTTGCAGGAAGTCCTGAACGATTACTACAAAGAGAAAGCAAAGAAGTATGTATTCTCAGAAGTACTCTGCTTCACATAAGTAGCTATGTAATTCTGTGTTTATATTTAAAGTTTGGGAATGTTGTTTCCAGTTCATGTACTCAAAGATTACATCCCACAGTAAAAGCAGCAATGTATGAGTATTACCCATTTTTTATGTCCCTGAACTTCAGCTTTTGAGACGATAAAATTAAGTGGAGGCATTTTGTTGATTTACGTGAGACTATGCTCCTTTTGTATAATTGTATTAAATTCAGTGTAAGTAATATCTACAGGCATTCTATTCCTTTTTTACTTTTTACTTTCTCCTTGTACCTTTCTTTTTAACAGGCTCTGTAGCCAAGTATCTTCTGTCCTGCTGGTATGCAGCTGATTCCACTGTATACCTAGTTAGATGATAAACTCGCAGGTGACTGTTGCATGAGTACCACTGGAACACTGCAAAAATGAGTGCTTATAAAGCAACCCCATGTCAGTGTAAGACCACGTTGCCACAGCGTATTTACTTTGTCTTAAAGCAGGTGATACTATCCCAAAGTTAAATTGGCTCAGTGTTCTCACATTAGTCTTGTGTTTCCAGATTGAAAGATACAGTAATGTGTCCCTTGTAGTGAAAGATGCAGCAGCAGGGTACCTAATCCTCTCTAGAGCTGCCTTGCTGATGGACTGAAAAATATCTCATCTTCTCTTCCTGCCGTTCAGTTACAAATATTGCGTGCCACATACTTTTGAAATGCCTAAAGACTTTTATCAACTGTCTCTTGTCCGAATATTAGTTTATTTTGGGGATGCTTAATTAAGGAAACTTAATTTTGCTGCAAGTTTCATTGGGAATATCTTACTCTGGTTTGGGGTTTTACTGAGGGGTGACTAGGTTTACATAATTACACATTGTTAAGAAAAGATAAGCCATATATTTTTTCTTCTCTGGACTGCTTCAAAGTTGTGTGAAATTGGATGCTCTTGAGCCATGTGAAGATTTGGACTCTGCTATGAATGAAGAAAGTGAGGAAGAGAAGGAGGAAATAGTAGCTGTAGTTATCGAGGAACCAAAAGAAAAGTGGGATTGTGAATCCATTTTGAGTAAGTATTTTGGAGTTCACTTGTTTGTTCCTAGGATTCCAAAGTTAATGGTAGGTGATCTCGGAACTTTTCTAACAGTGCTTCAGGTAAAATGGTGTATGCTTCTGGAGCACAACAGCAAGAATTTTCAAAGACTAATTTGTAATAAATTCACTTAAATTCTTTCTGCAAGCCTTTGTTCACTACTTTTTTTTTTTTTTTTTTTTCTCCTTTGTGACCTAGGTACATATTCAAACTTATATAATCACCCAACACTTATTAAGGAACCATCAAAGGTAATTTCATTAAACTTATTCTGAGTAACACCCTGGCCTGGGAAAACTTGAGATGGAAGTGATTTTCTTAATGGGTATGTTTTTAAAAGGAGGAGGGAGCAGAAGAGAGGGTTGGGAAGGTTGTTAACCTCTGGTATTACTTCTTCACTGAAGGAAGGGGTGAGTGTATTTTTTTCTATTAGAAGGAAAATGGAGTAAGTTCAAAATTTCTGTAATCGCTAAGCAGAAACAGAGAGCAGTGAATTTACTTTGTTATCTGTGATAGACTTTTGTGTAATCTGTGTTTCTCAAGCATGTATTAGTTTTTTTTTCCTTTAGCGTAGGCTTCTGTTTCCCCTTCTACAGTTTGAAACAATTTATTTTAGTTCTTTTTGGCCTTCCAGACATTCCTCTTCATTAGAGCACAGCTTGACATTCCAGATTTTGAAAGGAAACCTTTTTCTTGAAAGCTCAGAAAGGAATATTAAATGCCTACTTAAGGTCTTTTTTGTTTTTTCATCAGTAATACTTAAATAAAAGGGAGAAATTTTTTTCCTTGTTCTGTGAGGCTGGATTCTGTTCACAGGTTTGTTTGAATTCTTATTTTGGAATTAATACACATTTTTCTGAGGGAAGAAAATAGTGTGAGGAAACTTGGATGTCTGTTCCTGTTAAATCTGAATCTACCTTTTTTATATTGATAAGGTAGTGCAATGTGCGCTTCCTGGAGAGAAAGCTAGGACCATTAATACGTACACACTCTCTTTTAGCCCAAACCAATAAAAATTTCCCAGAAGACAGGAATTCCTCTCCATGTCTTGCCTCAGAAGGATCTTACTGCTAAGCAGATTGAACGCATGCAAATGATTAACAGTAGTGACTTGCCGAGAGCATCAACACAGCCCCGTTCCAAAGATGAGAGCAAAGAGGATCGCAAAGCTAGAAAACAGGCAATAAAAGAGGAGCGGAAGGTATGCTTTATTTAAAATAAAACCCTGCAAAAACATGTTATTATCTGAATTGTGTCTTAGAGACTTCTTTTAAGGCTCACTTGATCTTGTGGCTGGTAATTAATAGGAAAAACTTGCTGGTCTCAAAGGATTAAACAAAGGTTCTTTTTTAGGAAAAATAAAATCTACTAGAAGGAAAGTTAACATCATAATTTTGCTGTCCTTATTTCCAATATGGAAATTTTGAGTCTGTTACTGTGGCCATTGTTACATATACACATACAGAAGGAGCCCTCATATTATTATTTAGGGAAGCAAAGAAAGTATTTTTGATGTCTGAGATCTCACAAAGTGAAGTCTCTGAAAGAAATGTGGAAAAATCTAATTAGCTACAATAATATACCAGTTGTTTTGTTTAGGAACAGAAATTGCCAGCACATTAGAAGCTTCACCTAATTAGAGATGATGATCTTGGTGGTACACATGTTAATTTGACTACTGATGATTAGTGCCATAAATAATAATATTGTCCAGATTGCTGCTGTTTTCGTGATCCAGAACTGTTAATTAGAATGGTTTCTTTTAGCATGTTATGCTTATTTTGTAAATTTGTAATTATTCGTATGCACAGGAGCGCAGAATGGAGAAGAAAGCCAACAAGCTAGCCTTCAAATTGGAGAAAACAAGGCAAGAAAAAGAGTTGCTAAATCTGAAACAAAATGTTCAAGGATTGAAGCTGTCTTGATGAAATGAGGAACTTACTGTGGAAACATCCTTAAGTTTTCATTTGTATTGAGAAGGGAAATGCAGACTCATGGCTTTGCCAGTCACTCTCAAGGGGTTGGTTATTCAGATATGGCTGTAGCAGGAACCAGTAAGTTGTCATTCTTTCTGAAAGGAAGTCAAACGTAAAGCAGTCTATTAGTGATGTCTGTTCTGTCATGAGTGACACGGCAACTGTTGCAAAGTTTCATTACAGTAGAAATGTATTAAAAAAATATTTTTCTTACAAGCTATCAGTGGACAAAGTTTTATATGTATATTGTTGAATGTATTTGACAAATCAGCAGAATCCTACAGATTTGATCTGATTAGATTCTATTAAACTATTTCAGTTTACAAAGCAATATATCCATGTATGTCTTCTCTCTTTTACTGATGGCTAAATACAGTGCCTTGATATAGCACAGTTTTCTAAGTCAAGGAGGTTTCACCCGCTCCTTAGTTTTATTCCAGGTTGGCTATTTATTGTTTGGGCACTATTATGTAAGATACAGAATAACCTTTTGTAGCCAGAGGTGTCTGAAAAACTGATGTGTGGTTAAACATCCTTGTTACTGAACCAGAGTTTTACATTTCTTGGCAAATAAGATCTGTCACAGCATGGGTTGCAGTTACAGTGGTCAGTGACCCTCACTGTTGCAATGTGATCAGCTTTGCAGAAAGTACTCGGTCTGAGCAGTGTGGCCAACAAAACTGCAGATACTTAGAAAAATACTGTATGTTGCAGAGAGCTGTTGTCTTGATTTTCCTGAAATGCTGTTCTTCGGGTCTTGCATTCACCTTGGTGTCATTAGTACCCACTGCAGCTGTTGCAAAGACTTTGTCGTGATGAGCAGAGGGCCAGTATCTTTAAGCTTGGTGTGATCTTAAATTTTGGTACTGTGAATGTGAGCTACTCTGATAGCAACCAGTCCGTATGTGTGAATGAAATGAGTAGGATTTGTGGTCAGTCCTGTATTCGTAAGAAACCCTCAGTTTTAGGTCTTCAGGACTGTAGACTGAGCAATCTTCTGCCTTTGGGTGAAAAGTTAACCATTTTAGTGGTAACAAACACAGTAACAGAAGGACTGATGAGGCTTTTGGTTTTATTGGAAGAATGCTTTTTTATATTTTAGTTGTTAGACTAATGTGGGTTTGGAGGTGGGAATAAACAGGCGTTTAAGTCTACAAGTCTCTTGATCACTGCTCAGAAAAGTGAGGTGTCAATACAGCATTCACATCTAGATCAAGCCTTCATTTTTCTAAAACTGTCAAGAGTTTGTGTTAACCAAATCAGTAGAAATTGTCTGTACAATTAGAAGTTTCAGGCTTCATTTAGCTGATACCTCTGCTAGTTTTCACATATTTCACAGGCTTAAGCAAGGTCTGCCTGTAATAATTGTTAGTTACGTAATTGCTGATCCACGGTGACTTGATTTGTGAGCTTCTGAGTAACGAAGACTGACCGCCTCCTACTCACGACTCCTGACAGCAATGCAGAAGAGGAAATTTGAGAAACCATTCGATTGAGATGAGTCAGATGCCAGGAGAGGAATTAAGTGGTTTGGGTGGAATGTGATTTTTGTGGTTTACTGAAAAGGAAAATATTTTACTGAAGACAGTGCACATGTTCTTTACTAGTCTTTAACTCATCTGCTGTTGTATATCTCTAAAGTAACTGATTGCCTGTGGCAAATTGTCTTTTTGTCTTTTCATTGCTGACTGTGCTTGTGCCTAAATAGCTTTTTTTTTTTTTTAAAAAAAAAAAAAAAAGTAAGCTGCATCGATCAAAACCTTGAGGGGGTGAGAACAGAATAATAGAGATGGAGGAGGCAGAGAAGACACTGAAAAGGAATAGCATAGTCCAGACTAAGCAGACACACAGAAAGATGTTCCTTGGGAGCGTAAGACTCAAAAAGGTTACAGAGTTGTTTTTTTCCTCTATGCTCACAGTTAATGAAACACTGTAGTAACATGAACACTGCCTTGGAGTATGGTAGAATCTGAAGGAAAAGGTAAGAAACAAAAGCAGTCGCACATGTGCCCAGCAAGACAAGGATTTATTTTGTTTCAGCAAGAGCAGGTAAGGAGTTCTTCAGTGAGAAGTCTTTCCCTCTGTAGGTTACAAATCTCATAAAAAACGGCTCTTTGTTATTGTTCAAGTTTTCTTAAAAGTTGTTTAAATACAAGTGATGTCCCTGCTCTGGAATGAGCATGAGACTCAGTGGAGTCAGAAAGGCTTAAAACTAATTCCCAAATAACTTAAACCCCTATTTTTTCACAAAATTACTGATTTAAAAAGAAAAATTCCCACAAATTTGACATCTACAAAGTACGATCATCTTGGAATGCTGTTTAGCATGTGATGGAAACATTCTGTCTTAAGAATGAAGGTTGTGTCACGCTTAGCATGACACCTGCTACTTTCTGGAATAGTGATGGATTACCCTGAGCCATTACTGGGCATCATTAGCTCCTGACGACTTGCAAATGAAATTGAATAAATCTGGGTGTAGGTGGCCTGCTCTTGCTTCCCAGCCACCCTCCCTGAATGTAGGCAGCGATGAAGCTGAGTACTCTTCCATCATCTCCTCACCCGACTCTAATGTGAAAGGACGTACCTGAGCAGTCACATGGAAAACAAAAAGCTGTCCACCGCGGCAGAGGAGAGCTTGTCCTTCGTAGGAACAAGATAAATAAGGTAGTTCTGCAAAGGGGAGCCCTGGCAGTGGCTGTGGCGGTCCCTTGCGACAGCGGAACAGTGTTTCAGCGAGAGCTGGGTCCAAATGCTGACTGCCGTAATCCAGCCGTCCGGCGCTCTGTAACTGAGACTGCTGCGTGGTTTGAATTTTACACAGCTGCCCAAAGTCACCATCTGGCTCGGTGTGCAACCTGTAGAAGACATTTACACAAGATATTCTGGTAAAACAAGACTTATTTATTATTTTTAAGGGCAATGTCAATGTGTTTAGCTGAAAGGGGTGGTGAACTCTGGGGAAGGAGGAGGTGGCTGCTAGTAGAGAAATGGGTTGAAACGTTTAAAAAAGCAAATGATCTAATAACCGCTTTCATTAGCAAACTTGATTTGAGAATTAACGAATGTGTACAGAAATACTGTGACTTAGTGCAAGGTTGCAGATTATCTTAGTTTACCTGCTTGTCCAAAACCAGATGTTTACTATATTTTGCATTTAAAATAACATATTATCTCTGGGTGAGACAGAAATCGCTAACCTGAGGCGTCCTTTGTGTTCCAGGTTTCTAAGCAGGACTTGTTATTTCAGGCTTCCTGGGAAAAACAGACTAATAAACCATCTGATAAGTAGTCTGACAGCATAATGCAGGCACCAGGCTCTGCCAAAGCCTGCTGAAGTGAATGAAAAGATTCCCCCTGACCTCACTGATCCCTGGATTACAAACTAAATGGGTGGCTGCACAGTTTGCCTGGCACAACCCAGCTGGGGTGTTTTTCTCCAAGGTGGGGTTCTGCACACACCCCTCCCCTCCTCAGTTTGCATTATTGATCCTGTGGCTTGGTGGTAGAGCAGATCAGCCCCATGACAGAATAAAAACTGATTTAGAAGAAAAAAAAAACCAAACAAACAAAAAAAACCCAAGAAAAATACGCTGAAAGCTGAGTGACTGTGAGGGCTGAAAGGTGGGACTACCCTGTGTTAGTAGTTTTGTGTTTGGTATCTCATCAGGTGCATGAAGAACGTGACGGTTTAATCTAGCAAAATCGTTTGAAAAGGCAGCTATCTATGTTTTGAGGAGGCAGGGAGTTTCTTGAGACTATGACTAGCATGAGATGCAAGTCCTGTAATGCCTCACTGTATCCCAATGATGCAGGGCTGGTATGCTCCTCGGTGAGCAGGACGCAGTATCTGCTGCCCTCTCAGTCCTGCAGAGGAATCCTCAGGTTTGCTGTAAAAAATGTCTGGTAACAAAAGGTACGGACCTGAAGCACATGGGTAGAAAGGTTCAAAGGTAAACAAGAATTTAGAAATGTGTGTTGCAATAGAACGAGGTGCTTTTTGGCCCAGCTAAGCTGTAACCAAAATGCCTTGCTCAGGCAGGTACTTAACTCCTATGGGAAGAGAGTGGGTGGCACGGAGAAATTAATGAGAAGATCAAGATGACTAACAGAACTGGAAAGGGGGAGTAAGCAAAGGAAGGCAGGAATGGGATCTTTCATTTACCAGCTGCAGATGGGCTCAAACAGGCATGATCCACAGTACAAGAGAGAGGACGTAGTTTGGTCCTCACTTTCACAGTGTTCCTCGTGAAGGGGGTTGCCCATCCTCTTGCAGAAGAGCAAGGTTGATGCTAAAATCTGAGATGCTTCTGAACCTTAAAACTTCCTTTGTGTGAGGTGTGGCTCTTCCACAAATTCAGCACTGGGTATCTTATCTACCTAAAATGTCACTGTGCTTTCAGCTGCAGGTGTTTTCCTTCTGAGTTGTGCGGTTACGTGTGCTGCATAAAAGGCAGCTGTGCCCTTTCCTCCTGGGGCTGTTGCCGTTTCAGTGCTGTTGATGGAATGGACAGTGCTGCTCTTCGTCAGGGGAGGCCTCAGCCTGGAATACTTTCCTAAACTCAAAGAACTAACAATGTAAATATCAACTCCTTGCACAGGATCAGTCTGTTCTCCCTCTTAACCAAGAAAGAGAGAAACCCAAGTGTGGTGGTGGTGGTGGGGAGTCCAACGGGACCGTTCCCGTTCACAGACCCAGTCTGTTCTCTGCAAGGCATTGTTTTTGCTGGCCTCCAGCATGTCTCTGAGCAGAGCAAACTGGTAACAGCTTCTAGTCCTTGTTTGTGTTAAACCGCAGTTGTACTTGGACAGCTTTTTAAAGTCTCACTGAACTCCTTCAAGAGTTAAACTGAACACAGCGTAAATACTGCTTCAGCTCCCCGCTCCTCGTTAGAAGTCATTTTAAAGCCCACGTAAGGAAGCATCCTAAATGACTGTTTTTCTTTGCATCCCAGCTGAGACATGATCCAATACGCAAGAAAGGCTTCAGCAAGAAGCACAAGCCCTTCAGCTTTTTGAAACGGAGACTGCAGGGAACAGAAACCACCACTGTGAAGAATGAGCCCCTGCAAAAGGTACAGCGAAAACTGAAGCATGTGTGTTACCTCCATATGAAGTCTTTCATTCAGCAACGCTATTGTTTCCTCCAAGGACAAAGCCTGGATGTTGTGGATGAGTATCACATATGTGCTTGACTCGGTGCCAAATTCTTCCCCCCTCCTCCCTGTGCTGCTAGTGTTTGAGAATATTTCCCCATTCAGAAGCCAAACCAGTAGGTGTCACGACTACTCCGGGCACATGAGTGTCTCTGCTCTTCTAGGAAATGTTCCTGTATGTGTTTTAAAGACTATTCGAGTCTCTGACAGCCTCCTCTTCACTTAAACCTGAAAGAGAGCGTGATCCAAGATGGTTGGTGATGAATGCTCCAGGTTGAACCTGAGAGCTGTCAGTAGCCCCGAATCTTTTACAGATGAAGCTATGGAGATTCACTGCTATTGAACTCGACGGTTTAAAGATGTATTTAAATTGAACTTATTTCTAGAGCTGGAGGGAAAGAGGCTTAAGCTCTTACTGGAATAACTTTCGGGTTTTTTTTCATGCATTGCTAGGGAGGAGGGGACTACACGTGGACGTACGTGTGTATAATTTTGCCCAGAGATGACAAATCACCGCTGATTTGGTATCCGTGCAGACTGCTGTTGTAAATGTCCCTTAAAACTGGTTGTGGAAAGAAACAGAAGCGCACAAAGGTTTAAAGCAAGAAGAATCTGTTAAGTGGAGGAGAAGGGAAGGCATTGGTCACAGTGTCTTTTCTATTCCCTTTTAAGTGCCCTCTGGTCTGCCGCAACCAGAGTGTTTTGTTGGAGTGCATTTTTCTTTTATCCATCTTCTGGTGCTGCAAATAGACAGCAAAAGGCTAAATCAGCTTTCCTATGCCTTTCAAAAAAAGCAGATTTATCTTCTTTGTAATGTTTTCCCTTTCCTCAGAGCGGAAGAACCCCCACTCTAAGATTTTGCTCTGTCCCCTGCAAAGGGAAAATACGGTTTGTCTTCCTTTATTTCCATTACAGAAACAGCCAGTGAAGAAATCTAACTGGAGGCAGAACCATGAGGATTTTATTAATACTATTTGATCAATCAAGCAGGTCACAAAAGCTGTGAAGGGTGGCCACCCTCTCCCACCAAGCATCAATCCAGGTTTGTGGTCTTCTTTATCTTATTACTGTTCTTGTACTGATCTCTGGTAAAGCGGTGACCTCTTATTACCCACAGCGGGGCTTCAGTTTTGCACCCCCTGGCAAAACACAGCATGAACATTAATTCCCTCCATACTCTAATTTTCAAAAAAACTCTGTGTTTTTTGGCTTAGATTGAGTAGGAGTGCAATGCAAAGGTAGTAAAGAGGATGAGAAAACTAATTCGTACCTTTTAAGTTTAAAGACAGCCAGTTTCAGGTCTAATACTAGATGGTGCTTTGGGAGGAGAGTTGGGATGCCTGTGTTGTAGCACAGGCTGTACCACAACATAACAGAGGGTGAAATACGTCCCTTCATCATTCAGAACAACTGCAGTGCACGTGGGCTTCCCCAGTCCCACGTGGTGGCTTTACCAAGTGTCCCCTTCCCCACCCAGCCATGCAGATAGGGGAAGTCATTCAGAAAAAGATGGGCTTACTACTAATACCAGCTGTGGTCTCTGCACAGAGATCACTGTGTTAGAAGTTACAGATCCCCAAAGGTGCACATTTCTCATGATACGTGCTTTATGAAATGTGTGAGCAATCTTGGAAAGGGTCTCAGTGCAGTCCTGCCTGTGCTGGGAAGGCAGAGGGTGGGAGGAGGAAGGAGTGGCTCTCTGGGCTCGCTTCCAGAGCGCGAATTTGTGACTGATAGCAAAACCAGCTGCCGTGATTCCAGACTTTCTCCTCTTCTATATGACAGCGATGCAGTATAAGCAGCAGGACACATCTTCCTTCCTTGATTGGGGTCAAGCTCTTCTCTGAATTTCCACTGCTGAATTCTTTAATGACTCTGTTATTTCTTGTCTGACTCTAAGAGCAGACCTCTCCCTTTCCTCCTCCCTTCTGGAGAAAACAGAGTTGTGCAAGAGCAGCAGTAGTTGTGGAGAAAGGTACTGGAGAACTGCTTCTTAGGAAAGGCAAAGATGGTGTTCAGAACCATCTTGCCCACACTGCTGGTCTGGAACTGGCTTTTGGTGGCTGATTGGGTCATCTTTTCTGGGCTGAAAGAAACAATTTGTAAAGATACTATAGCTGTAAAATCAGGATAAGAACCTTGGGCCGCTTTTGTAAAAGGCATTGGGGCAGGGAGGGAGGGTCTGAGACTGGCAGGGGCAGCGCCAGGGCTGAATGTGACGGCACTGACCCCAGACACTGACCGTGCATCGGACCGAGTAGGGCTGTACCAGTGATAAGTGTTGCCGAGCAATTTTTAGCAGAAAGTAGTCTTAAAATTATTGGTTTTGACCACTCTAGGGATTTTTAAATAATGCTTTTCCTGCAGAATTGTTAATTGTGAGGTTGGGGGAGGGAATGGACAAAGATAATAAAATCTGCTTTTATTAATCCTCAGGGATTTATTTCTGAAAGCAATTACTGTTTGCTGGGTTAATACCGTAAGCACATATTTTAGGATCCCAAGTGCTTTTTTAAAGGAGGTTTTTGTAGTTCTCCCAAGTTTGTACTTTGGGAGCTGATGGGAACTCACCATGGTCACCTGCTGAGGGAGTCAGGTTTTGAAGTGCAGCTTGAGTGAAGCAGGGCACTTCTGCAGGGTATAAACCATGATGCAAGTTGTTCCTTTCTTACGGTCAGACTATGTTCTGTGCCCACACTGCTCATGGAGATTTAACGAGGCTGCAGCGCAGAGGCACATGAAGTTTTGCAAAGAACAAGCTGCCCACCGTGCCTTTGCTGCAAAGCCCACCAGATAGGCTTTGGTAAGCAGTCACACTGGTCTTGTCCTGGAGGCAGGTTTGCCAAACTGTAGTTTATGGTGGGTGAAGGCCTGTATTAATATGAAACTCAAGATTCCAGGGAAGTTGGTAAACTCTTCAGACAAGATATGAGCTGAGTAGCAGCTAGGGGTTCCCTGAAACGGGAACCCTTTGTCTGATATAAAAAGTGACAGAATGTGATACTACAAAAACGTTGGGCAACAATTTGTTCAGACTCTTCTGCGATGGGATTCCAGGGTAACGGCTGTAGGAAGCAGGAACCTGGCAGCTCCCGCAATACATAAAGCTCTTCCCGTTCATTAAGGTTCCCTGCTGTTGGCATGTTTGCTGTTCCCTGCAAATGTGCAGCTGATTTATTCCCTGGTCACTAGACACGAGGCCAAAGGGCTAAGTCCCTTTGGGGAACCTGAAAAGTGGAACTAATTGACAGTCTCTTGAAGTGATCTCCTATTTTATTATAGAGAAAACACAGCTTCCAAGTGGCAGGAGTCGCGCCTTTTTCCCTGTTCCTTCCTAGCGCTGCTTCAACAGCGGCTCGCAGAGTTTTCACTGGGTTCTGTAAGCTTCTTGCTAGAATGGAGTGTGGATTGTGCATCTTCTTTATAGGGCAAGCGACCAGTGACTCAGAAAACCCCCAACCTTAACTAATGCTGTGGTATCACTTCAGAGAAGAGTATACGGAAGTGCCAATACAGATGAACCTAGGCCAGGTAGGGATATTTAGCCATTTTTCTTATAACAAACAAAATGTATTTGAAGTGACGGGTGGCATTTTTAAAGAAGATCCTAGGCTTTGGAATCCAGTTTTCTGATAGAATAATGAAGTTTTCCTATTTGTTTTTTTTTTTTTGGCAAGTCCAGGCCTTGACATGAAATCCTAAACTCATTTCTGTACACTTTTTAGAAATAAGAAGGGCCAACAATTCCCAAGTGGATGTTGTTGATACTGAGTGGCTTTCCCAGCCATTATCCTGACCCATTGTGTCGAGTGTATGCACAGAGGTTTTCGTGTAGGTCCGCAGGAGGGACGTCTTAGCTGTCAGAGGTCCTCAAACAGATGTATCTATACAGACCTAAAATATGTAGCCTGGATGTGAGGTTCCTTCTGTCTCATAAAGGACTCCATAACTTTTAATCTTTGACTTTAAGGTTCATTCTAAGTCCATTTAGATGAAGCATCAAGCTTTGTATGGTGTTTGTTCCATGTGACTTTCCCCTTGTTGATTCAGCCTTAAAAAAAAAAAACCAAGAAAACCACCACATCCCTAAAAGAGTTCCCTTGAACAGGATACCTATATATATGTGTGTATGTGTGTGTGTGTATATATATATATATATATACATATATATAAACCACCTATAACATGTTTGCTAGCACCCATTGTTGTGCGTAATCATGACCTGTACGCCGGTCTTGTCTATGTTTATGATGTATATGTCTATATTTAGAAGAGGTATTATAAAGTTGTTTTAATGGTTATTTGTAGTATATAATTTGTGAACAATAATACATACTGCTCTTTGTCAATATCTTTCATCCCTATGTTTCAGGGTTTTATGTTGAATTTATGTAGGTTATAGGGTTTTTTATAGCCAATACATTTTTTAAATAATGATCTGCAGAGACCGCTTCAGGAATACTGCAGAAAACCAGAAACTCTTTGGGTGAATCTAATGAAAAAAAAATCTTCAGGAGGATTTGCGTAAGAAATATTTTTTTTTATTTCAACATTATAACATGAAAGGACCTAATTTGCTTTTGTGTCTGTACAATACCCTTTTGCAGGGTTTGCAGTATGAGCTTCTTTGTGTTAACTGAAGCAACCAATTGCACTGAAAACTTTTGCAGAGCTCCTCATGTTCCCACTACAGGCTGCTGAGAATACTCATCTTGGTGTTAAATGTTCTTTGGTTTGGAGCAGCTCCATCTCAAGTAGGCAGTGACTGAGTTCTGCCGTAACAGGCATCCTGAAAGGATTTGCTGATGGATAATGCAGGTCTTGTGCTCTCACAATGTGCTTCTATTGTCTGAGGAAGATGCCAGCATCTGTTTCAATAATTGCTATGTCAGGATGATGGTGTGGAGGTTCTTCCTTCTCCTCAGTGTTTACTTTCCCAGACCTTGATGTTTGGTGCTTCTGCTCTTCGGACCACGCAGTCAGTGTTGTTCCCATGTGGGGCCATGCAGAGTCATGTCAGAACAGCAAGGTGGCCTTCCAGCACCTGCTTAAGGTGGTTGTGGTGCTATTGTGCAGTGGGTTGGCTCAGATGATCAGCATCTTGCACCCCTGCGAGATGTATACAACTGCAAAATGTGAGATCCTGGAGGGAATGTGGCCGAGATGCATTCCCTGTAGCTGGCAAGGTATTTTGAGCCTGGGAGATGAGCTTGTGAAGAATGCTTAGAGCGTGGGATGAGCAGTGACGTGCATAAAATCTGTTGCAGAGACTCACATTCAAAGTCTTTGCAGGGTCCTTCTATGTAGTGTTTTGCTGTCCTTGATTGACCTTCAACTGTGGGGAAGGCTGCAACGGGCACGGCAGCGTTCAGTCCACGCGGCCATCAACTCTACCCACCTTCTTGACTTTGCCAGCTACAGGAAAAACTGCTGACAGCACCCTGTAGCCTCATCTGGTGTTCACTCCTCAGCTGACCTGTGACTATGTTAACGGTGTGGTAACTCCTGTGGTTGTCGTGCAGGGTCTTGCAGACCATCAACAGGGATTTACTGAGAGCATCACCATTCTCAAGGTTTAGCCAACGAACTCTGAGACTCGAGGCTTGATAGACTTGGGGAGGAGACAGCTCTTTCCCTAGGGATACTGGCGAGTCCAGGTATCACTGGGGTTGCAGTTGCAGCCAGTTTACGCAGGCTTGGGCCAGCTGGTGCCTCCAGGTCCCCAGGACTGACAGCTATGCTAGCGTCCAAAATATGAGTGCCCTGTTGATGACCCTGGGAACTGTGGAAGCGACTGGCCTGGGTAAGCTTGTAGGTGCCGAGCTGTTGGCAAGTGCTGTTGCAGTTTCTGTAAAACTCAAGCTCTGCCAGGTGATTTGCAGAGCACTTTGGGCTAGTGAGAGATCGGTTTCAGTGCTGCCCGACCGTGCTTTCTAGCTGAGAAAGCAGACGTGAGAAACTGGCTTTGAGTGGTGTCAATAAATGTTCTTATTCTTAATAGGTCTGGAAATGGCTTCCAGGATGAGCTGCTCCATCACCTTCCCAGGGATCAAGGTTTAATCTTCTCAGATAAAATGGAGTGAAATGCAAAAGCTGTTTCTATACAAATAACAAGTATATGGCTATATCGCTTCTTGCTGCTTTCAGGCCACAAATCCGCAACAGAAGGTAAGACTGGCTGGTTGGTAAGGATGTGTTAAGGTTTTCTTCTGATGCATTATGGAAGACATTAAGCAACCCAGTTTTCCAGCACCTCTTCCACCTGAAGTGCTACAGCTACCACATGCAATAATAAGCAAACTGAAGTTCATTTTTTTTGTGGCTTCCCTCCCCCAATGCTTTGCTTTGATATATTGAACAAGACAAATCAACATTTTGGAATTTGATGTATATATTTAACAGAATCTTCAAGTAAGCAATAAATGATAAATTATAGTGATTGAAATGGCCATGTGTGCTGTGCATCAGTTTCAAAGTGCTTCAAGTTCAGACTAACTAAACCCAAATCCCATTCTCACATTAAAAACTTCAATTGCTTTTAGAGATTGACTGGTAAAACAGAAATGTTCTGGAGGCACATCCCTTCTTATTTTTTGGCCACCTGACTATTACCAGCCTTGGATCACCTTGCATAAACTTCCAGTGTTTCAACATGTTGAGTCTTTTTAGCCCAAAAATTTCCAATAAGGCTTTCAATTAAAATCCATAGGAATTTTCTTGCCTATTAAATATTTATAAAGTAAACGAAGATGAAAAGTAGTTGGACACAGCAGTAATAAATACTGGACTTTACGGAGTTTAATGAAACACTACTTAGGCTCTAGCTAATAGTGATTAGATAAATACAGAAAGAATTACACAGAAGGAAGTGTAACTCCTAGAGCTAGACTCAGAAACAGCTGGGAAATTAGCCCAAATATATTAAAGCAGTGCTGCTTAGCCTTTTTTTCAATCCAGAAAGAAGAGGGGGGGAATCTCATATCAAACTATTCTGTGCATTGTTACAGTTGCTTTCTTTTACAAGGAAATCTTCAAAAGTTAGAGCAAGTTTTACTGTATTTTTGTTGTTGCTTCTGCCTCCCTGGTTATTTTCTGTCTGTGTGCAGAAGTGTTTGATTTCACAGCTCACTTTCCAGTATCTTACATAAAATGTAATTATAGGGGCAGATACGGTGTATTGAAGAACAGTACTTAAAAATTCTGCTAGCGAAAAATGAATCAATCGTTAATACATGGAACTTACCACCCTATTTCAGACACCCTGTGAAAAACTTACTGGAATTAACAGCAATTCATTGGTTAAGAAAATGGAGCATCCCAACAGGAACAGCTGGTAAAAACTGAAGGAACAAAGAAATGAATGTGGTTCCTATAGGGGATGGGAACCGAGCACTAGAAATACTTGTTTACATAAAGGATGCAGAGTCTTTTGGTTCCATGTAGTCTAATTTTAGCTCCTTAACATTATTTCAGCAGGTTTACATGGCTTCCTTTTATTTTTTTTTGTTATAAGATGAATACTTTTTTTGTATGAGACCAAATGTTTACCAAGTTTCACTATTTTATGGTATAATTTGATTATAGTAATTGTAATTGTTGTTTAGCAGCCACATATTGCTCTGTTTCTACAGATTTTCAAGCAGAATTGAGATAAAGTATTTTTATCTCTATTAGGATGTGAGGTAAAAAGGACAGAGATCTCCCATATCCTTCTGTTCCATCTCTTAACTTAGCCCATGGCGTAGCAGCTACCTTCCCCATGCCAGCTCTCTGCCCTTGCACCTTCTTCTCCCATTTGTACCAGAGAGGAGGGAGGACCAGCTACTGGTTGGGACCAGCCACCTGTCCCCACACCGGTGCATGAGCCAAAGGCAGTGCCACCAGACAGATGTCCTGCAGCTCTTGCTACCTTCTCCACGGTCACTGCCTGAAGTCACGCCTGCCTGCCTGGTGCAGCCCTGTCCTCTCAGGCACACAGGTAAGCCCAGGGAGAGCTGGCGAGGACCTGCTGCTGCTCCCACACCTTTAGCGCTGCCTTGCCTGTGATATCAGCCCCACGAAAAGGAAACTACTGCTCTTTCAGCAATGCAGTATTCAGGCCCACACCAGGCAGCTCGGCTGAGCCCAAAGAATTTGTTTGCACAGAACCAAATCATTCCTGAGCCTCAGCTACTGCTGGCCTCTCAAAAATGCTCACAGAAGTTCCCCTAACAAATCTATGAGAAAGTCCAGACCTACTTTAAAGTATTAGATGACTTGGAAGTACCTCCTGAGTTGTAAGAATTTTCAAACAAAACATTTTTTTTCTGTGAATAGAACCTTTTGAAATAACCTGCCTGCCTTTGTGGTGGGATATCATCAGCTTTCTCTACACTGATGGTGTCAAGAATCTGGAAAAAGAAAATTGAATGGACTAAGAGTTAAAGCTGCAGTATTACATATCTAAGGTTTGCTTCTGCTTTACTTGTTGACACAATCATTGTGTGATTTTTTTAAAGCATTTTAATATCAAAAGTGGTTATTTTCTTTTTACTTGAATGAGGCTTGGTCTTTAACTTACATATGGTAAGCATCTCTCATCAATGCATCTTTCCACGTTTCAGAACAGGCTGAGGTCAGGCAGCTGCACCGCTCTTGGCAGCTCAGAGCTCAGGCACCCTGCTACAGTCGAGCAGCTGAAAGAACACGTGTCAGTCTAGCTCAGTGTTTGCAAAATGTTTTCTTCTTAATATCTCTGTTTTAATTCAAATTTCAGTAATTAGTTACATGTTTCATAGAAGCACAAACCAAAATAAAAAAATGTCTATTAACAGTATACGATCAGGCAGTACTACAAAATTTCTGGGTTTGTTTGGTTGGTTTTTTTGACAAGTACATAAGCTTAAATGAAGCCAAGTGAATACAATTTGCATGAGCAAGGAAAACAAAGTGGTAAGTGAATATACACACACCTTTCTAAGTCCAGATGAAAATATGAGCCTACCTGTAACAGCTGCTAACTGGGCATGGCTGTGCAGCACCACTCTTCCTCTTCCTGTTATCATTACAAGAATGATCTTAAAGTTCCTTCTGGTTTGCCTTATGCCAAAAATTTTCATAACAAAAAATACCCCTCCAACAGTGGATCTGAAGAACATATTCTCGCATGAACTGTAATACAACCGCCCTTCCCATAATTCAAGTACTGATAAACTTGTAAGAATATTTGCATCACTGTAGTTGTACAATGTCATTGTAGTTCATTAACAGCAAACCAGCAATCATTTAAAAAATATTTTTTATTTGAAGCTGTTGGGAAATATTCCTGTGATTAATTGGGGGGGGGGGAAGAGAACACGTTTGTTTCATGCTGTATTTGTAATGATCATTAACTATTACTATTAACTCTCTTTGGATTTAATGGAAGAGTAGCTCTCAGGGTTTGAGAATTTACTCAGATTGAGAAATTCTGTCTCTTTTAGCTGTAACGGAATCCATCAGTAACTGCATCATCCACTACAACTAGGATTATTTTTTTTTTGTAACTATGGGTTAGGCAAGAAAGTAAATCGTAAACAGTTTGGTTTGTTGATTTTTTTTAAAAAAATGTCATCTGCTGGGAGATGTGATTTTTGCAATTTCTGCTAGTTCAGGCATCAGATGATAGGACTGTCACACACAACCACCATCAACTGGAAATGTACATGGACACCCCAGGAAACAAACAAAAGTCCACATGGTTCTGGTTTGGAAGAAACAAAGGCTGGAAGTCCAGCTGTAGCTGTCCCAGTGCTATTGAGCAAAAGCCCTATGATTAAAACTGTCTCAACTGTTATCACACCCACTAATTTCAGGCAACACTCGTGAGGCAGGTTCATAACCTGGTTTTAAACAGGGCCCCTGTGTCAACTCACCACTGCAGCCCTTCTATGCACGGACCTGCTCCCGGCACCACAGAGGTGTCACTTGGTCACAGGCTCCCCTGGGCCAGGGTTGGTTTTCTGTGAAGGAATCCACATTTCAGATGGCTATGACTAACGATCATTTCCCAGACTAAACAAAGGCCATTTTTATCAACAAAATGTGAATAAAGGCCCCTTAGGTAGGAAGCATTATTTTTTTATTGAGTGTTAAATCAATTAAGCCTTAACCCTGTGGGGCAACAAGTGCTTAAATTTAACCAAATGGTTAAGTGTTTCACGAGAGAGAAAGACTGACCGACCAGTGTCTGATACCTCGCCAGATCCAATTCTAAGTGAAAACTGATGTTTCGCTCTAACCTTTGAGACAACTCACTTCCCATTCTGAAAGCTGCACATATACATCAGTTCTTACACAGCCATGCAGAAGTGGTAGTTATTTCCAGCCCTAGGAAAAAATGCAGGAGATGCACACAGCTCAGTTGCGCTTCAGAAAACAAAATCTAGTTACACATAATCACAATAGTTATCATCTTCATTTAAAAAAAGTGAAAAAAGGAGGTAAGATTTACTCTTGGAATGATTCCGATTTAAATTAAAGATTCATAAAGTTCAGTAATTAAGTGCTTAACAGAAATCTATGTGATGTTGAAAAATTGTTATGTGTATAAATCTGCTGTGATTTATGGCTCATTAAAATTATTTTCCTCTGATTTCCCCCTTCTTCTCATTTATCCTAATCCTACTTCTCCTACTGCAGCAGCCACAGTTTTATTGTGCTTGTTATGATGCTTTGCTGTCATTGAAGGTATTTATTCAGTTGTTTGCATGAAAAGGTAGAAAAAAAATATAGAGGGTGTTGAGGGAAATATGTTAGTTCTATTTTCATATGCTAAATACCTAATAGTAGTATGAAAAATAGAGCTTCTTATTTATTAACATCCTGAATTTAACTACCATGTTCATAACATGCTTTGAAAATGTTTGGGGCAGTTTTTCTTCAAAACCAAACCAAACCAAACCACACCACCCCATCCTAACAGATTTAAGAAGAACAGTCTCAAAAAAAGAAGGAAAAAAAAACCCCAGCCAAACCACAGTGATAGTTATTTGAAGGCATGGTGAAAATGAGGCAACGTTACAGAATTTGTAGTGGACGGGAAGGAACGAGGAAGATGATGCAGATGGTTTATGGCCATCCCACCAGTTGCTAGCTGAAGACCTTGCTGTTGGCCAAGGCCATTCAGCCTGTGTGATGGTTCCTCTGGGCCAAATGCCATCGTGATGTCCCCAGTAGTGTTCTGGTTGTCACCTGGTGGGAGCTGCCAGAAACTCATCACATGAGTTATATCCATGAAAGGCAGGCTTGTAGTTTCAGCTGCTGCTTCTGTCTCCTTGTGCACTGGATACTTGCTAGTATCCCCTGCAGGCCCTGAGGAAGCTTCTTCCAGACTGATTTTGTGGAGAGATTGAGGTTCTGATAATGGCAGGTCCTCAAGAAGATGCACATTGTAACCTTTAACGTCCACTTTTATTGGCAGATTCTTGAGGGATCCTGCTGCAAATGAGGTAGAACTAATGTCATATTTATTAGGCTGCTGAAGGTTCAGGTTGGCAGGAATGGCTGCTGAGCATGGTGTGGGATGGACAGCTGGAAGGCCATCTGCACAGCCCATCCTTTGCAAGTGGGAAGTTTCAAGAGGAAGAGCAGTTTGTAAGCTCGGCTGGGAATGGAGATGTGAACAGTTGTATTCCTCTGATTCTGAACTATTCAAAATCCCATTCTGCACAGAGACCCCTTCAGGAAAAGGGGGCAGTGCGCTGGCATCTTCCTTCAGTCTGAATGGAAAAAGCTGGTCAAGGAGACCCGCTGAATCACCATTCTGCAACCTGCTTTTCAGCAGTTCTTGTGAATGAGTCTTCCTAGTATGGCGGGTCAAGTGGTCCTTCCGCCCAAACCTCTGGGCGCAGAACTGGCATAGGAAGTCTTTGCAGCCTGTGTGAACTACCATGTGACGTCGCACATCTTTACGGGTATAGAAGTGACGCTCACAGTGGTCACACTTATGTTTCTTTTCCTTTGTATTGCCAGCTGGCTTCCCTGCATGGCTTTTGAGGTGTTCCAACAAAACTTCAGTACCACCAAACTCCTGGGCACACACCCTACAGGTAAGGTCCCCACTGGTGGCTGCATGCAGAGCCAAGTGTCTCTTATAGCCTAGCTTGGTGTTGTACTTCTTGCCACAGTCTTCACACTTGAAGGCCATCTTGTTAGGGTCATGAGTCTGAAGGTGGTTCTTTAGATGGTCTTTCCTGTGAAAGGTTTTCTCACAGTAGCCACACTGGTGAGATTTCTGTGGAGAATGAGTGGCTGAGTGCCTAAGACAAAAACAACAAAAGAAATTATTTGTACTTATTCTAGTACATTTACTCCTGCAGCTTCAAGACTTGACAACACTGGCATTCTTGAAGGAAGGCATTTTCAAAAGTTCACAGATTATTAGTATAAGCTTAACTTTTTTTGGGAGGAGGAGGTGTTAATCATAAAGCATAAATTAGGTTAAAACTGCTCAACATAATCTTTTTGAGTAGTCACTGCAATTGAGAAAGGCTAATTTTCTCCAATTCCACCAAAACAGGAATAATAAAAACTAGAATTCAGAGATTAACTGCCACTAGGGCACCCCAAAGGAAAAAGGTGCCCTTACTTTTTTCCCCACACCCCCACCAGCCAAGGAACGCCTCCAGAGCTGTACCTGAGCAGTTTATATTTGGAAATGAAGGCTTTTGTGCATCCGTGCTGTGAACACTTGTAGGGGCGCTCCCCTTTGTGCACGTAACTGTGGACTGTGAGCTTGTCAATGGAATCGAATATCTTCCCACAGAGTCGGCACGGGTAACTGTCTGGCTGCTTCACTTCTCTTCCCTTCAACAGTGAAGACCGGCTGTTTCTCCATTTAGGTATAAACCTCACAAGAGCATCACAAGTGCTTCCTGAGCTGGCACAGCCCAGCTTTGCGGCAGAGGAACAGGAAATGGTCCCGAAGCACTGAGCAATGCTTTTGCCTAATGCTGTTCCTCGCAGTTTCCCTTTGACTTTGCTTTTTGCTTTTACGGGTCCCAATTTATTTTGTGGTCTGAACTTGGTGGTAAGGACTCGGTCTTTAAGGATGCACTGGTGAGATTCCAGCAGAGCAAAAGTTGCAAAAGTGCTTCTACAGCTGGAGCATATCCAAGGGTCTACGGGCTCTTTCTGCAATAAAAAAAGAAACAGGTCCTTCTTGTTAGCCATTCTAAGGAAAGCTCATTTTCTTCTCACTGACCCTGCATCTTCTCCTGGGCTTTCCCAAGAGCTGTCATTGTCCTTGGTGATACTTACTTCAATGTACTACCACACAAGCTGTTCAGCTTGAAATGGATTCTCTCTAGAAATCTACAAACTTTAAAGGGAAAAAAATGGCTGGCTGAATACTGTTTTCCATGTTTTTGTTTAGTGTTTACTGTAACAGTTCCCAGTTGTTCACCTTTGTTTATTTGTGCTTAGTGAATTCCAAAGTCTCTACATTTGTTCCTGTTATGGAACTGCTCATAGAAGCAGTCGCAATTTGTACTTTATCCTTAGACTGACACAATTTATCTGCTATTGCAACGGTACAAAAATTGGGTGGGTTTCTGAACGCAAATGTATTTTAGCCATACAGGTTTTCCCTATATTTTGGGCCGAATCCATGCTTTACCAGGCAGCAATAGTTAATGCCTCCAGGACAGTAATTCCTCGCTTAGCTTGACATTTGGCATTAGACTTTCTTAATAACAAACACCTTAGGCTTGGGGATCTCAAGCCTATCCTGACTCAGAGGCATTAAAACATTTTTCTGGCAAGCAAGACATTATTGGGAAGTATTATTTCTGTGGAAATAAGAGCTCTACTTGATTCTGTTGGATTCTCTTTAAATACTGACATTCTAAAAAATACCAATGACAAACAAAAAAAACAACAAACCCAGTCACTGATGAAATGTACTTCCAATTAATACACAGCCACGTGCTTCCTTAGCTGCCTCTACATTTTATGTAAGCTTCTCATAAAATGTCCTTACTTCCCCTGGCTCTTGGGCTAGCTTGCTCTGGAGAGCATGGTGAGGCTACGTCCACTCTGTTTGAGAAAGCATGAAAATAAACTGTAATTTACTGTCCTGTGATGGCTCGAATGCAGAGTGAGGGTACTTACTTCTACTGGAGGCAAAGGATAGACATCGGATTCTTCTTTAATGAAGACCGCAGAAGCTTCCATAAATTTGGCATAATCGGCAGCATACCACACTTTCAGTTCTGTGTGGGGTTCAATTGGCTGTGGATGGAAGAAATCAGCACGTTTACTTGTGCCAGTTTTCCTGTACCAAACAATACTGCAGATTGGAGGGGCACGGGTGCGCAATTTGTTGTCCTTACCCAAGATGTACTCTTTGAATCAGCTCAAATTATTGGTAACACAGTTCTGAGATCCAAGCACTTTTTGAGCGTTACTATCCACTAGGGTTTGACACTTTCACAGTTTCTAAAAGCAGAAATGCCATATACAGAGATTTGGGGGTGGTGCAGTAACAGGAGGGGTGCCTCAGCCCTCATAACCTTTGTTCAATGAGATGTGTTTGTCTGCGAGTTCCAGACATCCAACAGTCCTTCCAGGCAACACCCCATGCCCATTCCTTGATGTCTCAAAGCCACTGAACACAAACTTAACTACAGGGCACAGGCAAAGGAAAAACGCGTCGTGAAAGCACAACAGCTTGGATGCCTGCTGGATGCGTCGCACTCACTGCCCGTGGGTGCAGCGCTGATCACTACGTGGGCTGCAAGTCAAATTTGCGTGTTTCCATGCACTGACTCTGATGTGTCAGGCTCACTATACATGTGTTTTACTGCACCTCTGCCCTCCTTTCACTGAAGCCTGCCCACACAGGACTAAGGGAGCCCATAATCTAGTGTCTCCCATCCAGTCGTGCCTGCCCAAATCTTTCCTTAGACTGGACTATAACCTCCTCTGACAAATACTTCCAGTCAATAATACAGCAAACAGAAGACAGCAGTGATTACACTCACTGGCTAAAGATGTATTAGTTATTTAAAAGCAAAGGAGAAAACTAACTTTGGGGTCATGATTTATATGACTCCATGGCCCTGTACACAATTTTCTTAATTTCAGCATTGTTGCAACAGGGGTAGAGCCAATCTGCACTGTACCTGTAGTTTTATTTTAAATAAGCTAAACTTTTGCCACTGAAAAGAACCAACTAGCCTGGAAGGAGAGCAGCTAAGTCTTATTCCACAAAATGTGACATCTTAAAATGCACTTATTTTACAACATTGGTGTTAGATAAGCATAGTAGGTGAAAGTCAACTCAGATTGTGAATGCTGACAGGTGACAGGTAACTGTGTGTATAATGTTGAAAACTGAACTTCTGAACTCCCAAGCACAAGCCTGCTTGCTAACTACAACCAGTGTGGGTTGGTTGTACGTTTTGGTAACACCTGGCCTAAATGTGCTGAATTCTCCACTCAATAAAAGATATGAGGCAGAGCCACCAACTAGGAGGCTGATCATGCATCATGCTCCTGCATATAGTCTATTTAGATGGAGAAAACCAAGCCTCAGGGAGCCTCACAGGGACAAATGCCTGGGGATGCACTGGGACCTTGGCCAGTGACACCTGCGACTGGTACCCACAAACAGCTGCACAGCACGATACTGTCATGACTTTCTGCCCAACATTCCTGGACCAGTGGCAATCTCCTCTGTGGGAAACTGAGACCCAGTCATCCATGTGACATTGGAGTCTCGTGCATCAGTGTGTGAAATAGTCAAGTAAGGTAACAGCTCTAATCTTAGTAAAACTGAGATTAAACACCAGTATCCAAATTCACTACTAGTTGTGATTTATTCTGTCTCAGAGTCTGAGAACTGTCTCAAAAACACTTAAAAGAAAGCTATGGCAGCACCCACGTGAAACTCCTGTGATCAGACAGACAGCAACCATGAATCACTTTTATCCCCTCACAATTCTATACTTTTTTAAAGTACTTATTTCTAGGACTGCAGTCATTAGATCAGCAAGTACGCCAGTGGTACTGTTAGTATACCACTCACATGTATGCTTCTGTAGCTGCAGTTCCATGTCACTGAAATCCCATCTCTCTGTAAAAACTGAGCAGAGAAGCCAATCCTTCTAGTCCCAATTTAACAGACTTTATTCAAAATAACTTGAGAAAATATTTTCATAACCAGCCCTAAAGCAGCCTCATGCCCTGACCAGCAGGGCGTGCCTAAGTGTAGCAAAAGGCTACCACTTCCACTGAGCAGGACAAAAACTGCAGGATGCCACAGTACCACAAACAATACTAGGACTTTGGAAAAATAAACCCTGAGTAACTCCCTATGATACACAGCACAGCAAGGGTTCCAAGACACATTCCTAATCCTAAAATACTCTTCATGTCAATATATAGGATGCAATTCTCCATTCGTTCCAATGAGCAGAGTTCTGCTAGTTCAATAGTATTTAAATTATACTGGAAATTGTGAGTTAACAGTTCATAACTACAACTTCTCATGCTTACCAAATACAGTATTAATCCTGTCAGTTTCACAAATGCAGCATGCATTTAAGATCAAACTGAAATCACAAATGGTATGGACTGCATCAGAATCTCAAATGCAGCCTAAACCATGTCTCAGATTAGCATATACTGTCTTAGGTTGATTTTCTTTTTTAAAAATAAGTATCTTAATATTAATCCAAAAGAAATACTTTATACTGATATAAAGACTTGGAAGCTGTGAAGTGTTATCACTAGTAACTTACTCTCACATCACTGTACGGTAAATATTTTTCTCATGTAAAGGCAGAGAAACACATATCCCACAGAAACATATGTCAATCCTGGAAACTAAACTGAAATGCTGGATTTTAATTCAACAGTTACTTCTTTTGACTAAATATTCTCTCTTTTTTTTTAATTTGCAATGTTGCTCACAATGATATACAAGCATTAACTTAAATATTAAAATGGTAAACAATGAATGTTCAACGTTGAAATTTCAGTTTCCTAAGTGTACAAAAAAGTCGCGATTAAAGCAAACTTTGCCTGAGAAAGTGGCCAAAGCAACAAAACGCAAAACTGTGTGTTCCAGTGTCAATTCATAAATACAGAGTACTTTGTTCTCTCTCCTCAGATGAAGATGCAGTCCAGAATCTCTAACATAAACTGATCATTTCATGGCAACATTGCAGTATTTTAAGTTCTGCAGTCAAGTCTTCAGACACAATGAGCACAGAAAATAGTTTGTAAAGATTCTGCTTAGCACCCTATTCCTAAGCACCTGGCAACGTGCTCAGAATACAATGCATGTCCAAAATTGTAATAAAGGAAAGGAATGTGTTCATTCTTTCCAGGATGAAGTAGTTTTGAATGTAACAATGCTAGATAATCTCACCACATACCTATCTGGAACTGAAGAACTTTACAACATTCAGGTTTAAACAACTTCATCATGAATGGTATTTTCTGTTTCCCCCTGCTCAGTTTCTTCACTACACACAATAGCAGGCGTGCACCACCTTTTACTGGAAAACTCCGTACGCTGTTTGCTTTATTATGGATTAAGTGATATAAAAGGTGGTATGTAATAAAGATCTAGTTGGCAGAATATATTCAGCCTTTCATCTGTAAAAGGGTTAGCCTTTCAGAACTTTTGCCTATGAATTTCCATTTGGATTTTAGGTGAAGCAATGCGGGTTTAACTACCTTAACAGTTGTGAAGTAGACTTCTCCACAGTGCTGATAAGCCACAAGGGTCTGTTCTTCTTGGTTCCGGGCTAGCCGGACAAACATCATCCAGTTTCCACAGTCTTCATTGGGAGTGTCCAGAAAGTACTTCCCTCCATCTTTCAATACCTGCAACAAAGGGGGAGGACAGGAGAAAGAACATGATAAAACCAAGTCCTGTATTGACACATGCTAGTCTTCTTTAACTTGGAATCATGGCTATCAGTTACTTACCCTGTCTTGGTCACACCCCTTTTGAAATTGTGGTTGTTTTGAAATAGATCACTCTTAAAGAATACCAAGTGCAAAAGAAAGTATGAATGAATACCTGTCAAGCAGCTACTAAAATAACTGTAGGCCTTTGTATGTATTTCCAGTTTATATTTCATCATTTTTATGTTATATAAAGATAATATTATAAGAACTAAGTGCAGGCAGGTAGAAAGATAAGCTTTATGCCTTAATGTACTTCCTGAGTACTTGATAATCTCAAACCTTAGTGCTGTATTAACACTACCTTTTGCATGGAACAATTGTATAACTTGTGTAATAAGACCAGAGAGGTAACATACAATACAATGGCATTTTAATTGTCTTCTCTTTTTCCCCTTAACAATGCAAAAAGTAAATACAAATGAAGATTTGTGCCAAAAGATCTCCTCCTTTTTGCTTTACTTCATTCTTCCTAGACTCCTTTCCAAGAGCATGCCTCTGAGGCAAACACTCCCAACCTCATACAAGACAGTTGCTTTTCTGCAACATAGTCTTGAACATGGGCAGCTGAAGCTGTACAACAGACGTCAGTACAGCATGTATCTGTTCTACTGAGCATGTAACTGAGCAATTAATTGCAAAAAAACAGTTGGGTTTCCATTGCTTCTGGGAACTGTTTTATCTAACTTTGTCATGTTTCCAATGAAAACACCTGCCTGTAGGACGTTTGGTCACATACTCAGAAAGCTGCTAGGGAGAAGTCAAGGCAGCTACTGCCATCATGTAAGAAACCTGGGACTCCAGTCTCCTGAAGAAACAGTCCATTCATCTGTTAGAGCTGTGCTGTTATCATTGTATACTTGTAAGCAAACAGGGCTGACTGATAAGAGGATAGGGTGTGGTTTACAATGGCTTGATGAAGAGGAAGGAACTGGGTGCTTAGCTCATCCGCACTCAGAGGCTTGTTCAAAGAAGTAAGTTTTCTGCATTTGTGAGAACTAAAGTGTCTCATAAAAAGAGAGAAGAAATTTAGTTATGGAGAAGAACAAATCCTCTCTGGTGTCAATATGCCAAGAAAATCCCACAGAAGGACAGTGTTACTTTCCTAGCAGACCATTTACATGACTTCCAGGAGCAAATTAAGTTTACAGCGATTACTGAAGCTACTACTTTTGCTCTCAAAGGAAGTTATGTCTGTATCTATGCCTTCCTCCACAACACACAGTGTTTTTCAGTCCCAAGCTTCTGCACAAAGCTCAAATGAAAACATAAAGCATGTCACACGACAGCTGCTGCTGGTCCCTCTCTCCTGGGAGGTGAGAAGGCCTGATATGAAATGCAGGCTCCGGAAGAACTGGGACCTGTTGGAAGTCCTGATGGAGTCTGTGGCTTGACTACAGACTTACTGTATGACAGAGGTGTGCCCAGGTATGGCCAGGTGCAGCAAAATGCAAAGACTGGGGCCTAGAGGATTACAATCAACTATTGCTCCCAAGGAATTCCTGTGAGAAAGGATGTGCATGTAGATTATGTCTAAACTAGGCTAGTCCTGAGAGGCCACCATCTG
>JAVJGJ010000059.1:49655412-49690694 GCA_035590215.1 Microhierax caerulescens | reverse complement strand
TAGTGCTCTGCTTGTTGGCGTAACTTACAACGTCGTTCTCTCCCCATATGAGTGGGGAGATCCTATAAAAGCACAACATTAGCTATCTTAATCATTCTAGTTATTCTCCTGCCTAATACCAATGGCACAACACAACAGGCATCTTGTCATTCTCTTTCTGAAATGCAGTCTAGGCAGGACTAATTTTACACAGATAGCTGTCACAAATTTGCACACTGAGGATCTCATTCCCTTGTTCAAGTCTGGGCATTCAAATTGCCCTGTCCTCAGAAGGTAACTAACAGTCTTTCTATAATAAGAACTGAAGATGCTGCAGAAGGTAAATGAACCCCCTGTATTCTTCTGAGTTGCCCCGATTTGCATGCTTGGAGAAAAGAAAAAAGTATGTAATAGTGCATGGCTGTTACTGTTAGACACAAATTCAACATTCATTAAACTTGTATTGACTGAACAGAGCTAACTGACTGCTCACAGCTACATGCCATACCACCTCTGGCTAATATTCTGCCATCAGTCTATGCATCAAAGTTACTAGAAATCAGTCATAAAAAATGGTAGCTGAATGCGGGCTTTAGCTGTGCTCAGCTGACAATAAAGTAGTCTTCATACTGCTAACACCCAATGATTATGCCTTGAGTTATTAATGAAAAGAAGCTAGTGTTAGTACTTTTGCCTCCACTTTTCACACAAATGTGTGGAAAGGAGCCAAAATACTTACTCTGCTGGTTTCCAGCTCGCAGCTCCAACACTCGCAAAGTGAGGTAATGAGGTAGGGTGAGACGGGCTCGGCTAGGAATAACCCTATCTTTAGCCTTGATGAGTGGTCCGTGGAGTCTGCATTCTCCTGTAAGGCTTTTACCGCAATCCTCACACCCTACAAATCCAGAAAAGGGAACCTGTTACTAAGAAGGACATACTGCTCTCCGATTTAGTCTCTTTAATTTTGTCACCTTGAGAACACGCCTTGATTTACCAGTGCTTTTCTTCACACCACTGTTCCACGTTAGGTAGTGAAAAGATAACCTGAAAGCCAAAACTGAACTAGGAAGTTTGAAATAACACCTCCAGTTTGTGCATTCTCTCCTGTGCATATTGGTGGGTCCTGACCTCCAAATATTTATACGCATGTTCATTTGAAGGTGTCGCAAACTGTGCCTTTGAAGACTAGCAAAAATGGAGCCCACAGCATGCACACCTACAAATCAAGGTGCATATATTTATACAGAAGTGAGAAGGGCAAAGTCGCTAGTAATAACCAAGGTAATTTGCAGAGATCCAGGGAGTCCAAGAAAGATTACTGTGACTTTGTGAGCCTGCACAGACCATTCTCAGAAGATGAGACCCTTGGTGTACCATGAAAAATTAGTGTGACGGGTCTTACAGTTACAACTCAGTTGATAATCACGCAAGGGCAGCCCCCTCCATAGACCGTGCTGCCTGTGGAAGTAAGTAAAAGGGGCATGGCACATGTTCACCATAATGACATCTGCAGGCTGAACACACGAACCATCCAGAGAAGTCGTTAAGGAGAAATGCATGTCTGCAAACTGACTCTCCCCCAGCACAGTGAGATATTTTTGGTTCAGCATAGCTCAAACTGGTTGTCAGGGAAACCCTTACGGAGCAGCGAAACAACTGAGCAATGAGACTCTCCAGCAGAAGGTCATCCCAGCACTGGTGTCACACAGGGCGATGGGAAAAACGGGACTTCTTGCACAAAACCTTTTTATAGACAGTAGAAACCAAACCAGCGAGCCAGCAACGCTTTACAACTGAGTTAAAAGGAAAAGCTGATATTGGTCATCCATGACTACCTCTTTTTGTTTTACTTCTGAAAACTCTGCTGAGCAAGTCTATTCAGCAAGTGACAATCAGAAGCAGAGGACAGGAGCCAGAACGGCCAAGAGAGGCCAAGAGAGCCACGGGATGCTGTAGCACAGACTGGGGCAGGAGAGATGAGGCTTGACCACAGACGGGCTCATAGCCAGAGGTCAAGGGAAGCGTAAGGGCTCAGGTGACACCACCTGGAGGGACATCAGAGATGGTGTTTGAGAAAGGACAGCAGCACCACAAATGCCAGATTCAGGGCAGCTCAGAAAGGTTTCAGTTTGTAAACACAAGTAGGCACTTGACTAAATTACCCGCCTCCAGAGCCTAGTCCAAAATCTCCACAAATAGGCCTAACATGTTCCTGCTGAGTTCTTTGGGATACCCCACCAACTCTAACTGGGGAGGTACACTTGCATGTTGGCCAGGCTGCGGGCACTGCAGTAGTCCATATTTTTCAATAATTTGGGGACCACGTAGAAGTTTTGCCATGGCTTACAGACTGTACTGCTGCACTATGAATAGTTGAAATACTTTTTTTTTTTTTTTTTTTTTGCTAGCACTACAGACAAAGGACATGCCACTCTACAGCTATCACTTAAAATGCACAAAAAATACAAAAACACAGCTGCAAAGCAGATTTTTATTGTACCTGAAAGTCCTTTACAGCTAGGCTGCAAGAAAAAAAAATATTTTCTTGGTGATTTAACTTAACTGACTTTTAAGTGAATTCCCAATGATCTGTGTCTTCTGGGGGCAACAAAACTTTAAGTGTTTCCTGAGCTTACCTAGAATAATAGTGACTTTGTCTCAAGTCAAACAGCTCCTGCTTGGAGAGTTGTCGTACGCAAACTGCCGAAAAACATTACCAAAAGCATAATAGAGACAAAGAACCACTGTTAGAGGGAGGATGTATCTAATCATAAAGTACACGACCTTATCAACCTATGCCATGCCGCTGTGATTCATCACTACTGAGCTCCTGAGCAAACCTTCCAGCTGCCCTGGGGCAATGCCCACCGCAGAGGCCCCAGGGTGGGCAGCTCATGGGAAGGCTGGAAAGGGAAAAAGGGTCTCCTTGAACTGGCCTCCAAATTCAGCGCTAGTGCCCCATTAGCTGACCCTCATCAGTCCTCCAGATCCCAGACAGAAGGTCTGAAATGACTCACTCACGCAGTGTGGCTGCTGGGAAGGCATTCCTCCAAAATCAGGCACCGATTTGCATCCGAATAGGTGCTGACCGTTCCACCAAGTTTAGTGGCCTCAGAGAGGGCTCCCCACCTGGCACACCTCACTGGCAGGATGAAACCACCAGCTAGCACTGAATGAAATTAGCTGCAGCACTGGAAGTGGCTTTTAAGCACCTTGCTAGTATGGCTTGGGATTCTGACTGGGTGCGTGGCACCTTGAAATATCCAGAGCTGACCAAGGCTTGTTCTAGGATTTTCTATGTTTCATTACATAGCATATGAAGATAACTAGATGACTTAGTTATTTAACAGGTGTCTCAGAATTACATTCACTACACAGTTCTGACCCTACACCAGCATGTTAGTAGCCTGACTCTGAATTTATTGCACGCTAAAATTACCAGGTGTAGCAGAAGCACAGGAGTGGACCGCTGTCAGTATAATGACGTTAGGGACTACTCTGGGGAATGGGGGTCTTTGTAATTTCTTCCCCCGTAAACTAACAGTGCAAAACTGTCAAGTTCACATTCTTCCTCAAAGATAAATACAGACCAAGTCATGATCTTTTGTATTTCAATGCTAAATTACTGATGCCATTGGCAAAGGAATGTCTGATTAACCATACGTGTAGCATGGCACTGGTTTGCAAAGCTCACACAGATTTTATGTCCCCTTTTAACTTGGTTGCTTAAGTAAAATGTAATTTTTTCAGCAACAGCCTCAGAATACACTCTAACTTGTTCTGAAATACGGAGCACCCAGCTATGGAAACTACACACACTTTATCATATCAGCACCAGGAATGAAATACACTTAGAAATTAGAAATACAAAAATCACTTTCTGCGAAGATTTTTCTGCTTTTTGTTAGCCACTTTAGTACCTCACTTGATGCTTTTACAGTTCCCCTGCTTTCTTAAATTGTATTTACACAAACAAAATGAATGGATTCGATGTCATGTTTACAGGAATGCTTGATAACGTGCAAGCATGTTCCTCTGCTCTGCTGTGATTTAGATGAATAGGCAACAAAAAGAAATAAACAAGATTCCCAGAAGTTACAAGCTGTTAAAAAACAGAACATGTCATTTAGTGTATCTTTAGAGCCGCACTGCTATATTGTCCCCTAGAGGGTACCTCTTTGTTCTTTCTCTGTGTCTTTGCAATGATTCTGAAAAAGTTCCAAATAATGCCTTTTTTATCTTATCTGTAGATGAAACTACACACGCTTAATAGATCTTGTAGCTGGTAAGACTTTTATTTTGCTGAACTCCACTGCAGCAGTGGGGAGGCACACAACAGAAGAGCCCAGCATGGGCATAGGTGCAGACCCTGACCAGGTTGCGGGTATGCAGCCACCACCTTACCACACAGACGAGGTGCTCGTGCCTTGCAAACCACCGCTGGATGGGCTAAGAGAAGGGGACATCTCCTGTACACTCCTAGCCTGGTACCCCTGTATCTGAATGCATCTGCTCCCAGTTCTGCCCAGCCACTGGGGGACATGGCTGGCAGCCACGGCTTTCTCCTGCTCTTTGGGGCACTGGAAAAATAACGCACACTGGCTGCAGGACGCACTCCCACAACATGGACTGACCAAAACTCTGGCAGTCGCGTTCCCTGAGCGGAGAATGGTCTGTGAATGTGGCTCACCTGCGCTGTCCTCACTGTGCTGGCACTTCTCCCCAGTCTAGGTCTTGGTCTAGGTGACAGCTCTCCTTTGCTGCAGACTACAGCCTGGCAGCCTCAGCGGCCAGCTTGCCTTGTCCTCCAGATGGCTCTGGGGCCGACCATGCTGCACAGCGACAAGCTCCCGCGGCCAGCATTAGCCAAGCTGCTGTGGTGGCTCGGGCAGGCTGGACTTGAACACAGTTAACAAACTCGAGTTTCCAAAACAGCAGCACCGTCCAAGTGCTGTGCCACCCCCACAGGCACAAGCCCGTCCTCAGGGAGAGCTCATTAGCGTGGGCTAGGAGCCACAGGCTGCGGTTACACAAAGTCCGGCTGCAGAGATAACAGGAGCTATACATAGCCATACTAGGAACTGCAATCACTGCTGTGATAGCTTGAACATACCACCAGCTACTTAACCAATCAGTGGCAGAACATCACTTTTAAAAATCAGTTTGCTAATAACTAGATGCCTATCTGGCAGTCCTCCCTGCGTTTTCTCCAACCTCTACTTTCAAGCGAGACTTTACAGTACCTGAACACTTCAGGGGACCACAAAATGCCTGAGGTATGATGTGTGTGCCCTGTAAAGGCAGAGGTAAATCATTCCCTTTAAAATATCCACTTTGAGCTAGACGACCTGTGAGAAACAATCATCGGCTGAGCAGCGCTCAACATTTGCTGTGTTGTTTTGCAGCATTGGAATTAGCTCCCGTGTGCAGAAGGGAACAAAGATCAGTGTACACAGCAGTCCAAATCCTAACCTAATTACAATCATAAGATTTGCATGGCAAACACTGGTAATTTATCCCAGAGTAAAACTGTAGTGCTCCATTAGTCCTGTACAGCTTGCATGTAGAGGAACGCTGCAAAAACACCTTGTGGACATTTTTTGTCTAAGACACACTGCGTGTGAAGTATGCCAGTCTTGGTGGTTCTTACACAAAGGCACGTGAGGTTTTCCTGCCATGTGGTCTGTTCTGCAGTGCTCCTTGCTTCAAAACCTTGTTCTACAATACAATTTATTTGGCAAAAAATTCAAAGTACTTAATTAGCAAACAGTTCATCCCAAGATATTATCCCATTACTTGGGCCATTGCCACATATTTCCTCTGTAAAAAATGTTTGTGAAAGAAGCCTTACGTGTCATTAAGTTTGGTGTGCAAAGAGCATTTACAAAGGAGCTGAAGCTCTTAACTGATTAATAACTCATCCTACTCATATTTTAGTAAAATAGAACTTGTTATAAATACCAGAATTCAGAATGATTTTCTTCAAATCCCATTAACCTCTGATATTCTGTCATGCTAAATTTTCTACTAGCGATCTTCACTTTTTAACTGTAATAACCAATCCGTAGTCAAACAGAAAAATAGGTGAACATTTCTTCAATGTCCCTTTTCATGTTTCTTCTATCTCATACAACAAACCCTTGTATTAGCAGAATTTTACCTGCTCAGCTCTGCATGGAAAAAAGGTGAAGGAAAAAAAACCCTGGGAAAACGCACTCCAGGCTGACTTTCTTAATCATAATTGCTCACCTGAGCAAAGACTGAAAATTTGCACTTTCATGCACCACACAGCATATTAGTTGGGAAGCAGGTATCGTATTTTCCATAAACCTGCACCCAAAATAACACCCCCCAAAAAAAGAAGGGGGGCAGAGGAAGGGATGAGACTTATTCCTAAGTGCTCGAGTGGGAAACTTCAGTAGATTTCAAGCAGTGAGTTCCCATGTCTTTGACACAGAGACCCTGAAGCCTCACAGTCTCTACCTGGTGGCACCAGCACAGGCACTGTGGAACATACTACATACTACAACGTCGGCTCCCTTACCAAGGCCTTGTGCTGCTGACTGCCATCTCCAGGCTTGATGGCAAGCGGACCAGAGCCCCTGTGATGCTGGTGGAGGGGGAGGAGGAGCCCTGGTCCTGCACAGGGATGAGCAGCACCCCATAAGTAAATGCCTGTGCCTCTTTTGGGGTCACCTTTCCCCAGGAAGAACAATAGGTGGTTTGTAAACATCCCAGCAATCATTCTTAACATTAAACATATTGATAGGAACACAACCTCACTACTAAAATGTAAAACTTAAAAAATTACTTACTGTATTTGGAGACAGAAACAGAGAAATATAAGAGCAAACTGCCACCCCATATGTTCAGTCAAACCAGCGGGTCGAGCTAATTCCTTAGAAGTGGGACCCTGCACCGCAGATGAGACCAGCCCTTAGGCATCCTGACCCAGCTACTGATTTGCAGTGACTCTTTCCCTCACCTCACCTCCATCGATCCCCTGCCTTTATTCCCAAGAGGAAAGAAGATTCTGAGGCAGAGTACATCCTCGGGTCTCCAGCAGTGGGAGATCATCCATCAAGGCACTAGTTCCTGCCTCACAGCAGTACAATCCTGTCCAGCACAGCTGTCCTTCGGGAAGGATGCCTCTAGAAGGGAGGCTCAACACTTACCTGACTGTAAAGAAAACTTCTAACACAATGCATTTGCCTGACAGACATGAGTTCCAGCATGTAAACTCTCCAGAACTCCTAAATTATTTGTTATACAAACATATAAAAGATAACAACAACTGTGATGCATTACTAGTTCCTAATACGGAGTAATCATGATGACATCTGGGAACAGTAAGCTTTTCGCTTGTCAACTATGAAGCTGTTGACAACAGGCACAGCCAGAAGGAATTTAACCAGTTTACCATAAAAAGTCATCCTCCCACCAATCCCAATGAAGCTTTCTACTGTGCTCCTTCCATCTAGCAAATCTTAAGAGCAAAACAGTTAGAGAAGCCTCAAGAAGCACAGCCAGGCTGTGAAATTCCGCAATGTCACTGCACACAGCAGCTTCAGCAGGTTCCCACAAAGCTTGTGCAGAATAAGGATACCTGTGCTATGTTGTATCTTGCAAACTTCACAGCTAGGAGGAAAAAAAAAATTACCTTCACTGTTCAAACACCTGAAAGGGCTGTAACTTATAAAACTTTCCTGCAAACTTACAGAAAAAAAAAACCAAAACAAAGCAAACCAAACAGTAGGGAAAGTATGTAGGTGTGTTTATCAAGTTTAACTTCACTCTGCAGTCTGAGCAATCAGTTTATCAAATTTCTTGGTAGGTTCATTCATCTAAAAATGACTTGAGATCAAAGCACTGATTGACTGATTGAAAGCTCATTTAAAAATTAATCTTTTTCTGGTTATTCTTGGCACTAAAATGTATGTGTCACATTTCTGGTACACCACGTGGGGTTTGGTTGCTATCAGAACCCATACACATAATGAGCACGGTTCAAGTGAAGTCGTCTCCCGCAGTTTACATGTAAGAGCTTCTTACCAGCTCAGAAACTTCTTGCATTGCTGAAAGCTGAATACATTTCAAAGAATCAAACTGAAAAATGCAGTTGGATTTTTGGTGGGTTTTTTTTTTTTTCCCTTCTATCCCTCTCCCTCCACTGGCTTGGCATGAAGTCATAAAATTAGATCCAGAAACAGGGAAAAAGGTTAACAGCAAATTCACAGAAACAACTACTGTTTTTTTTAATGAGAATCAGCCTCAGTCAGCATAGGCTCATCCTATGAAATGCCCAGCAAAAGCTTCCTGAGAGCCAAGCCTTCCTGATGCACTATGTCCATCTCCCCCAGCAGCCAGCAGCAGCTGGTCCTGGTGCAAGGCTGTGGCTCCTTGGCTGTGACACCTTGCTTTAAGTCTTTACTAGCGCTGTCCAAACTGCACTGCTTCCATGCTGCCGACAGCAAAATAAAATCCCTCCGTGTCCACAGAAATACAGACAGCCATCAAAAGTCATATTCAAACTGCTCATAAGCACCCTGTGGTTCCTGGGCCACATGCTGGACCCCCTAACCTACAACTCCCACAGCACAAGTTTTACCTCCCACAGCAAAAGTAGCTTTAGCTGGTCTCAAGCACTTTTCTTTTGGGGAGATCTTTGGCAGGCTGGTTGATTTATTTTAGTGTCAGACCTTTCAGTGGATGTTAATGCTACTGCTGCAATTTAACACAGACACCAGCATCTTCCATCTTTGCTCTAGCAGAAAAATTCACAAACACATATGTCTTCCTAAACACAGGTATGTATAAATGCACATGCACACAACCACACACACCATGAAGTGCAGTAATACAGTTGGCTGTTTTATACACGGCAGGTCAACACCACGGTTTCAATTCTGATAAACGAAGTGCAGCAATTCTAATGACTAATGCTTAGTATTAATTAGTTGAAAGATTTCCAAGCCCTCCAACATTCCCTTAAAAGGAAACCTTAGACTGGGTCTCTCTCTCCTTCAATGATCTTGGTTGCTACCGGCCACCAAGTCCAGATGTCATGTGGAGGGCTCGGTGGCAAAAGACACCTTAGCCCAAATCAGTTCTCACTCTTCCACTCATGACACAGCTTTGAACGTGGACTTGTGGAAACTCTCCCATCAAAGGTGCTAGTGGCTGGGATATATTTCCAGCTGATTACTGGTAGAAAGAATCAGGCAGGTAGACATGCTTTGGAGAAGGAAATGGGAGTTTACTGTAGGATGCAATGAGGAAGCCTGGCAGGACAGAGTGAAGAGATGCTGTACTCATCCTGTGGCTGGAGAAACTGAGGTCTTTAGAGGCCATTACAACAATTGGAAGCAAGCTACATCTAGTGGGAATAAAAGCGCAGTGTGGAAACCAAAGGACCAACTTCTGCGGGTAGAAGTTCGTACATACAGCCCTACTGATGTGTGAGTAGCCACGTTATGAAAGAAGGAAGTCCATGTGGAGAAGTGAATACACAGACACTTAGGACTGCTGGGGGCTGAGACGCTGGATGGCCAATCCTGAAAGAACGCTCCAATCCGTATTATGTTCTAAGTGTGAAAAAACCTGGAAAAACAGTTAACTTCCTCAGTGAACTGTCCAAACCTCTCACAGGTATTCCAATTCACCCAAGAAAAAATAATTTTTTTTTTTTTTTTTTTACTAATGAAACATAAAGCATATATTTAAAATACTGAAATGCAGGAGTCTTCTTTTAAAAGCATTGTTTTTTGTAAATGAATGGGCATTAACAGCTTAGCAGAACAGCTTTAGCTCTTACTAAGCATCACCTTCATAACAGAGGATAAAGTCAACAACGGCTGTTATTATTGCTTAATTTCCGACATGTAAAGGATGCTTGATTCCCAGCTTCTCTGGGTACAAAACAGGTAGTAGTGCCTCATCCTTAGCTTTTATTATCCTGTTAAATTATTCTCCTCTTTTAAGGCATGAAGTGATTTATTTAAAAAAACATAGACATTGGTAGGCTCTGCTGTTCAACAGACACAAAAATGTATTTCTGTGAATTGAATGACACATGCGGGTGTCATATCTGTGTTTCCATTTATTCTCTTTTTTTCTGAGATCCAATAGCTACCTCTTTTTTTCTACTCTAAAGACTTTAAATGGGAACCATAAGATAACTACCTAATGTCTTGACCGATGCTGTACCACCTGAGCTTCTTCAACAAACTAATGAAGAAAGAATAATAAAATAGGCAGATTGGGCGGCTGTATAGTACATTTCCCTTAACATAACTACTCTTCTCAGGTGTAAGGACAGCCTTCAGTCTAGTTCTCCAAAACAAAGTACGTGATTAGAGAGTATTACTGAAGAATTGCATCTAAGAGTTGCAAAAATTTGTGGGTTTAGAAAAAAATGCAGAGTTTTTCTGCAAATGAAGCACTCTAATTCAGATTAGAATGTATCTCCATAAAGCCCCATTTATTCTTCTGTTGGCAGTCATCTCAGTTTGAGATGAAATAAAATCCAAACACTTTTTCTACATTTCTGATTAATTTGTAGTTTCTTTAAACTATTTCCAAAAGTCACAAAAAGAAAAATAACAGTAGTCTCTATTACTAGAATCTAAGAAGCAACCTTGCAAAGCAAAATCACAAATAATTTGCTCCCATAATTTGCTCCCATTTTCATATGTTCCTAGCTTGAAGAACAAGATCAACAGATGGTAAACACATTACCTTGGGGGAAATACACCATTCTTCAGATACTTATTTGTATAACCCTGGTCATTTAACATGCATATTTAGTTAGAGCTGTGTATAATCACATAACCAGGTTTGTATTGGGTGTCTCTTACTCTATGGATTGGAAATCAATTATTTTATACTCTTTACACTTCAAAACTGCCAATAGATCACGATCATACTAGTATTTCATAAAGATCCCTGATGTTAGAAGAGGCAAAGGGACAACTGCTTGCCAAAACATCCCCATGTACTTCCCTACACACATTTGGCCAAGCACCCTCCAGTCCAGTAAGTTAAACATAACACACACTGCCTTGGCTTATCACCCAAGTAAGGGAGAACAAATGCCACCTTCTGTGTCACACATGAATCATCTACTTTCTTCTCCATTATACTAACTAAAAAACCCTCTCATCAACACAGCTTTCCACAACCGTAATTCTTCTCTATTTACACCACTGTAACTACCCAGAAACCCTCACCAGTCAACATTTTAATAACAAATCCAGATTACAGCATTAAAATGACCTACAAATGTATGTCCTTTCCAACTTAAATGTTAACTCTAAATTAGCTTTAGATTTAAATTCTAGTGGTTTCCAGTGCCTGTCATGTACAAATATACTTAAGTGATGCAAAAAAAGACTTGGCACATTTGAATAACAAGTATGACAACAGCCCACAAACATTGGTATCAGCCTGCTTGAGCTCAGTATTTTTACCTTTTTGTCAAAATCATAAATGCATTTGCGTTTTTTGTTTTTCCCTCTGAAAATCTTGGAAAGTTAAAGACAGAAGCCACAAGCAAAAATGCTGGTGCTCTACAGTTAAGCCATGTATTTTCACTTTCAGGATCACAAAGTATTTTAAAGAAAGCACGTTTACATATGGAGTCCAAATGCTTCCAAGAAAAACAAGTAAGTTATCTGCTACAGAGAAGAGCAAAAGGAGACAAAACTAGTAAGACTGCTGGCTCAAAGTCACTCAGAGAAAGTGCCAGAGTGAGGAACACAAACTACCCCGATAAAATGTGAAAACTTCCCAAGCACTTCCCCTGAAACTAGGGAGGCTACTCAAGGGCTTTCAAACAACTGCACACGTGCACAGACACTTTTAATCAGGTTTGCAACACAAACCCAGCAATTCCTACTGCCATGTAAGAAGGTGGCAGCACTATGGCAATTACTCTCTTTGGAGCTTGCCCTTACACTTATACTGACAAAGGAAGAAATGACATTACTTAACTTTTTTTTTTTTTCCTGCAGTCATAAATGGGCCACACCTGAAAGCTATAGCTGCGTGAGCTCAGAAATCTTTTGCTTCAGTCACCACAAAAACTGATGTAGAAACTGGCGATTTGTTCTCCTGTTTTCAGTAGAAAATTTACATATGAATTACACACCGAATTCCTTTGGTCTGATAAAACTGTTCTGGACTCACATGAAGAAAATACTGCTGCTTCATTATCATCCTCTTGCTATTCTTTGCCATCTTTACAAAAAACCTGTAATCTAAACCTCAAAAGTAGTGGTAAACCATCTCTTAAGTCTATGCATAGGAACAGAGGTTTAGAAATATATCCTTACATTTCAAGGGATTTTAGATTCCCAGATTTTCTGTCAGACTGGCCTGCTTGCTAGGCACTGACTTGTGTGAAGTATTAATGCAGCAACTTGTACCAGTCAAGAAATCATCTGAGGCAATTCAGCTGACTCTCAAGGACATAAAAAATTGTACAGAATAGCCTACATAAAAGACTGATATTCAGGACCTGACTGCAAGACCCAAATACCAAATTATTTCCTATTACTTTTCCTATTCACTAATCACCATTAGATAAAGAACAAATGGACATGCACAGAGGCTAGAAAGAGCACAAGAGTCACTTAGGTGTTTCCCATAACAGGATACAATTCAAACACTGGTTTTGCACCCGAGAACACAAATGCAAGCATTTCATAATCTCACTACATATGGGAAAACAAAACAATTCTTACCTTATTTAAAATGGCATTTTTAGTAAAAAGTCAGGCTATGCTAGTACAAGGTGGCAGGAACCATGCCGTCCTCCTCCGGCAGACGCTTCCAAATGCCCCTGTGTTCAACTAAGTCTAACTGCGCGGTTTTGTTTCCCCAGGAGGACCCATTCAGCACCATGTGCTCCTTTTCAGCTGTCAATAAACAGAAGCGGTGAATTCCCCAGCGCTTCACAAAGCTAGTTAGGCATAGCCATTCATTTCTTCAGGAAAACAGGGCATTGATTTCAGCAAATTCCCAGGGAGCAGCTACAACAAAGAGATCAAAGATCCACCTCCTTTCCTCCGTGGCTTTGGCTGGTTGGGCCAAGAGGAGCAGCAACAGGTTTCCCAAAGAGCGAGCTCGAACCCCACCGACCACCGTGTGCTCCATTCACGCCCGACGCCTTCCTACATTCCCGGGACAGCCCCCGGCGCTAACCGTGACAAACCCCTACATTCAGGCAGCATAATATACTGCATGCTAGTTCATCCAAGGATAAAAAGAAAAACAAGCTCCAAGGGAAGTCCGCTGCTTCCCCAACTGGCCAAGCCTCAGTAGCTGCCAGACATTTTATAAACTTTATTTTTCTCCCTCAGCTTCTCCACCTAAAACAGTGAAACACCTGCTACCTCAAATTCATCATGCCGAAACTTTACTGAGATGTTGGCTTTTTCGGTTTATTTCCACAGGCTTGAAGACTTAGCAGCTGGAGTTTGAGGTCCAGCTGCAGCAACCCTTGTATTGTGCAGCTGTGACATTTTCTTTGTGCAACGTGCCCCACACGGCAGCATTTTTTTCCTAGGAATATAAGGGGTTTTGTTCTGGTTTGGTTAGATTTTTTTCTTTTTAATTATACATCTAGTCTTCATTGATGTGACCTGGAACAAGATTTTTAAACCTAGAATTTGACCTTGTGTTGAACCAAGCATTACTGAAAGACTGTGCTGCGGTCAGGCTTAGGGACTGGGTGGTTAGGCTACATGTCTACTACTAAAGAATAAGTGCCAGAGACTTCCCTGGTGTTGAGACCACCTGGCATCAGCTTCTCTAAACGCTCCTCACCTCCTTCTCTTCCCCCCCACCCCATCTGGCTAAATCCAGTTTCTTACTTGGAACAGAGCAAATGTTATCCCCACAACACACCGTGGTGTTGCTTGTTAGCACAGGCCAGTACTAAGCACATGGGCTGGCTCTGTGCTATTTATTTATATAAAAACAGACATAATGATCTAGAGTCATTTCACATCTGTACAGATTTGCCATGGTATTCTTTAGCGTTCTCCTGTGCACTGATGTATTTCCAAGGCACAACCTGGCTGTCACAAACCCCAGACCACTGGAACCTGGGAAGTCCCCTCTGCGCTGGTACTGCCTCGAGTCTCTTCACACATGTCCCAAATGAGAAGACAAACGTCTATCCCTCTAGCACGACCAACTATCACAGGACCTGCCACAGCATAAGCAGTACAATACTAAGACCAGGGAGAGTAAGTAGGGATGACTGATCATTGCACAGAAGATAGCTGAGGACACCAGGAAATACAGAACTGCAGAATTATCTGAGTTGGAAGAAACCCGTGGAGATAAGTAGCCCAGCCTCTTGTTGAAAGCAGGCCCTTAGGTTAGTGTTACCCAAGGCTCTGCCAAGCCGTATCTTGAGTATTTTCAGTGTGGGAAATTCCACCATTTCCCTGGGCAGCCTATTCCAATGTTTAATCAAGCCCATGGTGAGAATGCCCCTTACATCCAGGAACATCTCCCAAGAAGCAACTTGTGGTCATCGCCTCTTGTTCCATCACAGTGCATGCTGGGGGAAAGAGTGCTTCCACATCCTTCCCCATAACCACCATTTTTGTACTGGAAAACCATGACTAGATCCCTTCAAGCCTTCTCTTCTCCAGGCTGAACACACCCAACTCCTTCAACCTCTACTCAGGTGATAACTTCTCTAACCCGCTGATCATTAGGAAAAGTGCGAGAGAAGTGCTGACGCTGAGCTAAAGAGAGAAAAATGAAACTGCCAGGGCGTAAAATAGCTAAAAGATCAAACCAGCTTTAACGTCTGAGTGCAGCTGAGGAGTCAAGTGATTCTGACCATGACCACTGTGCAGTTGCCCTGACCACTCTAACATTTCACTTCCGACAGCAGTTCTGCCTGTTGAATACAGCAGTCAGGCATATCACATTCCTCATTTTAGAGTCCTCCCTGTATCTAAATGGCACTTAAGCATGCCCTAAAATTGCCAGTTAGCAGATAAAGTTCCAAAAAACGCACTTTTCACAAATAACTTGCTCTTGAAGTACAGAAGCCACCTCCACAGACAGCTATCTGCCAGTAAGCCACTGATGGTTTTATATTTATTAACTGATTACAGTTATTGACCAAAAAAAAAAAATTGCTTTCTTTGTTCCTCTGAGGAAGTACTGAAGACTGATGAAATGGGTTTCTGAAACTCCCCTCTCCTATACCACACAGTGTGCAGCTGGGCAGCCCTCAGTGGCAATGACAAAAAATGGCAGCTGAGACACTGGAGGGACTCCAAAAGAAAGCATGTAGATCAGACCAATAAGCATAGAAAATGTGCTTAATGCTGCAGATAACTTAGGCTGGAGCAAGAGAGTGTGAGCATCGGGGAGACCTGAGCAGTAGTTTTTTTGCAGTACAACAGCAAAATCTAACAATATGCCACTTGTACATTCTTTGCTGTTGAAAAAGAAGGATGGATAATAGCGATGAGGTGTGAGACTTGGATGTGACTTGGATAACGACGCCTTGGAAACCCAAGAGTTAAATGCACAAAGTGATTAAAAAAACCAAGCACATCATTCAGTAGTAAGCTGGGATGCTATTTGCGCCAAAAATAGATAAAATATTTTAGACAGAATTACAACTTTAAGTCTCAATGAACCAGTCTGTTCTTACACATGGGCCAGATTTTTACAATTTTACTCATATTAAGTCATACTTTACTCCAAGAATAATCCCGTTGATTATAATGGTAATGTTGTTCCACAGATGTCTCAGAAGAAATGCAAATGTAAAAGCAGACTATACTTAAGATAAAAGACATCAATCATGAGCACATCTGGGAATCTGATAAAAACATATGGTACAAAAAAATCATGGTGGGACGATGGAAATGTACTTACATAGCAGGTCTGTGGACATGTTTACAGATCAGGCAAAGGAAACCTACATAAAATAAATGAAAAAAGAATGATCAGTTTTCTAAACTGGCACTATTCATGTTTAAACCTCATGCTAGTTATCATATGCATAGGTTTTTAGCTTTAGAAAATAAGGAGAACATATCTAGGGAAATCTAACAAGGAAGAATTTCAATTTGTAGAGGAAGAGTAAATCCATTTATTTTTTACTCCTTAATAAATTATTCCACTTCATTTCACAAAAATGTGAACTGACAATATTCATGTAATGTATTTTAATTAAAAGCAGTTCACTGTATCCCACATCTTCATTAACATTTATTATTAAAACAGAATTTTCAGGTACCATGTATTTTACCCCATTGCATACCATTCTGTCTTTAAGCCTGCTATTTCTGGTATCCATCTTAAGAGTCCTCACCCTTCAAAGTCAAAGGGAGTATTAACTATATATAGGAGAAGAGATTTTATTTGCTCTCTAGAAAGACTTTTGGAGACATCTAGCTTTCTGTCGAATTCTGTTCATCTTGTTCCCTTCCCACTCATCTGCTGGGATTCCAATGTGTGGATAAGGCTACTCGGAGCAACAGAAATAATAAGGCAGGTAATAATACGAGGGCATGCAAATAACTACATAAATCACATCAGTTTATGCCATTTTGTTGTGTCCTGTACAAATCTCGAAAAATTCAGGCAGTGTTTGAAGGTATACATATATGATTTAGGGTGAAAACTTGACTCTGATGAAGACAACAGTATTCGGTTGCTGACTGAAATGGGTGAAAGAAAACACCTTCATTTTTAAAAATACAATGATGCTTAGTAAGATCAGTCCAAATTAATTTGAGCTGGTTTGAAGAACCGATGGAAGAGTATGATGGGAGAATGGGAGAAGGCAATAAAGATGACAGGAAAAATGGATGCAAAAGAATAATGAGAATTGAGGAGGAAACAGACCCAAGGACAGTAAAGAAGTGGTAAGATAAGGTGAAGGCAGAGCGTGATGAGGCAGGGAGGAGTCCGTGATCTGCTGATGAGTACTGGCCAAGGAAGAAGCTGTGACTGTCCATGAACAGGATGAGGAAGCTGAGCTCCAGCTATCTGCTGAAATCTACGAGCACACTGTAGTGCCATTTTCAAGTTTGAGAAGACTAAGGTAACCCTTCTACTGATCCACTGTATAAGCAATTAAGTTGGCATCTTATCCTGAGGCCATTCTGTCTGTCCCTGCATACAAAAGCAGCCACGCTGAGCAATTATGTATATACCGATCATCATTACTGGGCAACATAACAAGCATGCCGATTACATTAGCAAGTTAACAACTGATAAACTTAACATATCCTCATTTAAGTGTTCACTGACCAATCCCAAAACCAAGAACACACAAATTTAAGTAAATCAGACTTGCTACCTTATGATGTGTCTCATCACAACATAATCAGCCTCCCAAGGATGTAAATTGCCAGTCCTAGCATAAAAAATAATATGTAAAGAAAATGTATTTTAGATGCTCTGCACTCTGGAATTTGGAAAGAGTTCTGATGTCAAAATGCAAGGAACTGCCTGGTCTTTCCTTCCCGCATGTTTAAACATGTCTTTCAAGCCCATGCTGACTTCAACAGAGAAGTACCAGCTTTGCATTTTTAAGAGCGATTTGCAGTGGTGAGGTGTGAGGGGTAGTTGAAGGTATACTGTAGACTTTATTGCAGAAAATTCATAATTTCAACACAAACCCAAAAAGATTCCTCCCACCTTTGGGCTGCACACATTCCATAACATCAGTGGGATAAAACTGTCAGGGAGCAGCTCATCAGAGACCTTCAGCAGGGAAGACACCATGAAGAAAAACACTTCAATTGCCCATGCACAAGCATCCTGTATCTTTTGAGGTGCCCTAGGACATCTGAAGCACCCACATGAGGCTTACAGCTACAATATTGGTTATATAGAAAAAAGAATCCTCCTGGACCAGGAGCTAGAAGCCATGTAGGGCTACCCAGGGCATCTCAGACAGCATTAGATGCTTATGTTTCAGCAAATTAATCAAGTCCTACAGTATCATAGTTTGTTTTAACAAGAAGCCAGGCAGAGAACAGGTGGGCTGCTGGTGCATCACTTCTGTCTGAGATCAAGGGGACTGCAGACAAGGCATGAAACACAGGTGCCAGCACATCAACTTCTCTTCTGTAACCTCTGTCCTCTGCCAAAACAGCTGCCTCCAGTGTACATACAGCTTATAAACTATTTTTTGTCTTTGACTGGGACTGTGCATAGATGTGAGAGAGAAGCAGTAAAGGGGGCTGCATGCTAAAAGGACATCAGCGAGTCCTCTTTCCAGATGAAAACAGCCATGCTTGCTGAGAGCAGGCTTTCTAAGCAGCAAGTGTCCTAGTCTGATTTCCATTGGCCAGAAAACACTTTCTTTCTAGAAAACACTTTCTTTCTGCAAAAAACCTACTCTGCAGTTGGACTCCATTCTGGCTGAGAGCAAGGCACTTGCCTATGGTGTTAACTTCTAAGAATTTAGGCCTTGCAGAGGGAACAGTGGACTCTAATGGCATCCATATGTGACTGTACACATGCCAACCTTTGTCATCCCCAGACACAGCAGGCTGCATGTTGTCACTGTCAAAGCAGTGCCATCAACTAATAAAGATTTCATCCCTCCACTGAATTACTAAGCAAAATGATTTAATTGGGCTGGCATTCAATCTCTGAGGCAATTACCTGGCAAACCACCACAACAGAAACTCTCCCCTTCCATACGGTTTGAGCCAGTAATACACCTTCATCCTCCCACAACTGGACTGCGCCAGTCTCCTGTCTTGAGAAAGTCCATCCTCAGTCCATGTCTCCCTGTCCCCCACATGTCTGCCATCCAGACACGTTCCAGTGACACTGTCGTCCATAAACACCTCAGGTTTTTGAATTGTTCTGTGGTGTCACTTCAGTGGCAGAGGAGGGGGTATGGAGAAGAAGGAGCACATACACTAGCTGGGACAGAAGACCATACCTCCTGACAGACTGTTACAGGTCAGAATGACATCAGAGGGACTCAGATGAAGAGCAGCACAGTCCAGAGCAGCACAAACACCTATGAGACACCTCCAATGCAATCAAAAGGCTAATCTACTGCTGGGGTAGGGGCAGCTACCCCAGAAGCAGGAGAAAGTTCTCCGTTCACTTATTACTCAAAACCAGCTACAAAAAACACAGCAGGAAAGACCTGTTGCACAGGTTGCCTCTTTCCTCCCACCACCTTTTGCCTATGCTGACAGGGCTGCCTTCTGCATCTGCAGCCAGGAAGGAACTGGTCTGTCACACTGCCATCTACCTGCTGTCCCTCACGGCATTAAAGGCACTTACCAGTACCCGCAGGTCACCTTGTACAGACCAATACTTCTAACAGTCCTCCTAGGATGTGATCAAAGGTACAAGACCCTGCTGCACAAGATTTGACCCAGAGAACGAGGGCACTATGAAGAGGATAACCATAAATCACCGAAGTGTTTTTCTCCACAAGCCATCAAAGCCTGAGACACTTTCTTTACCCCCACCCCCCGCCGTACGGCCCTCTGATGAAGCAGCATTAGCAGCAGCAATCCCATAGTGTCCAAGCCCAGCCCTCGGGGAAGGCACAAGGCTACAGACCAAGAGCGAATACCCCCATGGGGGCATCCCTGTCACTGCAACAGAAGCCACTTGCAGAACAACAGCGCAGCAGGTACACCAAGACAAGTAACTGCTCCTCTTCCAGCAGTCGGTCAGGACGTTATCTCCGACACGGCGAGGATAAGCACAGCACGTTGTATGTGCGGAGCCAAAGGAGCGTAAGCAGAACGACAAGCTCCTTCATAAACTATGCTAGCTCGTCCCTACCGTTCCCTGAACACAGACCCAGAACTGCCAGTGTTCCTAGCTGCAGAAAACCACCACCATGAATCCCTCTCCTGCTTCAAGGTCAGCCTCTGGTGCATGAGGGCACCTCTGGCACAGCGTGCTGCCCCTTGACCAAGCGGGCTCCAACACATGCAGGGTCATGGCAGCCGCTGATGCTGTGCCAACACGGCACAGTGCCTGGTGGTCTCTAATTACATCAGACACTTGTCAATCTAACCGTAGGTGGTTGGCCAGTGCTCGTGCTGGCCTCAGTTTAACAGTCCCATTGGCCAATCTTTTGTAGTCTTATAAACCACACTGACCTTTATATGAAGCACTGCAGGTATCCTGGCCAAATCTGCTGTGCGGCCCACACAGCCAAAAGTTGTGGTTGCTCTTAAATACTGTCCTTTCTCATTAATGAATGGGCAGAAGGGGAGGAGGAGTAGAGTGGGGGATGTTTCCCATACATGAAAATTGCAGCCCTGAAAATGTGAGGCAAAGCCTTTTGAGGTTCTTGCAGGCTTTCAGGTATCAGGAAATTAGCGTATGCATTTAAGTCAAATAGGTTAAGTATAATAGATGGTTAACAGTCTACAGATAGCAAAACAGTGATTACAGGTACATTGGATGATGAAAAGTTCAATGCTTCATGGTGGTGAAGAGTGGTTATGTGCTGGTTAGAGGAAACGGGGATGAGTTCTGCCCTGCCTACCGAGAAGAAGGACATGTCACAGAGTGAAGGAGCCAGGATTTTAGGGTTTAGTTTTCTTAGTTCCATCACTGCGACAAATTCACAGACTATACATTTTGTGTTTTAGAAGTGACTGTAGTGGGCACGCTGTAGGCATGTATGACTCTGGATGAGTACACATTATGGTTGTGGGACCGCCCTGGGATGTCCAGGGTCCACAGTGGGAAAGGCAATGCCTGTTACTCCTGTTCTGATGCAGAGGATATGGGAGTAATGAAATCAGACAGCCTGTTTCCAGGTATGGTCCATGAGGAGGACCTACATGAGGACTGGGATCACTGCTGCACCAGAGGAAAGGTGACTCCCACGAGGAAATGCACAGCAAGGGAAACCAGCCCACACAGAACCTCTGGGGCTGTTCATGATGCATGAGACATCCATGAAGGCTGCCAACAACAGCCTTGATAGCTGCCTTGCTTACCAGCAGTTTGCATTGAAAAGCAGAGAGAGGGGCAGCAAGGCTCCACTTTCTACTCCTCCTGTGCCTGCAAAATACTATGACGACACCTCACTGAAGTTTCTGAATGCAGTTCTCACCCAAAGTTCTGTATCCACTGCATGTCACTGCAGATTTCTAGAAGGATGACACAGTTTACTGGCCCTGAAGCTTATCTTTACCGCAGACAACAAACTCCACAGCAAGGGAGGCCAGGAAACTGCTCTGTGAGGGACCTCTGCAAAGTCTACAATGTAAAACTACAACTAGCTGTTCAAGAAAGCTGTGCTGCATGTAACGCCACAGATTTCTCACTTGGGTTCATGTTGAGAAGAGCTCTTCTGCTGACCTGACTCTTTCCCAGAAGAAGTAGAACTACCTTCCCCGGCATCATAAGCCAGAGGAAAAGCAGGCACTCATGTGGGAAGAGACATAAGTGGCAGCAACAGCAAAACCTTTTATAGTGCTACATTGACATCCTGATGCCATCTGTAGATGACAAGGGAACATGCTGTCTGCAAAAGAGACCTATGCCATGCAGAGACAAAGACCTGCATCATAGCTTTTTAATTATGAATTCACCGTGAATAGAAACACAACTGTTCTGAACCAGTCAGCATCTGCCCCTTCCCAAGCCCCTTGGGTTATTATAGAATTCCTTATATTGCTTTCTGCACAAAACCAATGTCAAAAACAAATTACAACAGTCAGCACTGGCATACTCGTTCTAATTATCTGACATTGCACGACTCAAACATGCACCTCAGTTTCATGCTGCACACCAAAGAGATGCAATAGTTAACCAGTCACCCCGAGAAGACTCTTTTGATGCTCTGAAGTCATCTGTCCAGCGTACTCACTCGTGCAGCTGCTATACTTCCAATACTTTGAAGAACATCTAGGACAACCTGTGTATAGATTCACAACAGCCCCATGTAAATGACATTGTTATCCAAGCACCTTTTGTCACATTTTAACTCACTAAAGGCAAAATGCAAGTAAAAGCACTTTTTCAAGACATCTGTGGTAAGGAAGATGGTTGCAGATGTCTTGAAAATACAGCAGCAAAGATGTGACAGGAAACCCGCACTTAACCTACTTATACTGAGATTAAATCAGGAAGGACTCTCTTCCCCCATTACAGAAATCAGTTGCCAGGGTTTAACTTTCAGCATGTGTTATGCCTCAGGTTGCATCCATCAGAAAAAAACAAACAACTTCAGGAGACAACGCATCTGTCACACAGCATTAGCATTCTGCTAGTGTCCCTACTTGTTCTCTTTTGGCTACTGTGAGTGCTCATGCTGGGCTAATTGTATTTCTGCTGACATAGTTTCTCTTCTTCCAAATTCATGATCAGGAAGGAAAATCATAACGATACAGAAATTATTTAAGTATTAATGGAGTATTGAGTTGAGTGTGCAGGGCTAAATGCATACAAGTATGCAGAGCTAAAATCACCATTCAAAGAAACCTGTGTAGATCTGCTGAAGTTTGTGTTAGTCCCACATGTGCATTCACAGTCAGGATGTGGTACACACCAGGTGCAACTCAAACATGTCCCAACAGCGAAATTCCATGCATTTTGCATCTACCACATGTAGAGTCCCTCACTGAAGAAAACATGAAATTATAAATAACTTTATAATTTATCATATAAAATAGCATATACTTGCTGTTTTACAAATTTTTTTTTCAAATAATGGATTTATTTTATAATTATAAAACAGAGTAACTGTTTTGCCATCATAATGTCTGTCTTTATGTATAGGATTTCCACATCTTTACTTTAATCTTGATTAAGCAAAGAACTTGGGCAGTACAACACAAACATTATGTCCGCCATGCATAAATATGGCTCACTGATACTGCTGAAGTTCTTCAAATACAAGTCTCATCTGTGAATGTAAAAAATAATGAAAACTCGAAGTTATATATGAAACATCTCTCTCTTTTACAAAGGACTATGCAGATGTAAAAGAACGGTGCACAAAATCATAAGGCAGACTGTGGGTTGGCAAAAGTCATACACTCAAGTATATGCTTCCTTTAATGTGTTTATCAAGAATATTTTGTATACCTTCATGGTATTGTTTTAGTGTGTACAGACAAAAAAAAAATACTACTCCAATATATAAACTAGTCCCCACTGCTGAAGGAAACATTTTAACTACATACATATCTCTGCAGATTAAATGTCTTGGTATGCAAGAAACCAAGATCCCTGTCAGTTTCTAGTGCCTTCAAGAGGTCAGGCAATAAAGACACCCTATTGACTTCAAACATTTTTGGATCAGTCGGCTATTACTTTGCCAAAGCTACACTGAGTGTTAAATCTGCACACGTAAAAGAGTCCTGCCTTACTATTCCCTGCAGCAACCAATCAATATTCTGACCTGGTTGTGATCACCTCAGTATGTAGCATCATCAAATATGGTCCACACATGCACCTAATTATCCAAGCCTATTTTCAGTTTAAAGCAAATAAATAAATAAATAAATAGATAAAATTTCATTAAAAGTAAATCCATTTTATATCCTGTGTCCTGATACCAGAAACACAAAGACCGACAAATCCCACCCCTTGTTTCTAAACAAGTTTTCTTGTTCTGAAATATGGCACTGTCTCATCATAATTTTCCTAGCTTTGTATCACTTGATGTTGGTCTATTTTGGTCAGCAAAAGTCCTATGGCAGACAAGGTATCAAGTGCAAGTCTTTGCCCATCCCCAGTGCCCTGATAACAGAACAAATGCTATTAAATAGTATTTTCAAAAAACAATAGTAACAAAGGGAGACAAATCCCTAGGGAATGATACCAAATGGCATCTCATGCCAGCCTGCCTTACTGAGGGCTGCTCTTGTTGTTTGGCTTTGCAAAGCACTCAGCATTTTGATTGCGATCCAGCAAAACGTTTCTGCATTTCCCATGTCTTTCCACCACTGACTTGCAGGGAACTATTTGTACACATGAAGACAAACGTACACTTCAGATTTTTCTGGGTCAGGATCGAGCCACCAATCATCTTCCTGGATCCTTGTTTTGTTATGAGAATTGGTTAAAATAACATAAAGAAAAAAATATCTTAAAAGTGTGAGTTCTAAAAAGCCTCAAGACCCAGGAACATTCCTAAAATAATTTGCATTCCAGAGCAGCGGGCATAACCATTTCCATTTCAATGAGCCTGTGGAGAGGACTCTGGTCTACTCCCTAAAACCCAGGGCTGAACCCCAGCACAAAACAATCACGGAACCCACTTGTATGAGGTCACGTGAAAAAGTACTTTTTCCTGTTCTCCCTCTCTGCCTTGGCTAAAACTCTTCCCATTGCTTCAGGCCTGTGTCCCAACACGCACTTCAGGAAGGGTACTGCCACTCCTGGGCTGGACAGGCTGGTGGCAGAGAGACCTCCTTTCCCTTCCCTGCATCCTCCTCAGGCTGCTTTCCCCAAAGAGTCAACAAGTCTCCTGCAGGCTCAAAAAAGGTTTTACGAAAACCTTGGCTTTAACATTCCCTGCTTTCATAAGCTTGCTAACAAATAAAATGCATTAGCAGCCACCAGCTTTCCAACTGTGGTGAGCAAAACCCATGGCAGGGACAGCCAAACTGACACGTCCCTGCATGGTGCGACAGCCGCTCCCGTGGCTGGGGAGGGGGATACACGCTCAGCCAGTGCTTCGGCAATGTCAGGAAATCGCAGCAAATCGTAAAACCAGATTTGTCATCTGGAAGCCAACACCCTACCCCACACGTCTTGCTTATATTACCATAACCTAAAACCGCCCAGCCTCCAATACTCACAAACCTTGCACGCTCGTGCAACATCATTCTGACATGTCCTACAGCACTATTGCAATAATGCAGCACAGCGTGTAATGTTGCTGCTGTGTTACGTAAATATCAATGGTCCAATAATTTGGTCAAATGTCACTTTGAGAGTCCTGCTCTCAACTCTTTAGCAGCTTTCATTCAGAAACTTGTAGAACTGAGGAAGTTTTACCTGAAAAAGGATTTCAGGTTGAGAATATTGGTATTTTTACAAGTATTTTAGATGCAACATGTGATCTCAATGGTGATTTCAACAGGTTTAGTACCTTTGTCTCTTTAGCTGTTTCTATACATAAATTACATAACAAAACATAATTAATTCTCTTCCATAATATGCCACACTATTTGTTAACAGCGCCTCGGCTAGTACAAAAGTTTTCTTTCCTCTGTCCACTCCTAAAGGCCTCAGACTTAGAGAATTGCTTGAGCCACCTGAAGGAAGCAACGGTAATGCTAATATATCCTCAAAACCCAAACTAAAGCATAAGCTTTTCACTAAGAACTTAACACTCAAGGTAGAGAGAAAACAGCAGCTGATTTCTCTAAAAAAAATGCCACTAGCCTTGTACTGGGTAACAGTTGCCTGTCACATCCCCCCGTTTGTTTGCTGCAGCCTGCACACTCAGATTTTCTGCGAACAGCAGCTAGATTTGCAGTGGCAAACTCGGCAGCAAAACCAGCCGTGTCCTTTCACTCCTGTTCACACGCGTGGACTGGCTGGAGTGGGACACTGCATGCAAAATGCAACCTACCATTTCATACAGTACAGATGCAAGAGGCAATTATTAGAACTAATTTACTGAAATTGAGCTATTACATTTAATCATCAGGGACTAGTTCTGTTGGAATTAACCTAACTTGAGGAGCGATTTTTATTGCCTTTTCTTAAAGGGTATGTTAGTCTTAGGGGTTGTATTTTCATAGTAGTGCTTAGAATGCCTATACTGCATATTTGCTTGATTAATGAAAGCTATACACACTCCCAAATATTACTTAGCTGTTTCCTTAATTTTTCCTTTGACTACGAAGCTATAGGACGATTCCAAAAATCCACAAACTGTGGCTCACAGGTTACTGTTGAATAAACATAGATACAGATTCAGATTCAACACAACAAATCACCATTCATATTCAGCGCAGTAACATGTTTCTCAGATAAAGGAAAGAGATAAAGTTTCTCCCCACTGTCAACTAAAGGTCAGCTGAACCTCTTGTTCTCCCTCACTGAGAGCTTGTAACACAGAGTTATAATTGGACTTCTGCCTTGCCGAGGTCTGGACTGGAAGCCTTCTCAGCAGTTGTATGATATACAAATCTCCTTGGGATCCTGTGCCACTTCTTACACATTACTCAAACAAGAAGCCAAAAAATGTGGCATTACATGCACAGCATTCATGCTTGCTTAAAATTTCATCCTGCAGATGAAAGTTCTACACTTTTCTCCAGCAAAACTGAAACTTGAATAAATTAAAGGAGACTGGTTCTTCTCTACACAAGCTTCTTTTTTTCAGTGTAGGAGAATGTGAAAGGAATTATGAAACCAGAATAACAAGGCCAATGCTGAAGAGCCCTGTAGAAACCAGTAAAGGAAGAGTTCAGCCACTACCTCCACAGAATGAAAAAAATAAGTGACCAGTAACTCCCGTATCATTACTAAATTAGGAACTTGAAATCTGACGTACCAAAGCACAGTCAGATATAAAATATACCTCGTATTTCAGCAGTTCAGCATGTTTATTACAGTCATTTGTCTGTGTGCCATTTTTTCAGAGACAGTTTTGCAATCTGTTCAATTTCTCCAAAGGCTCTAGCAACAGAGGCAAAGAACGTCATTTCTTTATTTAAAAGTTATCCTGATACAGAAAAGCTTGTTACAATAACGTAGTAAAAAGCCTGTGATCTCTAACCTTTCATTAGAAGTTCACCAAGAGGTCATTTGTCCTTATTTCTTCACCCAGTTGCATGACCTCTTCAACTTTGACATCTGAAACATCCATTCAGTATGGTTCAGTGAGTTAAAGAAAAATAACCCCAAACAACTGAGATGTTTGACATTTGCACCCCACGTTACTAGAAGGTCACTTTAGTAATTTATAAAAACTACATGAACATGTTCTGTCAGATGTTTATATGAGATGTGAGGCCTGAAAATGGAAGAACTTAGAGTTACCTAAAAGCGTCCACTACCCAATATTTAGATGGTTTCAGTCAACATATCACCAAAGTGTATTTTCCTTGTGCACCATGACATTCTAGCCTCCAGTGTCTACGACATGCTAATGAAAACCCAACAGATTTTTAATAAGTGGTCACCGATGACTTGCTAACCAGATACGCATTGGGAGAATCAGGATGATTCAAGAGCCTCTGCTGGGAGAAACTGAAGGCACACGTCACACTTTCCACAAAGACGCTGTTTTAAGTAGCCCCGTATACTCCACAGATTCTACTTTTGAAGAGCAATCTTGTAAAAATAAATCAAATTAAAATTACAATGTAATGTAATGTAAGATTCTGGGACCCAAATATATCAATAGAAATATGATAGCTACTTAGGGTGCTAAGGTTGATGTGTGACAATTTTTGCTATCAGGTTAGAATTTAATCTTTCAAATTATGACCTGACTATGGGTTTTTCTGAATTAGATGATTAATCAGTGCAAATCACTGACCATAAAGACAATTCAGAGACTTACATAGTCTAAAAAATGAATTTGACAAGAAAAAGGTTTTAAAGGAATATATCCTGCTAATATTTTTACAGATCAAAAAAGATACCCATTCTACACTGTCTTCAACTATTTTGTGAACCATTTTACTGATTTGGGTACAAAATATTTAAAATAAACTAATGGAAAATGGAGTATAAAAGTAAGGTTAAGAAGTCTATACTCATTCTTGTAACCTCCTATTCCAAAACTACTTTAAAATGTTGGTATTTTTAATGCTGGTAAGAGTGGTATGAAAAACTTAGCAAAAATGTACCTTTTTTTTTGTAAATAAAAAAGGACTGAGATCTACAACCCCTTCTCAATCAAGGCACTTTTACAACCTCTAACATCCTCTTACATACTCTGTAGCTCTAGGGGTCTGTAAATGTTTGTATGGGTGCAGAGTCCTGCAAAGACTGACACGTTCTGAGATTCAGGCTTCAACTTCAACAAATCACTGAAACTATAAGAACAACTTACAGGAAAAAAACAAAAATCACTTACAGTCTTCTCTTTTCTCTTAGAAGGAGATAAAGAGGGAAAACCAATTTACTCTCCCATTTACCCTTATTTTGTTTCTTCCTTGTCAATCTCTCTGTTTTGGTCAGGACAGCCTCTCTTCATTTTAATCAATAAATGCTTGATAACTAAGATACATTTTACTAACCAAAAAGCTCCACATACCTTAGCAGACTCAGTGAAAAATCTGTATAGCATATTCATGCATTAAAAAGGGAGATGATTCCATCCATTACTCACACTAAGAATATTTTACAGAGAAGAACAGCATGTAAATGTACACAGGTCAAGTAAAGATGATTTCCAAGCGTGAAAATTATTCTTGTCACTGGCAGCTGTTATGCGAGAAGTAATAAGGTCCAGAAGCCTTGCCGGGCATGACCAGTGATAAGAATATCATTACGATCCATCTGCAATCTCCAAGAGACTCATTTTGAGTCTCCAATCTTTTGTTCTAAGCAAAAGTAAAAATCCGAAGTGACAGGTTTCCAGACCCAGACATTGTGAGTGTCACCACGGCAGTAAGAAACTTTTCACAAACACCCCACCACAACACGCTCTCAGAAAAGATAGCAGAGAATACTTTTCAGAACTACAGAATTTCAAGAGCACAGATTTTACAGTAAACATGCTTACTTTGCCTCCTTATTTTACTTGTTTTGTAGGGAAAGGAAAGTTAGGTTTCTAAAAACAAGGAAGAAATGAACAAGTCAAAATATTTCCAGTAAAATTTTTGTCTGAATAGGCTGAGTTAACTGAAACCAAAACATCTTGCAGAAATGTATCAGTTTCACTGGCTTTGCCATGAATCAGTGCTACAGGCTGTGTTACATGTCACTGAAAGTGTTAGTTTCATCCTCCTTCATGTGGGATACAACAGAGTGGGTCCCATCCTGTCCACCCCCCAGCTGTGGAAATCCTCACCTGACATGATTTTTCATTAGCACCTACCACCAAGGACCAGCCACTGAGCAATCTCTTTCCAGTGCCTGGCACCATCAGAATCAGGAAGGGCTATCTGGCTGCCAGGTTTACAAGAAGCAAATGATACATCCACTTGGGATACCCCATATGCTAGTTTTCAAATTTCTGTTCCACCAAAAGGAGGAGTGGTTTTACCCTGGCACATTTGGATTCATTCTGGCCAGCAGCCCAGGCCTTTTCTTGGATGAGCCCCGAGAAATACAAAAAGGTAGTGTTTCAGCAGGTAAATCACTTGATTTCAGCAGGCAAATCACCTGCTGCTGTTTCACTGAGAGAGGTATTGTCACTTGTTCGATTAATATGGGTGATTGTTGAGATAAGTGTAGTTGAAGCAGAAAAAAATGTTACTTCTTCTTAGCTTGTTTTAATCGCTTAGGAAGGGTGTAAAGCCTTTCACTTACTCACTAATGCAAGCAAGCCACAACTCCAACTCCCACCAAGATAAAAGAATAAATCAGAAGCCAGAAGCATCCTTGACCATGTTATGTAGAGTCTTTTTGCTTTCTAGAACATAACAAAGTTTGCCTCTCAGCATAGAGAAAATTAAGCTGGTTGCTAATATCAAACGAAAATTGGATTAAAATAGAACACCTTATATTGCCAAAACAAATCTCTGGGGTTTGCTTCTTCCATTTTTCTCTTTTACTTCTTCAATCCAACTTCTTTCCTTCAGCTAATACTTTGAGGTATTTAATTATCTTTCCTTTGCCTTTTGCTTCCCGCCTCTTTGCAGATCTTTGTTCAGCATCACTGCTTCCCTTACTTTCATATTCCCCTTGGTTCTCTGCAGACCGCATCTGTGGTGATGACACTGAAGGTAATTCCACCTGACAAATAAGGAACATCCACCTCTCTGGGGACAAAATAAACTTTGAGATAGCTTAGCTGTGTCTTTAACATGTGTTTTACTGGTCCTTCCACAGTTTATTACTGCAGGACAACATAATGATTAGATACTTGGTTGGTGTCTTCTTTGGGCATCAGTATGTCAAGGCACTGGCAAAACAGAACATTAATGCTTTATAAATCACTTGTTTATTGCTCAGCCTTGCAGCACTTTTAATTGCAATCTTTAAAAAAAGCTGTATTGATTCTAACTTCACTTATCTCTGTAGGACAGGACAAACCAATGCTGTTGATCACATTATATGGCTGCAGTGACTGAAATAACATTCCAGCTGAAGTAAACCAACAGAACTGTAGTGACAGTTTATGGCCAAAATTGCAGTTCTCTCCCAAAGATATATGTGACACTCTTGCAGAAGATATCCTTGCTTATCCTCAAGAGTCCCTCAACACCATTCATAGCAACAAGAACCTGGAAACAAGACACCAAGTGGAGAGGCAAAGCATAATATTGGTCACTGCACTATATTTGCTTGCTATTGTATATGCTAGCACAGGTTAGATACTGCTACTGTAGTATTTTCCTAAGTACAGTTCTATTACATGCCCTGAAGAAAACCAAAGCACATCTAGGCTGACTTTGTTACCTGTACCATGGTACAAGACTTGGAACAAATGCTATGCCCTGTCTTTGTCCGCTCTAGGGATCAGACAGACTGCACAGGGGCACGGTGGTTATCTCTGCACTATCCGTGTGCCTGCACTGCAGGACTCTGCCTACCTACACCACGCCTGTGACTTGTATGCCCAATGCACGCAGCTGACCACACTGGTGGCAACTACTGTATGCACTCTACCAGCTGCTATTCTGCATTTGCTTGCACCACATTTCTTGCTGCGGTTCTTCTGATGATTGTTTGAGAGGCAGTGGCATCAGAAGATTGACAGGGGACAGTGCCTCCCCACAGTATGATCCCAGCAAACATTAATCTGTGGATGAATCTTACCATTCTGGAGTGACTAGTGCTCCCCACCTGGCAGCACACAACTTTCCCCAACACAGTTAGCATCGCATGAAGACAAAGCAAGGTGCCATCTGCACAATGAATGCAGTAAGCCATTCCACAGCGCATGTCTGGGTCACGCAGGTCATCTACAACACCCCTCAGCACACGGAGTTGGCATGTAACACTGAAACAGCTCTATGTGCAACATGCAGGTCTGGGCAGCCACCAGCCACCTTAACCACCAGCAGAAGTTTCCCTATCAGGAGCCCCACTGCCACATGTAAGACAAAAAGAATACTATCACTCCAGACACCCAAGAGATGACCATTCTCCTATTGTGGCTCAACACACAAAAGAGACAGCTCTGCTGCTCCTCCCCAGATACACAGAAAATAGGCAACCAAGAAGTATCCTCCCATGACAGACGCATTTCCCCCTCCCTCAGAACAGGGAAGGAGGAGACAGAGGAGACAATAATCAGGACAGGAAATCCATCCACATGGATCCAACCACACAGACAGAGGACTGTCCCCCAGCAGTTGGGCTGGGACGAACGTTGGCACTTACTCTCTGACCCCTATGGGTCCAGAGGGGTCAGAGAGTTGGGATGTCTTCTTCTCCATTACCTGCTGGAGAGTCAGGACTAGGTGCCACCCACAGTGCATCATGGTGATATTCCTGAGATACTCCCTACATCTTCTTTTATATTCCAAAAGCAGCAAACTTAAGAAGAACACAATGAAACACACACAGTTCTTCCGCACAGCTGCTTTTTCAGGCTCTTCACTGATACAGAGAAAACCTAAAGTTTTCATTTATATTTGCTTCATATCTTCAAGGATTTATTCACAGAAAGATTTGGCTCTTTGAATTGTATTTGAAACTTGAGACTTTCCAGAGGAAAAAATGACGACAACCAAGGATGTTACCAACTGAGCATGACTGAGCTTGCTTTAAACCCTTTTACAACCCACTTCAAGAACTAGAAATGCACACTTACATGTGTCTTATTCCCAGTGCAGTCTTTCAGGGATTTAAGCATGGGAATGTAGTGTCAGTGTGTTCAGGGATGTCCTTTGAAAAATCATGGAAACTGAATGGGAGAAAACACTGGGAGGTAATCAGTGTGATCCAGTTATCTCTCCAACTTATTAGAACTATAAATCAATGCCTTATGATACAATCTCTATTGTAGCACCATTCTGGCTTGGAATTATGAGTACTTAATGCTATTTGCATAATTTAAATTTTGCTATCTCAAGTTGTTCATGAAACAGCTTCTCCTAAAATAGTGCTCTAGGTGCAGGAAGGAGAAAACAGATTTACTCTGTCCTCCAAGACAGAATTAGTTTACAAAGGCATCCTTGATCCTGGTTTAGCACTGCAACTCATGCCATTTTACAGAATAACAATCAGTACAGGCAGAAAAAGCAAGAAAAAAAAGAGGAAATACAAAAAGCATACAGACAAAGACCTGTCACCTCTAGATCGTCCTGTCAGATGGAACATCTGGAACCCAAAATGCTCTTTCACAGCAAATTCCAAATAGCCCGTATACAGAAGAATGCATGGAAGAAAGAAATAAGTCAGCAAAAAAGCAAAGCCAGAAGTAAAATATTTATTTGATTATCCTCAGGATAAGAGTGGAATTCAATTTTACGATCAACTTCCAAGATTTTGCCGTGCAGAATTCAAGTGGACTGACCTTCCTTCTGTCCCAACTTGTTATTTCCTGCTAGTTACAGCAGTATCCTTGGCATCATTTAAAGATATTTCCTATTTCTTTCCACACATGCAAGAAAAGAACAAACAGTTTCTTCTGCGTGACAATTTAGTGACAATTAAATAATGTAGCCGGTCATACAGTGGCACGTGCTTAAGTAGAAGTGTGTGACTGCTGTTCCCTTGGCATTTGGAGCAGTCTCATTTGCTTCATGCTTATCTTTAAAAGCAGGAACATCTTAAAATAAAAACTCAGTGGAGCCAGTAGGGAACTAGTTGGCAATGTGTACTTTAAATATGTGCTGGTTCTGCAAACATCTTGTCAGCCAGATCGCTCTTCCTGAAGAGGACTATTTAGGTTTGTAAAGTTAGGTGTAATGCTGAATGCTCAAACACATGAAACCTTTCATCAAACACATGAAACTTACATCAAACAGTCTTGTCTTCAGTACAGTGTGTGCATTCACTTATAGGCAGAGTGGGGGTTGATGGTTTTGGGTTTTAATCATCCACCAAGGAGTCAGGAGTCTGAGGGAAACAGCAGCTCAGGTCCCAGCCCCTGCAACATGCTGTACAATAAATGTGGTTGAACAGTCATGGGGAGGGAATTATGCTGTTTCCTTTCCACAGAGCCCTGGCAGAAGGGCAGGCAGGGAGAGAAGACGTGTGCGCTCACAAAACTTCACAACAATGAGATTCTTGCTGCAGAGATTACGGAATTGAAAGGAATCAGAAGTTATTGTCTTTAGAGAGCATGGATCTGTGACCTGCTGGCTTATGTATCTGCAAAACGAATGTGAAACAAGTGTCCATGTTAAAAGAGAGTCCACCTACAAGCAACGCACTCAAAATGGTTTAACTCTTCATTTCCATCTTAAAAACTGAGCAATTCTAAACAAACCTGAAGATGCTAATCTAAAGCTTTAATGCGGTTAAACTTGGAGAATTAACCACATGATTTAAAGGCCCCTTCTGCCCTTAAGAATTCATAATTTGTTTTGTTGTACTTGCATGCTTTCTCGTATCAAACTTTCCAAACCTGCCACTACTGTTCTCACTCTGCTGTGCAGTACTAGAGAAACTGGTACAGTCCTGATTTTATTTCTAGTTTTCATTCCCACTCATCCCATCTTCCACTTTTTACACAAATAATCCTATTATCAATTTACAGCACCTGCGCAATCAGAACCATAAGGTTCCATTTAAATGTCAGACACACACATTTAGAGCACTCAACAATTCAAAAACACGGTGGTGATCAGACTGTTACGCAGTTATTCTACTCCAGGATCTATACCAGCTCCCATTAGGTTTGCAAATGAGATTTTGACTGCTTTGACTTACAACGCAGGGCAAGTAAGTATACACTAATGGCAGAAAATATATTGCACATACAGTGGCACCACAGCAGCAAACACACAATATCAAATAATAATAACACGATTTGTCAGTGATCCTGTCACTGTACCCATATTTCTGTTCAGCAGAGCTGCCCATGTTCCACCCAGAGCCACCTGCCCCACACAGCCCCATTTTGAGCGGTACAGTATGACTGCCCCCCCCGGGCAGAGAGGGGGAGCCATGTTCTGTGTGCTGCTTCTCCAAACCAACAACAGGGACAGAAGGACCGGTCAAGGGAAATTCCCGATGACAGCATCTTTATTTCTTTCTAGCAAAGGGTAAAGGCACAACAGAGGTGCTGCACGTGCAAGGTCAATGGAGTACTACAGACATCGTAAGGAAGAAAGATGTTCCTGTCTTGCAGGAAAAGTTGCCAAGTCAGGACAGGACCACTTGACACTTTGTGCCGCTGCACATGATTAGGGATCTCAGGCTTAAACAGCCAGATTTTCCACTAAGCATTGGGACAACCAAGAATCGGGTCGCACACGTTGTTAGTTTTACAACTGCAATATCGAGAGACTAGAGTGGTCAGATTGGGAATCTCTTCCTTCCTCATTCTGTCAGAGCTGAATCTGCTAATCTTATGGCAGTAACACCAAGCACACCCTCTCCTGCCACTTCTTGGAAAGAGAACAAATGTACCATTTGTATTTAGTCAAGAAGACCCTCGTCATCAAGGTTATGTGAATAATCCTGTATGGTGGACAAAGTACCCGCACACAAATATGTGTGTAGATTTATCACACCCGAAACCATAGCTTGGATTCTGTCCTGCACAGCCCTTGATAAATCAAAAATATTAACTGAGGTGGGAAGATCACATTTAAACTCGCATTTTAAAAGGCAGCTACTACTTCGTGTTCTTCATCAACCACTTTAAATATCTTCTACAAAAGCAGTTAGCCGTACTGGCCCTCCTTTGTAAGGAGGAACATACTTGTTATGCTCAAGTCACACAGGGAAAGCAACAGCCCTTGGAGAGGAGTTTGGCTGTCCCGAATTCACCTTTCCAGAACAACAAACTGTCATGTGGCTATGGGACACCGACTTTTCACGGGGAAGTAAAAAACTGCTGGAAGTTAACTTTTAACAAAGTTACGCACTTTAAGAAAAATCGTATCATGTGCGAAATTCCTCTTCCTCACAGAGAGGAAAAACCAACAAGCAAGTGTCATGCCCGCTGCAGGAGTCAGTGACAGCTCCAGACCTGGCCGCAGCACGCCATCCCCGCGCTGAAGCGGGATGCAGAAGGGACAGAAACCCGCGCTGCGGCCGCC
>JAVJGJ010000059.1:49634360-49646800 GCA_035590215.1 Microhierax caerulescens | reverse complement strand
TTTTTTTTTTTTTTTTTTTTTTTTTTTTTAACCTGTGTGGGTGGTGATACGCCTTGATTACTTTGGCAAGACTGAGTACGTAAAATAATCCATGCCCTTTGTTTCTGAAATCTGTGGTTCAAATGTGATTTATGGGTGAAATGCAATTTATTTCAGCTCAGTTCTTTTACTGTGGCAGGTGCCTGTGCTCCATGACAGCCCCGTGTAGACAGTCACAAACAAGAGAACTGGAGGTAGCAAAGAGTGTTTCATAGGATGCTGCAAGGCATGGGGAAGCTGTATAGCAAGAGAAACTTTTAGAAAAAGAAGCAAAAAAATTCCTACCCCAAACAAAAGTAAGCCTCTCAAAAAGCAAGGCCGTGTGTGGGAGGCAAGGGAAAAGAGGAAGGCATGGTTTTGTAATTAATTAACAAGCAGCTTGCAGAATCAGTACAGGAATGGGAGTTGTGTTGACTGCACAGTTGCCTGCTGGGTGGTGGTACAAGAGGATATGGGGCTGCAGGAGCATGGTACCAAGTGTCACGGGGGTGGGAGGGGAGGACAGTACTTGCTTGTGTTTGGGCAAGCAAAGTTAATGAATCTGCTGCTTCTGCTTTTGGACTGGGAACTTGAAATCTAGGTAGATATCTCCAGGCTGTTAGGGACATGGTGTTTTGTGTTTTCCTGAGAACCAGCTGCAGCATAGCCTTCAAAACCATCAGTCTATATATGTCTGGTAAGGAACTGAGTGTGCTTGCTGAGCAAGCCTAGAAATCTGGCTGGAATGGACTGGGTAGGGAGATGATGAGAAGAGTGCCTGTAACCATGTGAGCAAGTATTCTTGAGGAGCTGCCTGTTAAAGACCTGTTGCCCACAAATCTTGTAAAGACGAAGGTGTTGCATCATGAGTTGGTTCTGTTAAGCTCACCTCAGCCTGGTGTCTCACCTATTGGTGAATTACTGATTCACCTAACGTGCACTAATTGAACGGCAATGACTCTCCTGCTTTCCTCTGTGAAACACTACTAACTCCTAAGTCACCAATTTAGTGCAAAAGGGTACATGGGAGAGGAGAAGGTCTCTGACTTTGCAGGTTAGCAGAGCTTGGTGAGTAACAAAGCCATGCACAGGAAAAACCTCAGCTCTCTTCCCTTGCCCCCTTTTATGCTGTTTTTTGCTAAAAATAACTCCTGAGTTCTGGAACATTTCAAGTCATCACAAGACTGACTGCAGCAGGAGCCAAACCCACATTGTTTGCAATCAGATGGCTAGGCTGCTGTTAGTGCCCAGAGCTGCACTCCAGATCTTGCAGTCACAGTGGCTGTTCCACATGTTCTTTGGAGGATTGTCTAGGGCCTGCACAGACCTCAGCGCAGGAGATACTGCCTGGGAAGTGGGCCTGCCTAGCAAGGAATGAATCAATCCATCTCCCACATAGCAGCTAAGAAAGGTCTTTTGAGGTGCCTTCAGCTGACTTGAAAGCTACAGAGCAAGGGCTTTGTCTCTTTCCAAGTTTGCTGTGGGTCTGTTAAAATGCCTTGGAGCCACAAACAGACTATTTGTTTTTTTGGTTTTCATGAGAATTTCCTGGCATTGTACCATACCTTCTGGCATGCCCCTTGGCTTTCTGGATGTGAAATGAAATTATTCGCTGCAAAGCAAATGCGAAGGTGTCAGCAACTAGTAACAAAAGATGTGCATCCACTACTTCTTCCAGCACCTGGCATGCATTCTATAAGTACTGAGTGACATCTTGGAATACAATATGAGAGGTCTACAGTGCTAAGACTGAGCCTTTCTGGGGCCCTAGCTTCAATGCTGCTAGCTTGTGAGACTTTGTGCCGCAGTGTATAATATGATGCTGAGCAGACCAGCTGTGTCTGATTTCCACTATCTTAACTTTCTGCAGCACTGCATAATTAAGAAAGGGAGGAGGTTTGCAGCACTAATTTGGGTCTAGACAATGCTTAATTATCAGGGAAGGACATGGAGGGGCATATTGCTTTCTCTGAGCATTGCCTTCTGTCTGGAGAGAACCATGACTGCTTTTAAAATTACAGGAACATTTCCCTGATGTAATACTGTGTAATTGCCTGAAATTTGGATTAGATTTGGTTCTCCATCGTCCTGAGATAGAATCTTAAGATGCGTTTCTTACCCTTCTGGGCCTGCAGGTAAAGGGATTGAGCTCCCAGTCTTGGGAGTAACTCTGCTTGAGGCCAAAATAGTAGACATCACAGAGTCATAGAGCAATCCAGCTTGAAAGACACTAGAGACATCCAGAGTCTAATCCCCTTGCCTAAGCAGGGAGAAATTCAAAAATAGATTGGATTGGTCAGGGCCTTCTCCTGCCAGGTTTTGAAAATCTCCAGGGATGGAGATTCTTTGGGTAGCCTTGAAAATCCCAGAAAGCATCATGCTACTGCTAATCAATGACCTGAGATGTCTGACAGAAATACAAAAAAACCCAGTACAAACATGGACAGCCATCAGTGTGACTGCAAAGATGAAAGAAGCACAGAGCCACGAGGTGCATGTGTACTGTTTGCCCCAATGCTGTTGGAGAACAATTAATAGAAGCACACTGAAACCTGCTTTTAAATTGTTGTGGTGACACAGTCAAAGAGAATCAGCAATACTGCACCAGTATTGTATCGCTGGTTTCTGCCAGCCTACAGATGGTGTCTTTGCTGCTGTTTGTAAGCACTTGGTTCAATGCATCTGTGATATACAGATACTGCCTACATATAAGCCTGGTCCTAATAGTGAGATACTTAGTTCTAAAAAATGAGTGCCAGCCTGAGAGTTTTGACAGATGAGAGACATAGAAGGAAAAATAAATACCTGAGCTAAACCTGAGTCTCTATGGTGACATCAATATTTTTTTAAATAGAGTTGTTAATCTTAATATGTAATTGTGCATAGAAAACAACGCAGGTCCTATCACTCATGTCTTCAAACACAAATTTTTACATTCCTTTTCTCTGTAGCAGCACAGCATCCTCTTGGCCCCAGTCTTGAACTCATGGGGTTAGGACAAATTCTAGTTTTGAAGACGTTCATTTCTCTAATGCTAGTCAAAAAGCAGAGTTTACTATTCATGATTTCCAGCCAAAATGAACAATTCTGCTTCCCCTTACCACTTTACCTCTTACTCTCAGGACAATTTTCCTTGGGTTCCCTTCCCTCCATGTCCCCCACAAGCTTTGTTCTTCAGTGTGACAAGCCTGCCCTCAGGGTTTGCATTCTTGCTGTACACCACGGTGGGACTTCAAAGCCAGTGACTGACGGAGGGGGACAAAGCACCTTAGGGTTGGAACAGTGCACACTTAGCTTCAGACTGTCTTCATTAAACTTCTAACTGGAAAATCAGTTGCTGGTGACCTCCCTGTTTAAATGCAAATAGACTGTGTGCTGCTTATCCCTCTCCAGCTCCTTCTTACCTCTTCCCTCCTTGAACTGGGCTCTCCTAGTGTTTTCCTTTTGCCCCAGGAAGCTCTGCCTTATTTTCCATCTCCCTGTATTGAGAGCAGTTGTTCAACTTCACTAAACTTGCAGAGTAAGGATCAAGACTGATCTGCTTCTGTTGTCCCTTCACTGTAGCCTTGGTGTTTGTCCATCTTGAAATAAATTGCCCTTTATCATATCTCTAGGAGGTAGAGCAGTATCATCTGTGCTGTACTGGAGTTAAAATGCACACACAGTTCAAGAGCTGCACTGGGCAGGAGGCAAGTGGAAAAAGCAGACCCTGGTGTTAAATAACCTAACTACAAGTCTCCAGTCTTTATCTCAAAAACATCCTCCCTGATCACTGACAATGCAGTGTCTTCTGGCGTCTGTAGCTGGTAAGGTGGGTGTGCATCTGTGTATGGTACCAGGTAACATTGTGTGCTCCTCGGAGTACTTGAGTGTTGAATGATACTGTGGTTACTTTCTTACCTCTTGGCCAGTTGTGCTACAAAAAACTAGTTGGTGAATTACAGGCAAAGCTGTGCTGGTGCTCTTGCTGTGTGAAGTCACAGCTCTATGATGGGGAGGCAGAATTCACGCCTGCGGTGATGGGAAGGTGAGTCCAAAACCCTTTTCCTCAGTGTATGGAGGAAGTAGACAGGGCTATACCCTGTATATGATGAGGTTGAATTGCACAGCCCAAGACTGTGCAGCAAGCATGTGGGAAAGCAAACAAATCTCTAATCTTTGTCATAAGAACATCTTCTCTGATCATCTGTCTTGGAATCTGCTTGGGTTTGGCCTTAACTTTTTTTAAAAAATACAGGCTTATAATTTTCAGCTTGGCCTGTGTGATAACTGAAGGTGCAAGGTTTGAACTTGGACTGTCATCTGTCAAGGAAGTTGGTGGGAGGTTTGTGGGTTGTAGGAAGGAAGAGTTTCAAACAGCCGTTGGATCAGTTCTGTAATTAGCTGCTTGGCTAAAGAGCATGTTTTGTTTAGAAACTGTGAATACCTTCATATAAAACTTTTCATAGTATTACCTAGCAGAGGAAGCAGAACTAAACGGAGTCAGCCCTGTCTGGGATTTCTGAACCATTTGTTCATACTTGTGTGCTGGCACCTCAGGTTAGAAACAGAAAACAGACTCTTGTAGAAAAACATGAGAAATTTGGAGTGAGCTTCACTCAGAAGTGAGATTTAAATTGGTATATTTATCACAGCAAATGGAACAGACTAATTTAAAACAATAAACTTGATGCATCTATAGAAAAAAAAAAAGATTAGATAATTAGCAGGTCTGAGTAATGGGCAGAAAAAACAATTGTTCACCCAACATCCACAGAGACTTGCAGCTGGCTGTGTATATGAAAGTCAGCTGTCCATCTGAGGATTATATCACCTCTCCAACAGTGTTTTTTCCCATGGATTTTTCTCTCTATTATTGTCAGACTTTGTATTACAAAGTTGCTTCCTTTTCTGAATTTTTAGTCTTCAGAAGTTCCTCTGAAGTTTTCACTCTGTTCAGATGGCACATGTGATAAGGACTGACTGCTAACAAAATTCAGAGAAAAATGTAACCAGAGCGTCTAACCAAGGTGAGTTTCCTTTTCCTGTAGTCAGAAATTGTCCTCGTGGAGAAACATGACAGCCACAGTAACTGTTATCTGAGTAATGCGAGCAGCATGTTTTAATCACCTGAATTTTGCAGCTGGACACGATCAGTTATGGGCATGAAATGCTTGTGGGGTTGGGCAGCTAACCATGCTAACTTCAAGGTGAACTCTGTTAACTTCATGGCTGAGTTTCCAGATTAACTTGGTGAGTTTCTATGCTGCTTTCCATCTGAAACAGATATATTTGCCATGCAGAAGGAACGTGTACCAAAAAAACAGTGTTTCACAGCTGTTCCACACAGCTCCCAGTGCCCCCCGAGCCTGCAGAGCGGTGGAGAAGCGGGCCTGCTGTCCCAAACATGTCTTAGAAGGCGGGTGAAATGGCTCATGTACCCGTTTTTGCAGGCATGATTTACATTGAACAGAAATGTAGGATCGCCTGAATGACTCTTGAAAGCATCCTTTTTACCTGAGAGAGGGAATAAAGTAAAGAAGAAAGATGATGTTATTGCCATGGAATTTTTGGCAGTGAGCCACTGGGGATTTTTCTTGGCCTTTTTTATGAAGGGGTTTCTTTTGTATGAATCCAGTGGAAAAAATGTCTCTGGACACATTCAGGTGGCAGAATGATAAAATTCCTGACAACCATAATCCCATCTTCCTCTAGGGAACCCTTGAGCTTGGAGGTCCTGCAAAAGAGGTTCTGGAAATCGGTGGCTCCTTAACTTGAGAACTCTTTTATCCTCTGTAGGCTGTTATTCAGGATTCTGGACTACCTATCTGTGCTTGTTCAGAGCTCACCCCTGTGATAGCCAAGCGCTATAATCTCTTGGCCTCACTATGATAAAAATTTTGTTCACTTGGTCAAGAGACCTGCCTGGGTGTGATGGGAAGCTGGAATTGTCACTTGCAGTGTACAGGTGAGGAATGAGTCAGCCTGGGAATAAGCATTGCTGGTGTGGTGCTGCAGCAAACCACCTGGTCTCCTGTGATGAATCAGCAGCAAAACCAGAACAGGCACTAGAGAAATAAGAATTCCCATTCCTAGACTAGTAACACATATGGGAATTTTGTCTGCTGTGATACTTCTTCCTGTTGTAGTTGGAGACACTTGATAGCAATATTACAAGAGGGAACGTTATGGTAAAAAATATCTGTGTGGAGCTCCCTACAACGGGTAATGGAGTTACGAGGTAGTAATTTTATCATTAGCTTTTAACATTAGTATTAGCTTTTTAATGCCAAAGTATACATAATCCAAGCAAAATCCCCAAACCATCCATTTTGGCTTTTGTGCTACAGGAAAATACAATTATTTCTAAGCAAAAGGCTGAAGAGATACGATCCATTACAAAACTTTTTCCCAAGTTCTTGGCTTTATTTTAAGTGTCGGTATTGTGGAGCACAGTCATCCTGCAGAGTGGTTCAGTCTCAACAGAAACAGAGTTCTTGGGTGACCAATAGCACGCCCTAGCTTCCCTAATACTAGCTGTTGAACTCCAAGTGATGTTTGTGAATCCAGGGCATGCAGTCTTGTCCTCCATGTATGTAATGTCCAAAGAAAAAGGCTGCAAATCCTGTTTCATCAAACTACACACAATGTAGGAAACTGAAAAGCCAAATACACTTGAAAAAAGAAAGCTCTACCTACAGAGAGACTAAAACAAGATGGCAGGGTGTAGGACTGAGACTAGATGAGTGAGAGTGTTGGTGGGGCTTATTGCAATAATGACCAGTGCAGATATGGGGGAAAAACATGGAAGAATTGGAAGAGAAAATCTGAAACTGGCTGACTGAAAGAAGTGTGTCTAGGGTTGGAGAGGACAGAAATGGAATTGGGACTTTGACAGCAAGTCCACAGGGATAGATTGGGGTTTGTTCAGTTGAAAGATAAATAACTGGATGAGGTGAGGAATGCAGGCTGGGAATGGGAAGGCAATGCAAATGAGGCAGAGATGAGGAGTCGGGATTGAAGAAGGGGAAGGTCTGAGTCAGGGTTGTCTGGTCAGATGGAGCAGAAGGCCTGAAGCGCTGGAGGAGGGCAAGCAGGAGGGCCTATACCTGCTCAAGAATGGTTCCTTTGAAGGCTTAGATGGAGCCTAAAATTGCAAGGTTTACTGTTTTTCTGCTGTCAGTACAAGTGTCAGCCCTGGACTACAGACACCTACATTCAGAATATTTAAACGTAGCATCTACACGTGAGTCTAAGCTCCCATCGCAGTCGGAGAAGATTTTAGGGGAGGATTCAGCTGCCTAAGTATATGGACCTGCACCCACTTTTGATGCCTCGGAAAATTCCTTGAAGTACCCTAAGATACCCAAATGACTGTAGACAGCTACTTTCAGGCAACTATGTTCCACCTGCACTTAACTCAGTCCCAGGAGTTCAAAGAGATACTCAAATGCAGACTGTGCAGAAGATGAGACACAGGCTCACGTGAATGCTTCATACAGATAACTAAATATAAGTGTCTATGTTCACAGCCTGCATGTCCAGATGTTTGTGAAACCTGCAGTCATGGTGTTTCTCTCAGCCTTCACTGATGTTTGGCCATAGAGTTGATGACAATGTGCTTCTGCTGTAAGTTGCTGTCCTAATTCATGTGGCAAAGAACAAGAGTTTGCAGCTCCCTGGTGCACAGCATGGGGAAGGAAGGAGAGGAGCATGTTGCTCCATGAGGAACTCCTTTGTTCTGTTGGCTCTATCAGACATAAGACATATGTCCAAAACCTGGGTGCCCTGCTAGGCAAGCCATGCTGGGGAAGGGCAGAATTAAAATTTTCTCTTGTGCTATACAACCTTGGTTCCTCCCCAGATCAGATGCAGAGCGCATCACTGAATTGAAAACAAAAGCAGGATGCAAACATAAGGAATTGAATTCAGGCTTCACCAACAGCCTTAATTCCAGCATTGCCTTACACGGCAATGGCTTGGATTTTCTGTTTTAATATTGCTTTTTTCCCTTTTACGGTTCTATATGCCTTGCATGTTTAGAGTGTCTTCATGAAATTTAATTAGAAAATTGGATGTGTGAAGCAAGTGATGCAATATTGATGATGGAGTAACCTGTGGAGAATGGGAGGCTTACTGTCATCATTCAACTCTTGTGCCAAAATCCATCTCCAGCTGACCCAGCTGTAAACAGGTATTTGATCTTTCTGGCTAAGGAGTCAAAGGCAGCTTTGACAAGGACACTGAGACAATTCACTCTCTGGATGTAGCAGTTAAAGGGGGCACTCTTGGAGGTCAGGGTAGCTGGGCTGGATCTTTGAATGTGGTAGGGTGGGCTGGTAGCATGAGAAAACTGCTTTTCTGAGCTGAAGGCAGATTAATAAGTGCTAAAGCAAAGCTCTCCGATTTCTGTGTCATTCTAGTCTTTTGAGGTCTCCCAAGCATTTATATAGACAAGAAATCACTTCTGTGGAGGGACGTGACATGAAAATAATGTTGATTAAACAGGCAAGTCTTAAGAGACGGAGAAAGACAAAAGTTATCTGTCAATGAGGGAGTAAAAATCTCTTCTGGGGTCCATTTACATTCAGATTTTGTTCAATCACGGTGTTTCCTGGACTTGAAGAAATGTTAGAGCAAGGTGAGGGGGACTGGGCCACTCTTTTATAGAACTTCACCTTGCCCGACTGTTTGTTAACAATGCATAGAGCTCCTCTCCCTTTTTCTCTATTGAAATGCTTTACAAGAAGATTCAAATGGGCTTTCTTACCCAGGAGCCAGAAGGTTTAGGCTCATCCATATGGAATATTTAGAGCCCAGGTAAGCTTTCTGAGTGCGATTGTCCTGTCTGCCTTAGGACAGCTGGGAAATAAAGAGAGATTTTTCTCATCTTTGGTGAAGTGACCATGCTTATTCTCCTTGGATTTTCTGGTGCGGTTACAGGACAGGAAACAGTTCCTCTTCTTGGTGTCCTTAGCCTTGTCAGAGTCAAAAAACCTGAGTCACTTACCAAAGAAGTAGACATGTTGTTGGAATATATTTTAAAGTCCACATTTTCTGTTCTGTGGCTTTTGAGCCTTTCCACTGCATGTAGATTATCTCTTCACATTTGTTCTGTCGTGAGGGCAAGACACTTGTGCTTTGTACAAAACAAAGCTGTCATTCCCGCTTGATGCAGGACAAGAGGCAACAAGCACAACTTAAAACACATGGACTTCCATCGGAATGCATGGAGACACTTTTTCACTGTGTGGGTGGTCAAACACAGGAACAGGTTGCCAAGAGATGTTGCAAGCTCTCCATCTGTGGAAATACTCAAAGGCCATCTGGGCATGGTCCAGGGCAACCTGCTGTAGCTGACCCTGCTTGAGCAGAGGGGTTGGACAGGAGGATCTCAAACCTCACCTATTCTGTGATTCTGTGACTCGGGAGTTGCAGATTCCAGAAAATGGCAAATGCCTTTTTCAGCTTGCAGCAGAGACCTGTCATTCAGCTTGCTTGGAAGCAGAGTGCCGCTGCTTAGGGAGCTGAGTGAAGTGGCATTTTCTCCAGTGGCAGCCTACCAGTATGGTTATTCTCACATCATTTCTCCTGTCTGGCCAGGTACTCTCCTTCCCCTTTCTCTGTGTCTTGTGAACACCTACACCTGGAAAGCATTGTACCTGAGGCGCTGGTATAGTTTTCTAATCTACTCCACTTGTGGAACAGCATCACCTCTTTGCATCTCCCTTTACATCTCACCGATAACTTCTGTTACGTTGCAGTGTAACTTGTTTTCCTGACAGAGAGGGATTTGTCCCCAAAATCTAGCCTGCAACCTCTTACAACAACAATAATAGTGATACTACTGGTCTGTTACTTTCCTTCCCACTACTTAGATATGCCATGTCATTCAAGCAGGCCTGCAATACCTCTGGAAATAGTATAAAAGTAGTTACGATACACGTAGGGCCTGGAAATTTTAAAGACAGACAACAGACAGTTCAGCATTCATGCAGAAAAATGTTTTATTGTAGTGAAGTTACACAGGAGAAAAAACAGTCTCCCTGCTCCTGGTTCAAGGCTACGCTGAGCTGTAAAAGGGGAGGTAAGTGCTAAACAAAACAAGTTCTTACATGTAAAAACACATTGCACTTCCAGTCATTTTTACAAGGTTATAAGGACATGGCTTGGTATTTTTTTTTGTTGTCCTTTTTTTAATGAGCTGCAGCTTTAACTTTTTAAAGCTGGAATACAGAATGTTTCTTTACAGGAGTTTTTATTGTTTGGGTTTTTTTCCCCTCATAAAAGCCAGCCTAAAGAAATTCTTTCTGCTTAGCCTGCCCAGTTTATTTAGACAAAAAGCATCTCAGGCCACATGAGGTTTACTTGATACATTCCCATAATGACCTTGTAGGGCTTTGGTGTCTCTAAAACCAGGCTTGGTATATAACGTGAATGCTGGTTAGTGGTCAGATCATTCTCATCACCAGCAAGCAGGAAGAGGGAATGGCAGCAGGTACAGGAGGTTTATGGAAGAGTGCTAAAGTTGCCTTGATGACAGAGCAGCTCTTCCCCAATTAGGGTAACTTCCAGCCCACTTCTTTAATGCAGAAAATAAGCAAAGCATTCCTTCAGCCTGGCACACACACGTGACAAATGGCCTGGAGTCTGTGACCATACAGAAGAGAAGAGGAAGGTGGAACAGGTTTTGGACCTGCTAACCTTTTAATTGTCCTTTGGGGGATACAAATACATCACTGTTTATCAACTACTAACTAGTTTTCCCATACAACAGGTTATTTACAGCATGTTCATTTACATTTTTACATAGTAATACACAGGTCTTCCCCATCACCACCTCTTGTGGTGAAAGAATGTGATATGTCAAGCTGACAGACACTTCAGGAAAGCCTCAAGGTAAAAAAAGTTAATGCAGAGCTAGCTTATTCTTGGTCTCTTGAAAGTAAAATCTTACAAATGGTGAGCAAGATATCTACTTTTACAGTATTTCCTTTGTATGCTGCAAAGAGGAGGAATGAGCTTTTTAAACATAGGATTCCTTCGCGTACTGGATCTGGTCTACCTCAAAAACTGGCTGGCTGCACCTCCGAGCCATATACTCCAGTTTGTTCTTCTGACAGGATTCAGACATGGCTCTCAATCGATAGACTCCCGGCGTCACAGGCAAACTCACACGAGAGTTTATTCCCACAGTGACACTGAGGGTTTCAGTTTCCACATCAGAACCCTTCACTGCAGAAACTCTGCCACTGGGTACATCCCTTAGAGCCATATATGTGTCCTGTGCACAGCTGCTGCATGGATGAGGCGACAGAGCATCCTGGTTTGACACCTTTAATCTCATAGTTTGAACCGTGAGACTGTGGGAAGGAACTTTAGTGGCCAGGCAGTTTTTAGTAGCCTCTTCATAAGAGGGTGGTCTTCCAGGATTCCTCTGGTCTACCTCTCTGAACACTTCATCAGCTGACCTGAAACGGGATCTTTGCTGATACTCCACAGGCAATGGCTGTTTATCATGAGGGCTGTTCTGGACAACTCTGCAGGAGAACTGGTCTTCTTTCTGTGTGAAATTGTCTCTCTGAAAACTCATATTTTTTCCAGGCCCCCAACTCTGGGTTTTTAGTAGTGTTTTCCTGCGGTTTGCAAAAGAGAATGACATGGAATGCTTTTTGATCTCTCTGCTAGGTGCACTGCAGTCTTCGGTGGCCTTGGTGGAAAAGGACTGGGGCCTATTTAAAAAATTTTTCTTGGGACTAGCAGGCGAAACTACTGGGGAGCTGGTGAAGACTGAGCTGTCAGAGCTCTCCAGGGAGCAACTGGAGGATGTTTTGGGTAGAGAGTCAGTTGATAATTGTGAAGGTAAGATTGCAAGCTGTTTCTCCAGTGCCTCCAACCCTAGACGTTTCTGCTGAACTGAAAAATTGTCCTCACTTTTATTTAGCTTCTGTTTCCTTATCCTGCCTTCAACGCGGTTCTGGAAGGAAAGGTCTGGCTCTGAGTACCTCCTGTCCATTGTCCTGATGTCATTTCTGAAATTAGTCAGTGAAGGGGCAGAGATGTGTGTTGAATATCTTGTGCTCACACTAGTGCTCCTCCCTTTAGGCTGCTCCATCTGAGAGGTACGGGGGCTGCCTTCAGCTTCAGGGTCTGGGCTGTCATAGGCAGAGTCATTCTGATGAGCAGCACATAGATGTTCTGTGGGGATAAAGCACCTGTTAGTTTTCACTGACCATCTCAGGATGAAAGGGAACTATATGGAAAGAGTTACTGTAGAAGGGCATTTCAAAAGTGTCTTCAGCCCTCTACAGCTCTCTGTGTTTCCACAGATGTATTCCCATATTGAATTAAAGAACTTAGCCCAGCAGCCCCAGTCTGTGACATCCCCAGTACGTTCTCATACCTGCGGAGCTGTCTGTGTGCTCCAGTGACTCCTCCACCAA
>JAVJGJ010000059.1:49595427-49618434 GCA_035590215.1 Microhierax caerulescens | reverse complement strand
AATATTTTCTCTTTGGTCAACTAGTTTTCTAGTTTCTAGACCAAATTGCTTAATTTAACTTAGAGAATTTTGGCTGAGGTTTGGCCAGTATTCTATGTAGATAAAGTGATTTTAATGAAACTAAGGAAAAAAGATGCCTGTGTTTCCCAGTTTAGTTTCTGAATGCTGAATTATGTTGTACTGATTGAAAAAAACCCAAAACTTTCATCAACTTGAAAGTAGTTGCTTAATGTCTCACACAGGGGTAATCCTCTAAAAGGAAATTAAGGCCAGACACTGTGGTTGGTTTATTCTCTTCCTTCTCTTTTTTTCTTCTTTGCTGTTGTTTAGCAGATCCTGGTTTTAGTTCCTCAAAACGCAGTTTTTGTTGGTTCTCTCTTTCTTGATGTGTAAGATACCACTACTTCTGCAGGATGAGTTTTCCCGCCAAAAATGCCTTCCCTTGCAGTGGTTTGTGCGGCTGGTTCTGCATCCGTGCAGGTATAACCGAAAAGGGCCCGATTCTTGCAGCCTGGCGCTCCCTGCACCCCGGGTATAAAACGCCACCATTCTGATTTAGGTGTCGTTCAACATTAAACAGCGATAAGTGACAACAAAAATGGGGAAAAAATACCAGGCTTTTGGTGTGGGATTGTGCCTTTATGAGAGAACACCTATAAAAGCCTGCTGTCAGGAAACAGCCTATCACTTTTAATAAAAATTTCTGTCCTCAGAACACAGAATTTAGAAACCACAGACTCTTTCACAGTGATACACATGTATGAGGGCTACACTTTATATGGTCAAAATACCACCCTAGTCTCTGTTCCTTAGAAGAGAAGAGGGGTGGAAACAGCCTTTGCCCACTTACGGGGTTTTATCTCCTTTGTGGTGAGTTCTGTGCCGTCGCGGCAGAGGGAGGCCGGAGCTGGCCCCGCTGACTGCTGGGGAGTTACCGCCGAGCGCTCTGGTAAGGAAGTGGAGCCAAGGACCAGATCCTCAAAGATACTTCAGGATCTACTGCCTTTTTAATCACCAACCCACCCTGATTTTAAATAGGAGTTGGGAGCAAGTGCCTTGGCAAATTTTGGATGAGGTGAGCGTCAGGGAGAGGGTGGGCAGGCTCTGGCAGTGTGAGGTGTAACTCCTTTCAGTCTGCTTTTCTTCGTGACCGCTGTGCACTCAGCATAGCTGAGAGAAAACTACCCTGCGCCTGGCCAGTGGTTTTCATTGTGACCCCTTTTATTTTCAGTACCAGCAAAAGGAGATACAGAGTCTACAGGATGCATTCCCCAAATCATTTCTACAGAAAACAGATGGTAAAAGCATGACCTAGGCTGCACCTGATAATTACAGAGGATGTGTTTAATATCAGGGTTCTTGCCTGGAATGCCAGGTCTGGGGACACAGAGAAAACGGAAAGGGATCAGCATCTAAAATTTGATTTGAGTTGTCACAGAAATATTGCACAGGAATAATGCAAAGCTGGGATTCAGAGATGCTCTGAAGTTGCTCCAAGTGGTGCTTGAATCAAGTTTTAGTCCATGACTCACCTCTAAAAAAATTAATATGATTCAAAGATCTACTACCAGACAAAATCTTATGAATGAAGAGATTTCATTGTGTCTCTAGTGGAACTCTGCTCTGAATGAACTCTGCCTTGGACTAACTTATGGGGCCACAGCAAGTTGTTTCCTGTCATGCAATTTGCTTTACTGCAACTGGGCACTGGATCACTGAGATCCTCTGGCACGTCTTTACCATGATGCCATGCTGCACAAACCTTTAACAGGACTTCAACATGCTAACGATCTTGTGCATGGGCAGAAGCCATTCCTTCTCCACAAATTTGATGCATTAAAAGTCATATGCATCATGACAGGAAAATGAGGAAGGTTTCCTTTTCTTTAATAAGTAGTGTTATAATGCAAAGTGTGAAATATGAACCCTGCTAAGATCTTGCAAGAATTCAGGAGGTGTTTGGATCTGCCCATAAGATATGCAACAATAACAAAAGTGGAGAGAAAACCAAGAAACCATCCTATTATATCAGCTGGTTGTGGGTGACAGCACTTGCACATGTCAGAGCTGATTTGTACTACAGACTCCCTAGTTGTCACTGGGCTTCACCCCATTAATGCTGGCTAACCTGATTCCTGCTAACCAGCTGTCCTACAGGAGAGTGTGTGCATGCTCACACTTCTTTCAACGCCTCCAGGAATGGTTATGCTTCAACTTAAGACTGGCTAGTAACAAATCTTCAATGTGCCTGCTGACTGTAGCTCTCTGTAGAAGGGGGCTAAAGACGTTTTAAGGGGGAATAGATTGTGATCCCTGGTTTTGCTATCTTAATCTGAATCTTAAAACCTTTCATCTGAGGGACCCACAAACCTTCTCAGTGTCTTTGCTGGTCAGCATATGGAAAGCTACAGAATGATACAAATACCTTTGCATTATTTTCTTGAAGTCTGCTTGGCTTTTGGGGAGGTAGAAAGTACCAAACGTTGTTAAAGACCTTCCCAAACTTGTGTTGCCTTGGGGAACGCTTTGTTGTTGTGTCCAAATAACAACTAAAAGCAGGAACACTTAAGGCAAAGTTCCCATCAGTACGAATCCAGCAACAACAGCAGCCACCATGCTGAGAACATCTGACAGCTGTCAAATGGGAGGAGGGGGACGGTTCAGTTGGTTGAACAGCTTCCACCTGTACCATTGGCACACAGCTCCTGGGCCCATGAGAGGCAGGGCAGCAGCTGACAGAGGTGCTGGGTGAGGATGGCAGACTCCTCAGATGCAAATATTGAGACAGCACTTGGTGCAAGATACTGTGACTTGTTTTTTGACTGAACCATTACAAGGGGTTCAAACCCTTCAGCTGGTGCATAGTGGGAGGGCTTGTGGCAAGGACATTTGGCTGACATCTTCAAGGAGACAAACATACCAAGTAATAATTACCAGAAAGAAAGAATTTTTTAATATCTACACAGATACAATTGTCTTCTCTTTTTCTCTCTCATTTTCTCCTTTCAGACCATGGTCTGATGGTAGGGTGGGGTAGGAAATGCAGTTACTGGTGAAAGTTCAGATACTGGTGAAAATTACATATGATAGGCAGAAGTTGGGTAAATGAAAGAGAGTGCTCAGTGAGGAGCAAGCAGGTCTGATCACTCCCATGTTACCCAACTAGTGCAGTGCCCATAGTTGAGGGCAGAGGTAGCATGGAGGTCAGAGACGTCCATGGAAGGTGGACAGGAAAAGTGACAAGTAGAAAGAACCTGCCCTCCAGCTGCTCAGCTGTTTATACCTGGTTTTCCATCTGCTCTTCCTTTGGGAGACAGATCCAAAGCTACAGTAGAGACTGGCAAGAGGGAAGACAGGCTAGAAGGGGTCTGCAGGGTTTCTGTAGAGCCACCTGAAGACAGTGAGGAAAAGCTATGCATCATGCTTGTTTTGAACAAGAAGGACAGGGAGAAAAGGTTCTCCTGAAATGTAGATGACAGCTGTCTTTATTAATTCTCACTCTTCTGTTTTTTTTTTTTTTTATACCATTTTTGGACACTTTTATACCAAATAAAAGAAGAATGAGAATCTATGACTTTGGTGGGAATGGTGTCCAGTTATGGCCATCTCCCTGGATTTGGCTTAAGCCGAGTTGTTCCTTTTCTTCCATTCAGATTTATAAACATAGCTAATTCTCCTTGTCAGGGGCTTGGGAACCCCAGCTTTCAACCTCAGGCTCACAAACAACATGAGCAGGTGTCTTTGGCTTCCCTCTCATAAAGACCTGGGAAATTAAATTGAAGAAAAAAAAGTTATCTTGATTGCCAAGTCAAACTGGGAAGTGACTGGAAATATCCACTTTATGGTTTGATGGGCAAACCTATGGTAGTTGCTTTGACTCCATAATGTCTCTCATAATTTTGCTCTCATAATGTCTCTGGTCATATGACTACATAGATTTTTTTTTCATAAGATCCACATGTCATTCTGGGTTTGAAATGAATGCATAAGGAGTGGGCTTAAGATAAATGTAAATAATAGTCTCCTCGTTCTTATTTCAAACATTTTGAATGCATGTCATTGCAACACGTGATGTTTTCTAGCACATTTTTATTTCTGCATTGAGATATGCAGCTACCACACAGTTTTCTGTGATTATGTTTCCCCTCCACACTGTTCAGTTTCTCTTGTCTTGGACCCATCCAACCTGAGGGTTTTTTTCCTGGAAATGGATTTCTCACTAGACATATAATTTCCCTCATGATTTCATGGAATATGTTTCACAAGAGGGGAAGAAGTACAGTTGCTTCTTCAGTTTATGGAGATGTTTTTCTTAGAGGCTCAACATATCCATAAACAGACATCACAGATATGTTGCAATTAAAATCCACCCACTGAATTTAACTTTCGTTTCACTAGTTTGCAACAAAAGACAGGAAAGTGGCCCAATATTGGTAGGTCTGTGACTGACATTAACTGTCTGTCTAGCCTGATTTTCCTGCTGCTGTTTTTCTCAGTGCAGTTCTTCAATCTTCCCTTCCAGAGTCTTGGGAAATACTTCAGGAACATAGAGCGTTGTGCAATCTGAATGGAATTTTCTTTTGAAAATTTGTAAGACTCAGAAACTTTTCATGGCATGGGTAAAGTGTTTCTCACCCAGCTCATCATCCTGTATCTGAAAAGACTGGGAATTCTTTGTGCAAGAGGAGCCAAGGAGGCCATGGAGATATGGGTTTACGTGTCAGTCACCAAGGGCTAGCAAGCCTAAATCCCAACTCCCCTTCAGCTCTGAGCACAGCCTGTAGGTTCCTCCTGGAGCACTGTTGGTGCTGCATGTGCCTGTGCCAGCATTCCCATCCCAGGATGAAGGAGCTCTGCTCCTACATGGGATAGCCACATGACCAGGCTTTCCCTTTCCATTTTCCCATTCTTACTTCTGCTGAATGAAAGGCTGCTGTTCATCTGGAGTATCTTTGTACCCTTATAATGCCTGCCAGGGCTGCAGTGCCAGGATTCTTCCTCAGAGTAGTCATGGCAATGTGCAAGGGAGGTGACCAGGGCTTTTCCAAATCAGCACATTCCTCTCTTAGCTGTGGCAGAGACTGTGTAGGGTGGGTAACAGGATCTGACATGTCAGCACCTGGCCCTATCTTATCCTATACTGTGGGGACTTCTTGTCAGTGAAAACAGTTTTGCCATCATCAAGCCACAGCTGATCTGTCATCTGGGCTCTGCTCTGACAGCCAAAGATGGTTTCAGAGAGTCTCCCCAGCTTGCTACTGGCTAAAGGGTAGGTGAAGGCCTGAAGTGCCTCTTATACCTGATCTCACGATACTTCAGAGGAGTGAGATGCCTCTTCTCCCTTGCTTATTCTGAAGCAAATGTGGAGCAGATAGTGGGGGATCATCTTCCTGATTGTACAGGGAGAGATGTTGGAGGCCAGGACGACGGCCATGTCCCAGTGGTACCAAAAGCACTTGCCCAAAAAGGAACTCTCCATTACTTCTGGGTATCTCTAACTAGAGACTGCCATTCCACCAGGAGCACACAGGTTCCAATGGACAAAGGAGATGAGGTGGAAAAGAGGCAGTGTTCTCTTTCTTTGGCAGATTAAAAGCAGAGAAATATAAAATGGCTAAAGCTTGTCTGGCTTCTTTGTGCCAGACAATGTGTCTTTATGGTAGTCCCTTTCAGTCCTGGATCTCTACATCTTGTCTAGTTGCCTTCATCACTTCATCACTTCATCACTTCATCACTTACTGGTGAGACCTGTCATGAAATAAAAGAACTCAGTTGGTTCTCTGGACTTTTTACAGGCCATCTACTTCTTCCAGAGCTGTCACAGCCTGCAATTCAGGATTGCTAAAAGGAATGGTGCTTACTGGTGTTTAACTGGGTTTAGACAGCTCTCAGGTGAAAGTAAATCTGTGGTGTCCTGCAACCAAGAATGACCTCATTCCTCTTGGTAGGAGTACACAAAAGACGCACCCCGCACATGTGCCCTTCTCGTTCTGGTGTCCACACATGCACACCTCTCAGCGCACTCTCTCCTGCAAACCTGGCCTCACTGTTGTGCTGCTGCATGTTTACTGCATCGCCTGCTTACAAAGGGGAGAAGATCAATTCAAAACAATGTGGTCATGGTCTAAATACAAAGTGGTGCCTCTGCTTTCACTTCCCACATTCTGACACAAGCCTAAGCTAGCCCAGATAGGATGGCAGATGAATGCTATGGCATACAACCCAGTACAGCTATGTGAAATGTCACCAAAATTCACCAGAAAGTGGCAACAGGGAAGCTAGTGGGCTACACAAGGATAAGAGAACTACTGCATCTGAAGATGAATACTTCCTCCTCTTCTTCACACCTGAACGCTGCCTGCTTGCTGTACACAACCCACAGCTCACCGAGATCCAGCCTGTGCGTCAGGCAGAAGTTTGTGCCACCGCTGCAGAGGGGTGCAGCAGGGACAACTTCTAGGTTGCCTTCTTAGAACAACCATGGGAGCTATCTCTGGGAGAGTCATTTCACCAAGGCAGAGCCTTGGGAATGAAGGCCCGGAGTCTCAGATGGCAGAAATCAGCAGCAGTCACCTCTGTGAAGACATGTTGACTGGCACTAACAGAGTTTCTGACCTATGACACATGTCTCTATTTTTTCTCTCAATCCTGCCATTTACACTAGCATTGGTACTCCAACACTGAAATCACAAAATCATGAGACAAACATACATTTATTTTTTGGGATGATGGCTATAATCTGTTCTGCATGTGGTAACACTAGAGGTTCACAGAAGGGGCACAGACTGAACCCTCATTGCTCAAGGTGCTATTCAAACACAGCACAAAATAACAGCTTTTGCTCAAAGAGGATGCAGTCAAAAGCTGAGACTGAGAGTGGACACAGCCAGTCCAAGGGGCATCACAAAGAACTGGTGAGACACCCCTGTCAGTGCAGTGGGCATAACACCCACTGCCTATTTTCTCTGTCTAAACTAACACATCTACATCCAAGCTAGTCATCTGGACTCTCTGTAGTCCAGAGAGAGAGCAAGGCTTGTCTACATGGGGAGGAATCCTGTCCTACAGTAGGAACCTAAGACAGCTCAGACAGCTTCTGCAACTGGAACCACCACTTTCTCCCCGTTGACTATAAAGGGGCTTAAACCACAGGCTCAGATGTTTGCTGTTTCCCACAGCACAGTATGCATGTGGTAAACACATAGCACATACTGAGTAGCATACACAACATGAATGGTAGCACATTTCCTAGAGGAAATGTGGAAGGAGTGTATTTTCCAGATGAAGAAATAAAATGAGATGGAATAAAAACAGCTTCTTGCTCTTCTTCATAGAAAAATGTTTCTTTCAGTTCCTGATAAAGACATTCTCCTTGTGCAGCTCTTAGGAAGTAACACCACCATTTTCCTTCCGCCTATACAGCTCACATAACAGTAGCACCTTGCTCTTAAACTCTTCTCCCCAGCAGTAGCTCTCACTCTGCTCTTTTATGCTCTTTGCTCGCCTAAGCCCCTTCCAGCAGCATGACTTTGTACCATTCCCATGCCTCCTTTATGCCAGAAGTGGCCTGGGATTCCCACGTCTGATTTCTCCTGACCATTTTGTAACAGCTGCTTCAGGTCCCATCATGCCACCTGGGGATGCTCTGAGTTGTGTTCTCCCCTGCTTTGCCTAGGGCATGGTGAGTGCAGAACGCTCCCAGGCCCAGGCAGCAGTTGGGTTTATGCCTCCAGTTTGACCAAACAGAAGGCAGAAAGGTAAAAAAGGAATGAGAGCAGAGGCAGGTCTGCAGTTGTGGTGGCACATGTCAGGAAGAGGCTCCTGCGAAGGCTGCGGAATAGTGGTGCTAGTGAGAGGACGTTTCAGCCCACTGTGCATTCAGAAAGCAATTGCTGGTGACATTTCTTCATGCCCTCCTCGTCCACAGAGAGAAGCTGGCAGGTTCTGAGGTATTATGCTTTTTATTTGCATGTGGGAGGGTGATAAACTAGAAGTGGGGTCTGCTTCCCTGAGCTGAAATAAGCAAGCAAGCAGGGAAAAACCAGCCCCTTTAATCTGACCAAGTATCATAATTTATTTAGACTTTAAACAATCTACACTGGATTACAGAAAGGTAGAAGTTTGCCCACTCTCACCTCACAGAGACTGGGGGGACCTTTGCTTGTCTCTCTCTTTAGCCCTGCTAATGACTCTTGAGAACAAGGGTTTAAGAATACATAGTGTACAAAATGGAGAAGACAGATAGCCTTCCACAATTGCCACAGCAGCTGATCTGCTGAGTAACCGTCTAAAAGGCACATCAGAGAGATTTTCTCTGCAAAGCTGGTTCCTGTGACTGACAGCATCACATGATCCATGGCAGCTGGCTGGTGTCTTGCCTCAGTGCCTAGCGGCTTGTTGTGCAAGCATAAAAGTTTTCTACAATTCAGACATGCTTAGTTTCTTTTAAATGAGGTCTCAATTTTGTTGTCAGTCAAGTGACTTGGCTTCACTTGTGTCATTCTTTTGAAAGTGACTACATGCCTTTTGCTGAGTTGCTTATTCCCATGACCAGAATTCCCCATTTGCTGGGACATGTTGGTCATCGTTGCCCCACTAGGTCTTCTCCAGTGCTGAGATGACCATTACTTGTGTCATCCCCGCAGTAGCTGAGTACTTAGTGATTACAAAGCACAGTATATTTGAAAAAGTCCGAGGTGGGGTTTCAGATTGTCTGGCAACACAGAGAAAAGCCTACAGTTGTCACATTCATGCTTCATCAATTAGCACTCAGCCAGCAAATCTCTTCTCTTGGATCCCTGAGAAATTCTTATTTGTAACCACCTTTGGGTGACTTCAAGCTATTTTTTTACATTTTTCACTTGGAAGTTTTAATATGTCACACATGATTTCAAGCCTTTGCAAACCTTCAGAAACCAGAATACACACGAGAAAACCTGTGTCCATTAGCCCAAATACAAATAACACTTATTTTCTGTGACATGCCACTGACACTCATGCCTGTTGCATTTTAAATAGGCTGAACACCATTTGCATTTATCAGTCTGAGTCACTGGGGCACTTTATCTGTCTTGACATGTTCCTGAGGTACGTGACCTCAGATGAGAGCCTCAGTTGGCTGCAAGGTTAGAACAGCACTTCTGCCATCCTCCACACCTGCAGGACAAAAGACTGATGGAGAAGACAGGCTTTGCAAGGTGAGGACAAGACATGCCTGAGGTGGCCTCATTCTTCTCTGGGTCTCCTCAAATGCTGGCTGGTCCCTGGGACCACTGCCAGTCAGCTCACAGATCTCTCAGTGCTTCTTGTCTCTGCCATATGAGGCATCTTAGCATGGGTTCTCGTGACAGAGGTACCCTTGGAGGCAGAGCAAGGAGGTTAGCCAAACAAATCTTTCCAGAGTATGAAACTTAACAGGACTAAGAGTCTTTTGCAAGTATTTTCTAACCTGGAAGCTGTTGCAGCCAGACCTCAAACCTCAGGGACAGGAGGAAGGTCAGGGAGCTCTAACTGGTTCTCCGGATACCACCTGTCCTCTCTGTTCTGTGCCTGTGCACTCTGTTCTGGGAAGGAGCTGAAATCAGAAAGTGTTCCCAGACTTGGGAAGGTCTTCCAGGGCTTATCAGATGACACTGTATATACAGCCACTGTTAGAGACAACATCCCAGCCACTGCTCTGAAGTGATGGTGACAAAGCAGGATTCTGCTTTTGAAGGGGGTCACTATACTTCACTAAACAAGTTATTTTTTAGTCCATTTAGTTATTCCAAATTGAACAAGAAAACTTGAATTTTGGGGAGGCTGGCCAGAGGCTCAGAGCTATCTGAGCATTATTTTGTCTCCTTATAATAATGCATTGTATAAAGAAAAGACAAGAAGATCCATCCCACTAAATGCATAGTTACATATACAGGCATCCATATACACAGATAGGCAACATTTATGTGCTTACACGATTCTGTCATTTTTACTTGGAAAAAAAACAGACACCTGGGGCAGATTTGCAGACTGCATTTATAATTTGCATCCATAATGGTTCTGGTCCACACACAATGCCCATGTAAGGGGCTGCCCTACCCTTTCTCCATGCTGATTGCATTGAGGTATCTACAGAGCAAATCCTCAAGCTACAAGCTCAAACAACCTGAAGGCTTCTGTGGTGTTAGCTGGTCCTGAGCGTTTGTAGTTCTCTGAACAGCCAAGCATAGTCCCCTTACATTGTACTTAAAATATGCTCAAGGATGGGGAAGCCCAAAAAAATCTGGGTGGCAGAGGCACTCAATAAGAATGGCATACCTAGTGAATGAGGCTAGCACTTTTATTAGCTCTGGAGGTCTTACCAGCTTTCTTCTACTTCCTGATTTTAGAAACAATTTGAGGAACATTCTTTCTTGGGCTATTCTGGAACTTCTGCTTGTAGTTGCAATTGAAACCAAGATCTGTGAAGACCTGTGGTGGTGGTAAGCCCCTACAGATGACCACAGCTAACCTCTGTATCCAAACACTCAGCAGCTCATGGAAGCCTTGAACTGAGCTGAATTTTCAGCTTCAGCCATCTCACCGAGGAAAAACAGTGTACATAAAACATAGTAACATAGGAAATAGCAGGTTGGGTCAGGCTCGCGAGCCACCTAATCCAGGTTTCTATCTCTAATGGCAAATGATGCCACTTGCTTCAGAAATAATTGCAATTCTCATGCCTTTATAAGAAGGTTTTTCTTCCAAGCCCCTAGTTTATTAATTTTATTTATTCTTGACAAAAATGTATAGAAGAAGGCTGTTTTAGGTCCTTATTTCATCAGAAACTGTTTCCCTATTACCAGTACTTCAGCTTCTGTCCCCATGGGCAGAAAAGCAGTGTTCAAAGGAAAGATTGCTGGTAAGGACCCAGAGTGTTCTTCTGGGGAATCTTCTACCCTCCAAAATAGCATCAATTAACAAATGTTTGTCTAATCCATGCAAGCTGTGACACATATGGTGCCCTTTTGCATTAAGTTGTAGCAGCAGGACTCTGAACTTGCTGTCCTTGAAGAGAAAAGAGCCTTTCTCTCTGCCGAAGCCTATGCTGTTCATGCCACTCAGTTCTCTTGGTCATATCCAGAGAGACCCTTATCTTGGTTTTTCTTTGTAAAGCAGCATACAGTCGTGTTAAAGAATGACTAACAAAGTGAATTTATGTCTTCTGCTATTGCTTTAGTCTTTTCACACAACATAAGCAAGATGAAAAATGATTGAATGGGCTTATACTCAAAATTATGAGTTTAATTTCTCTTTTTTCTATGAAGAGCCCTTAGTTATACCTTTTTAATGGTCTGCTAAAGAAGGTAGATGAAAATGTTTCCATTAAAGGTGCAGTCTTTCTTCTCCTTTAAGTGTCAGCTGCTAAGTTACCATTTACTTTCCTTTGCCACCCAAGAAGGGGCCAAGAAAAACAAAGACAAGATTTACATTTGCCAGTACCTTTACCAGTATAAAAAAAAAAAAAAAAGGCAAAAACCCACTCCAAAGAACCAGGAAGGATTGTTGTTTTTCTGTGTGTTTTTCAGCAGAAAAAGAAGCCCAGATCTGCACTGTAGTATCACAAAAGTGATGCTGCAAATCAGTTTTAAGAATTCTGCCTATAGGTATTATGTAGGGGAATTTCTGATGGGAAGTGTATCTAATACAATAACTGAAACTTTTTTAAGTACCCCAAACAATGGAAATGAAAAACTACATCTGAACTGACTGTGAGAAGAAATTAGATAGGAATACATTTAGATCTTTCTGTTCTTTTTCAGTCAGCTCTCTCTGATAAGTCACTTCTCAGCAGAAATGAGTACCATTGATGGGAAACACAAGATGCACTTTGTCCATCAGTACAACAATATATTGCAATTGAGGCTGCAACAGGAGGTGTAGCCTATTATTTCCCAGACCTTCAGAATGATCTATTAAGTTCCCCCCTGAGTAATTTAAGAAGTGTGGGCTTTATGAAGAAGTGTTAACTTGTTTGAATGTAGGAGGAAAGCAAAAAGTCAATGAAATGTGGTAGGCTGGCTGACCTGTGCATGGGCTGAATGTTTTGCCTGTGTGAAGAGAAAGGCTGTCCAGGGGCGTTTGCAGTTTAAGACTGTAGCAGACACTCTTTCAGGAAAGCTGGTATTTTTTCTCCCCCACAAAGAATTAGAGCTTAGGCTGTTAATTTTACCTGAGGAGAGGGTCTTTCTAAGAACAAAAGCAAAGCCTTTGGGCCCTGCAGCACAGATACCCTTCCTCCAGTGCTGCCAGGAAAAAGAACATTAGTCTGATTTGTGGTGCACGTCCAAATACATGGCACAATTACCTGGATGGGGTGTATGAGCCACAGAGAGTTTAGATGCATGCATGCAGAACAGTTGAAGGAAAAAAACCCAACCCCAGAACCCAACTGAAAAACAAACACCAGATGCCAGGGTAGACCGTACTTCACAAGCTATTCTGTGCCTGCTGGCATTCAGAATACCTTTCCTTCTATTGCTACAAAAAAGCTGTCCTGGTCCGCTGGGCAAAAGCTTTGTTAAAAGTGAAAGCCAGCTCTATTTACATCCTAGATTGCAATGCACCCAGCTGGCATCTGTTCAGAGCGGCAGCATTTTCTGAATAATGGCGTACACAGCATAAGAGATTTCTGATGCATTTTTGTGAGAATAAAGGGCTTAAGAAGCATTGCTCCCCTCAGGGTGCCTAGCCTCCTTCATTTTCCTCTATCTGTGAAGCTTACAAAACACAAGAGCTGGGACCCTGAAATGAACACTTCACCCAGCAGAGTCTAGAGGAACATTTATGATCCGTGAAGCTGATGAAATGTATTTAAAGGTTGGACCTAACTTTTTCTGCCATGTGGGCTTCCCTATAGCTGTGCTAGCAGTCCCCCTCATACCAAGCTTGCGCAGGGAATTTCCCTTTCTGCTTTAGTATCCTCCTGATTTATTATATTTCAAGGCTTCTCTAAAACAAACAGAGCTGCTGGCTCTCTCACCTCCACTTGTTTTGAAGGACCTGCTCATTAGATAGCATCTGAACCACAAACTGTCTTACCAAGATCTGAATGGAGAAGTCCAACCAGAAAAGTGGAGCTGGAGGCAGAAAAGCTGCCCCCGGCTGAACACCGGTGTGAAAGGGTGGTGGACATCAACGGCTTCCTCAAGCACAGGCTTTGTGCAAGTGACTCTCCTGAAGCAAAAGCTTGTGCCCTTCATATATCAATCAGGAAACATCAGATGGCTGATTTGAAAACCAGTGATGAATGCTTAAATGCTAGAAAAACCGTCAATTGTTTTGTATAAGGAGAGGTTACTGTGTCGGTGTGTTATATAGAGAGGTCGGTGTGTTATATAGAGAGAGCCTGGGTTTGGCCTCTGAGGGTGGGCACGCTTGATCGACTCTGATGTTGTTGATCTAGCCATGAGCATGATTATTATGGACCTTCCTTGTTCGAGCGCCGTGCCTGGGGCTCAACCAAATCAGGGCACCACAGCTGAGAGAGGGACCAGGTTTCTGCCTGAGCAGGTTGTAGCCTGGGCACAGCAGGTGCCTGGGGTCCATGCAAGGAGGTTACCAGTTTGAAGGGATCTGGTACCTGCTACCACTTTCCTGGGACATCTTTTAATGAACTAAGCATAACAGCCTGGAGGTCTGCATGAGTAGGCTCTCTGAAGTTAGGATGGGGGTGGGTTTCCCTGGGGGGAGGACAGGGGCAGTGGCATGCCCACTTGCAGGGCCGGGGTTAGTGAGCAGGGTGCTGATGGGGCAGCTGCAGCCGCTCGACTCTGCTGACCCCCCAGCCAGCTCCGCGGTGAGCCCCTGACAGGGGAAAAGTGGTAAATTTCCTGAGGAAAAATAGCTTAGATTTCTGTCTGTGCAGAAAGAAGGGAGGACTGAAACTGTTTTGGAAATGATTTCTGCATCATGAAAAATTTAACTGAATACAAAACGCTTTCACTGAAAAAGTAAGGTTTCCTCAGCTGAAAACCAACTATTTGAAATGTGAGTCAACTTCTCGCTTTTCTTCCACTTTCAGCAAGAAAGTCCCCAGCAGCCTGCCAAAAATAAGATTTTGAGCCACTTTTCTTAAGAAATCAAGCCCCTTTCAAATTTCTTTTTCAAGCCAGCACCAAAAAGACCTGTTTGTTTTCTCTGGTGTAGGTCAGTAAAAGCGGAGTCACAGATTTACCCGGCTCGCCCGTGGCTGGCTCAGCAGGGCTCCAAGCACAGCCTGATTTTTGCTTTCGGTTTGGCTCTTAGTTCACTCATGCAGAAGTTGAACTTTGAGAAATCCCCGAAGACAAAGCCCGGCCACAGTACTACAATTAGTCAGGTGCAGGATTTTCCCATCATTTGTTTATAACTGACTGGAGAGTTTCTTGGGTTTTTTTGTTATTTTTCAAAACACTCAAAGTAGGGGGGTTTCAGGGATTATTTTTGGAGCTATTATTATATATATATTTTTATATCATATATTTCATATATGATATAAAAAAAGAGAAGTATAAGAAGTAAGAAAATCCATTTGACTTGGTATTTGTGAGGCATAACCTGTGTACACATTTTCTTGTGTAGAAGTAGGGTTACTGCTGCTGTTAGCCAAGGGGAGATGGATGCTCATCGCTGGGTTTCTGGGAGGCTGTGATCGAGGACCACCACGGGGTCAACCCAACAACTGCAGATAAGAGCAAAGTGTGGCTGGCTGTAGTTAAATATTGCTGTTTGTCCAAGAAAGGGAGGAGCTGTCTCTTTAGATGCCTCTGGATGTGTTTGGTCCCTTTTAGTTGCTTATTCTTTTCCTGTCTTGCAGTTGAACCCTTATTTTTGCAATGAAGCAGCGGAACTGGCACATCAGAGATACAGTCTGAGCCAGAAGGGCCAAGAATAAGACCTGGCCTTGGCCTTGCAGAGGACATGAGCAGCACTTTGGTGAGGCTGGTGGAAACTGTGCTCAGGTGAGGACTGCAGGATGGGGGAACATCAAGCAGAAAAGTGATTTTTTCTCATTTCCTCAGGAAAACAGGTAACATGGACACATAGGTTCATCCACAAAGCCAAGAGAGTCCATGAAATCACCTAGTCTGCTTGCATGTCCACAATGGAATTTCAGCTGGTTAGTTTTGGAGTGAGCCCAGCCAGGAATGCATGCTTGACTACAATACTTCTGCTTTTACTTAACACATACACACACACCCCAAAAGGCTTTTCCTTTCAAATTGGAGATCTTAGCAGAGAGACCACCATTTAGCTTGATATTGTATTCACCACGGTTCAAACGTTCATAATGACTTTACTAACAATGCAGTTATTTCCACATGTTATTTTTCCCAGCTTGTACAGCTACCATTTCCCCTAATGTCTATTTCTCCTACTTTCAAGAGCCTCTTGTGGCAGCTCTACATTTCCTCTACATGAATGAATCCACACCCATACTCTGAGTCATCTCCTAATCTTCCCTGTAGTAATTTATCTGGGCTGATATCCTTCAGATTTGCACTGTAGAGCTTTCTCAAACCCTGCAGCAGTTTTTATGGGACCTTTCTGCAGTTTTGTCAAGTTTCCAAATCCTTTAAAAAATACAAACACCAGTGTATTGGAAGTCCTTCAGTTCCATTGTTTCAAACACTCTTCTAAGGCAAAATTAATCTCCTTACTTCTGCTAATTGGTTTTGATATACCCAAAGGTCACACCACGATCTGAGTGTATAAAAGCTTCCTTACAGTTGTCTCGCTAATAAACAGCTGAAAGAGGCTTTCAAACAAGCCAACTGTCCCAGCTTCCATCATCTACCTGAATTAGAGTGAGACATGGACCACTGACACATGGAGAGTAGACGTGCTGTGCATTCCCTAGCAAAGCTGAAGCTGGCTGCCATGGGCCATGCAGACACTGATGGACAGGTCTGTCCGTAGATGCTGGGGGCCTTTGCAGCAGATGTCTTTGGCTGCAGAAGAGGTGGGGACAGCTGTTACTTGGCTCTGGGGACACCAGGTCCCACAGCATCTTCATGCCTGCAGTCTCAGGGAAGCTCAAATTCATACCCAGGCAGAATATTGCTGGTAAATCTCCTGGAGATGTATGGTTATATGGTTACACAGTGTACAGCTTGACTCACAGAGGAGATGAGTCATTTTGATCAAGAACATTTTGAAGAAGTAAAGGACTTGCATACAGTTGATACACAGTGAGGACAGGGCTAAGGCATCCTCCTGGATGAGTTTTGTGGGGTCAGGCTGAGTACAAGAGGCTTATGAAAACAATAGTTGACAATATTTATATTATTTTGCTGGATGATATTGTTCAGTAAAAAATAGATGCAATGAGTTTGACTAAATCCCTCCTCCTGCCCAGAGGTGGGCAATACAGTGGGACTTCATTTTGACCTTAAAGCAAATAGGATTTTGCTTTGATGGCTATAACTGATTTAAAATGAAATTGCCCATCCACTGATGGACAAGGGTTGCATGGAAAGCAGCAAGGAGGCACTTTATCCTCCAGTGGGAGCTCCTCAGTTCCCTTGCTTTTCACTGGTTATGAGAAATCTCAGACTGCCATTTCTTTCATATGCAAAACCATATTGCCTCAGGCTGCAGATTAATGGGGCTAATTTCCGCACCCAGGTCTCTTCTCATTAATCTACCAATACGTGTGGAGCAAGGGAAACACCGTGACTGTGCCACAGCCCTCGTTTTCTCAATGCCTGAGTTTTGAAAGATGTAATGGGAGGCTAGGAACTTGCCAGTTAGCTTCTCAGCAGTGGACAGTGATGTGTGACTGCTGCCTGGGACAAGAGAGGAGGCAAGGTTAGTGTTTGAGGATTGATGTAACAGGTCCAGCAGCTGGGCTGTGTTTCCATATAAAATCCAAACATGCAGGCTTATCTGCAGTATACCTGGGTCCTCCATTGGCTTGGATGGCCTACAGACACTTGCACTTGCCCTGGGAAGGGCAGTAAGGACATCTGCTTCTGGCAAACCCTGGGTCCATCCGTGGCCACAGATCCTCCAGGGAGCTGGGTTGAGACTACCTCAGGATACTGCACCTTCCAGTCTGCCCTCTCTTATGGAAGGTTAAGCAGCACAGATGGATTTTCTACCCCATTTACACCTGGTTCCCATGACAAGATAACAAATCTTCAGCAACCTCAAAAAGAGCAGAATCAGAGCAATACAGTGTGAAGCACACCTTGAAGGTGTACGAAGGTTCTCCTATATCAGCCAACTACAGCTTCATCTGCTTGTTCCCTGTCTCGCTTGTGACTTGTTACATGTCTTTTCCTCTGCAGAGCAGGTGACAGGGTCACGTGTGGAATGAGAAACATGAACGGTACTCCAGTAACACCCTTCTCTTGTGCAATGAGAGGAGAACACCCCCGTACACCATACACGGTGCTTCCTCCCAAGGCTCTCACTTGTGCTGTCGGCTGCATGGTACCAGGGAGCTCAGGGCTGCTGCAGATTTTCAAAGGTTTTGCTGCTTTGGGTGACATTTAGCTATTAACCAGTTTTGTGGAGACTGAAGTAAAAGGTGCCATTTGTGGGAGGTGATGTGTGGATGGGAGAAACAGTAGCAGTAGTAGGTGTCACGCAGTAAGAGCTATCTGGTTGTGTTTACCCCTTTATACCTTGGTTTTCTTAAGGAGAGAGCCTTTCTGGGTCCCTGGCACCCATACGAGGCTGCAGGCTCTCATGCTTGGCTTAACCTGGGTGCTAAGTACTCCTGGGCCTGGCTAGCAGGAGATTGCCTGGCAGTAGAGGCAGAGAATGACTGCATGGCTGGGCTTAAAAGCTTGCAAATGTGGGAGCCCAAGTGGGGAGTGGGTGGAAACCTTCAGGATCCATTCATGCTGGTGGCTGAAATAACCCGTGCAGGCTGACACCATGGCATGGTTTGATGCTGATCTCCACACAAACCTGGAGCTATCTCACCCTGCTGAGGTGAGATTGCCCGGGTCTCCTAGCTTAAGTGAGCACCCAAGGCTCTATGTCAGGGAACAGACAATGCTTCAGGCATAACTGAGCAAGAGGATGATGAGTGTTACTTGGCTCAGCTCAGCCCTGGGGCTTGTCATAGCACTGAGGTGGCACCCCAGCCCTCTGGCTCATCTTGTGTGCTCTTAAAGGTGCCTGTCGCCACTGGCACAAGTGCAATGCACAAGTACATGCCAAGTGCAGTTACACTGGGGTAACAACAGGACCCAGCTCCCAGCCGCTTTTTGTTCACCCATAAATCTCAGTATTCCTCCCCGGAAGGATGCTGAAGAGGAGGATGAAGAGAGTTTCCCGTGGCATGCAGGAAATCAGCAGCGCAAGTGGGACTGGAAGCAATGTGGAAAAGGAAAATGCCAAACTTTCCTAAGCCTGAAACATTTCACCTGAAACATAAAGCCTGGCTTCTCTCTGGCTTTAGCTTGGAGTCCCACCTAGGTCAGCTCTGGGCACTGAAGGGGGCCTGCACAGAACAGCAATGTCCTCCCACCACTGCAAGTCAGAGGAGCTTACCTTCAAGACCACCGCCAGCAGGTGCACAGATTTGCTTTTCCTGGGCTAGGGGGGACCCTGCAGCCCAGGCACTGACAGGGTCTCCCCTGGACACAACTGAATGCAAGGTGCAAGGCTGGTAAAAGGGGTTCCTTGGCAGGGTTACAAAGGACTTGGAGGCACGTGGCTAAAGCAGGGCTGTGCGAGGCAGTGCCAGGGGACTCCAGGAAGCAGGAATATGGAGAGGGACAGGGACACGTTCTCCAGACAGCTTATGGGCTGCCACCGCTCAGTCCCGGATGCAAAAGTGATTCAGGCTCTCAAGATGCCTTAGAAAAAGAGACTGTGATTGCTTGAACCATCCGTGCTGGAGCTGATGAGACAAGCAATGAAGGAGGTGGTTGGGTGTGGGTCTAGGCCTCCAGAGGGCTGCTGCTCCCCAGGGCACGGGGGCTAGCATGCAGTTTCTACACTGGTGTTAGCAATCCTCCCACTCCCCCAGTCATGGTGAGAACCCATCGCAAATACAGGGCTGGGGACCTCCTGTCAGGCTAAGCAGGGGAGGTATTTTCTTGCTTGCTTTCACTCCTTCTGCCTGGTTTCTTTCCCACGGGTGTTAATCTGCCCCATGTTCAGCGCCTTCTCCTGATCTTTCCTCCGTGGGCTGGCCGAGGTGATGGGAGCTGACACCGGGAGAGCCAGCAGGGCAGGGCAGAGCTGCCATGGAAAGCAGTGCCTGTGGGTGCTTTGCACGCAGAGAAGCATGAAAAGGTCCTGTGGTGTTTCTTCCAAGAGTAAATGGCTTTGCCTTCATGCTTGGTAAGAAACCTTCCACCCCTACAGGGTGCACTGTGGGTGGCCAAGGTTGAAGTCAGCACCTGTGGGGAAGCCGGGGTTGCCCTGCATGCCCCAAAGGCAGCTGTGTGCCAGGGCCACCCGAGAAGCATCCTGCAAAACCAGCTCAAGGGTTGGGGTGCTGCACAGGGCAGCCCCGGTGAGAGGAGGTAGGAGTGCTGCTATCGCGGGTGCCTCCCAAATGCTCATGCAGCACCAGGGAATCTCACATCCAGGTCTGACCTATGAAACGAATGGGGCAAGGTGGGTTTACTGGGTGGGGAAGGTTGCTGAAGAGACCAGGGCTGCACCCCTGGCATAGCCAGGTTCTGCCCATGCCCTGAGCTCAGGGCAGAGGACGGTCCCGCGTAGTGTCCTCACCCAGCGTCTGGGGAGATGCCAAACACAGGCTGTGGCGATGCTGGCGCGTTGCATGGGCCTAGTTCCGGGGCAATCTGCCGTGGGGCAGTCCATGCCTTTGCCAAGCAGGGGGACCTTGTCCAAGCCACCCACTGGGGATGGCCAGCTCATGCCAGCCTCCGGATGGTGCCAAGGAGCTACTGGCAAGGGCTGGCTGGCCCAGGCAGAGCCGTGCTGAAAACACCTGAACACTTTCTGAGAGGGATGATCCTGGGCCAGTGATGGCACAGTCACTGAGCCAGTCCCCAAGAGCACCCTGTGTGCTAGCAGAGCTGGTGCCCAGGCAAGCCCAGGGTGGAGGCTTTGCTGGCAGGAGAGCTCCATGGGCTGCCTTGGTGCTGCCAAGCATGGGGAGGTCCTGGCTGGAGGCACTGGAGGCATCACCAGCCATAGCAGGGTTACCGGTGCTGCTGGCAGGCTTGGGAGCACAGGTCCCCTGCTCGTCATTGGGCTGTATGTGCCTTTCCAAGATTTCCGAGTGCAGCAGCAAACACTGTGTGGAAAATTGCTGAGTTGGAAGGGACAGCAATTAACTAGGGGGAGGCATCAGCAGGGATTCCCCCCATAGCCAACCTGCGACCCCCATCAGAGCAATGCTGCTCCCCTTAGCCCCTATCCCAGCCGGGTGTCTGCTGCCAGTCCTCCTGGGCCCAGGGTTCCAATGGTCCCCGTGCCAGCATGCTGACGGCTCTGTTGCCCACCCCGGCAGCGTGGGGGAAATGCCAGGCATGAATGTCAGCCTTGGGACGCCTACAGCATGTTTCCTTTCCACCAGCAGACAGGATGTAAGCTGTCATGGGTGTTAATTAGCCTTCCCCGAGACCTGCAATGTGGTGCTCCTGATTTTCGTCAGCACATCTCTCAGTCTGAGGCTATCTCTTTTCAGACTAGTCTTGAGAGGACCACAGCACTGGAGCCCCCATCCCTCTAAGGCTTTTTCCAAGCTCTCTTGTCTAGGTACAATGTTTTTCAAAAACAGGCAGAATCCTGTATTTTAAAAGCATCCCGTGAGTGCTGCAGAGTGCTGGCTGTTTCTGAATAAAGTCTGTCCAGATGTCTGCAGTACTGCTGGACTCAGCTAAGTCCTAGATGTGTCCAGTAGCAACATTGCACTTGGCCCTGCACATTTCTTGTGGCATACAGATGGGAATAGCTGTGTGTATGCAGAAAGGTGAGGAAAACCTTTACTGGCTTTCCTGAGAACTTCATTTAGAAATAAAATGAAATTGTTAGCTGTTTAGAGACAAGTTGGTTACAACTGAGGCTTGGACACATAAAATTTTCACTGCTTTGAACAAGTTGTGTTGGTGGAAGCACAAACTCTGCCCTGTGTGGAATAACTATGAATCAGCATCTGGGAGGGCGGCAGCTGCTGCCCAGCAGCTGGATGCTCCTTGTTACTGGCCACTCAGTGAGTGTCCTGCTCCCACTGGTCTGCAGGTAAAACAGAGCAAGTGGTTTTCTCCAGCGGGAGATATCCAGCTTATTTCAAATCTCATCCCTCAGCACTGTAATAAAGAAGTAACAGGCTTGGTACCAGAGCTGTGAGATCCCACCCACCAGCCTATGCTGCTGGCTGTAACTTCCAGACAGGGAATGGTGACAAGTAAGAACAGGGCAGTAATGCCTGAAGTCCCTCCAGTCATTGTAAAGCTGCGTGTATGCTTTGGTGCACTGGTCCACTGCAACCTGGCCAGCTCTTGTCACACCAGCAGTGTGGGCTCTGCAGGCCATCCTGCTGCAGGCTGAGCCCTGTATGGGAACACCTCAGCTCCAAATTCACCCCATCGAATTCATCTGATCATAGTCCCCAGTGACTGGTCTTGGAGCCACACATATGTGTATGGTCACATCAGTGGCAGGGTGGCATTGTTTCAAAACGTGCTTAGCTTTCTTTGTGTGAAAACCACAGTTCTGGTGTTCATTGAATAAATCTGGATTGCAACTTTCACGAGACTGTAATTTATCAAAAGCACAAAGAGGAGTCACGCATGCCATTTCTAGAACGCACATGAAAGTTAGAAAATTGGTAGAAAGAAAGGTTTAAGGTCTCTACCAGCAATGATGACATGTTTTTCCCACTGAGAACCTTTTTAGTTTGGGTGATATTTTTAGTGTTGTTTTTTTCAATGAAAACGTAACATTTCCAAAGAAAGCAGACACCTTCTATAATAATATCAGCCAGCCTCTGAGTTTCTCATCAGAACAGCTTCTGTGAAGTGTTTTGAACCAACCTGCACGAGAAGATGAATGTTACTTCTGTCTTTATAAATAGGCCAGTTTTCACAGAACTCTTTCTCAACTAAACTGCTCTCACTTAATATGAAGTACTTTCACTTATTACTTGTATTACAAAAAAAGAGTGATCCTGCATGGATCAATCCTGTTTTGCTATCAGCTTATAAAGGGACAAGTCTGAAAAACTTCATCTTTTGGGTTTGCTCCAGGTCTCTGCAGTTCCTGATTGTCTTATGCCTACCTCCAAATCAATCAGCCCCATCACTGGGTTGAGTTAACTATCCCTTTCCTCACCATATCCCTCTGAGGAAAGGCAGCATTATTAACCCCATGTTACAGATGGGGACTTGTGGCACCGAGAGATGAAATGCTGCAGATGATACAGGTCATCTGGACAGAGCAGGGAGGGGATGCCCACGCTTACCTCGTAAAGCAGCACCCTACCCACTATGCTTCCATATAGCTGGTGTTATGATAGTATTATTTTTTTATTACTTATTTTCCCATCAGTCAGTCTATGAAAGAAAACACACAGTGCTATCGTTAGCTGGTTAAACAAGAGAGCTAAAGCATTTAGCTAGCATAAGCACACAAAGGATGAAAAATGGAAGGAAAGAGTAAAAGTGAATGAATAGAAAAAATGAAGGGCAGGAGCAGCATGGCTGTCCAAAAGTAGTAGGAGGGTATAGAAAGGAAATTGGAGTTTTAAGCTGACCCATAAAACTCTATAGTGTTACCAGCAACCCCACTGATTTTGCCCTCAAAGATTTTGTTTTGCAACAACCTTCACTTGACTCATCTACATCTGCCCACTTCAGTCCTGTGGCCAGCAAGAAACCCTCCCACCTCCTTTAACCACAGCCTTTCACACAAGGGTCTCTGCCGTCAGCCCCCAGACTCTGCGTGACTCACCCCCTCTGCATCTCTGCCCACTCTGCATCTCTCTACAGATATTTCCCTGAGCTTTCTCAGCTTGGCAAGTCCGTCACACCATTCGGGGGGGGGGGGGGGGAAAGAATAAAAAAAAAA
>JAVJGJ010000059.1:49581600-49592333 GCA_035590215.1 Microhierax caerulescens | reverse complement strand
GGGCTGGAGAGGGGGCACAGCTGCGCCTCCCGTCAGGTACCCATCACCAGCTAACAGAGAGGTGCTGCTGTCTCCTTCCTATAGAGATATCAACAATCCCTTTTTCCTGCAGGCTCCTGGAGTTTGTAGGGCTTGAGGTGGGGGTGGGGGTGTATGTGATAGTACTTCACTTGTAACACCTAGTAAATTATGGCATTAAACAGAGCAGGGAGTCCTGGGTACTTGTTCAGTATTTGAGTTTCACCTGCCCACCTGGGCTGTAGGATGATTCTGGGCTCTGAGATGGAGCCATATGGCAAGCCAAGAGGTGTCACAGAGAGCCACTGCACAGGCTTCAATCAGGAATGTTTCCAGTGAAAGGAAAATGTGTTAAACAGCCTTTCTCACAGTCTGACAGCTCCTGATGTTCATGTCAAGAAACAAATGCAAAAAATGTGCTCACTCTGAAGAGAGACATAACTGAAGAATAATTAACTGCAAGTGCTCATACAGCACAACTTGCCCAGTTCCCCAGGTGAGGAATGCTCAAAGGCTCAGATTTCTGCTACCTGAAGACCAAAGATACTGCTTCCCTTCCTGCCTCTCCTCCATAAGCTTTTCTTTTAACACATACTGAGCCTACTTGCAACACCACCGTGTCCAGTTAGCAGTGCCATTTGACTAACCAGACTGAGTTTATTGGAGAACAGAAGGGAAATCAGGGCTTTGCAGTGAAGTAGCTGCAGTTCAAATGATACGTGTTCCTCTGCTTACTGAAGAACAGTTTAATGAAGGAAGGAGGCACTGCTGCTAACGTTCAGCAGGAATTTCCCATCGGTTTGGCTAGGCAAGCCATGACCTGTAGTGAAATAAGGCAGAAAATACTATCACAGCCATCTCTTCTGCCTGCTTCAAAGGTTTTGTTACCCCAAAGAAAGAAGAACAGTTGGAAAGCAAAAGATCTAAATGATCTGCAGGGAAAACTGCCAATGGAGGCTTCCCAACAGCATAGGCACAAACTAACGTGAACGAGGAGCCAGCACTGGCAGCCCTTGCCATGGAGGGGGAGAGATGGGAGGAAGAGGCTGAGCTCCTGCTGGGCTCACACAGGCATGGTGGGAGGGTGAGAAGAGTAACTGGGGGCAGTGCCAGGAGGTGCAGCTCCCACCGCCTCTCCCCTCCATCCCCTCTACAACAGCAGCCCCTGCTCTGCACCCACAACTCTGCCGTCTCAGCCACCCCAGGCACCGGGTGGTTGCTCCCTCGTCTGAGACTCTTCTGGGGCCCTCTGGCACAGGACACTGACAGTGCTATATGACAGACCTGATACATGTATAGGCAAGCCAAGGTATATCGCCTTGCTCCTGGGCATTAAACATCTGTGCAGGCACTGTGTATATGGCACACAAGTACGTACCTGGCTGAAGGCAACCATGGCTTGCTCAGACCTTTGCTGAATAAGAGTGATGGTGCTGAACACCGTCGGGAAGGAGCAGTCTTGAGGGGCTGAAAATGAGAATGAGTTTATCAGTTTCCATCATCCAGCAAAGCTCCCACAAAGGTGAGGGATCTGAGCATTTAAAGGAGTCATTGCTACAAAGCATCTATGGGAAGAGGATACAGTCTGTGCTCCTGACTCCTGAATGCTGCCGAATTTCCCTCGAGTGCCAGGGCTCCAACCCCCACCACAGTCAGCACAACAGCCAGGCACGGCTGTGCTGGCCATGGCAGGTGCACAGCTGCAGCACCGTAGGCAAAGCCTTGGGGCCACCAGCCGAGGCACCCCGGTGGGTGTCTGCCCAAATTAAGGCAACTCCAGAACCAGTGCCTGCATGGGGGCTGCTCCCCCCGAGCTTCTTTAACAGGCAGTGAGGAGATATGGGCGCTTGCAGGGCACTGTTCTTCCTTCTCAGCTTCTGCAGCCAGCTTTGGGAGAAGAGGAGCCGTGGCATTTCCCAAAAGTGCCCGCTGCTCCGCACTGACTGTGAAAGGCCCCTGGAGCAGGTGGGCTGGGTACAGACCTCTGTGTTCTGTAACGCGGGGCGAGAGGACCCTGTTCAGCCAGGCTCCCAGCCGGGTGCCGTGCAGAGGTAACCGAGCTGGCCGCCTCCTGCGAATCCATGGGGGAGCTGCCTGCCTCCTGAAGAGCTCAAATCCCTCAGATCTGTACTTTGGGACAGTGGGCTCTGCATGGCCACCCGCCATCCAAATATGAGCACTAGTGCCAGGGGACAAGGCTATTTCAGGAACAAGTGACACAGCAAGGGAGCATCGGAGACAAGAAATGGCTCCTTGCTGCCAAGCGTTGACATGAAGCCGATAAAGGGCAGGTTACTGCCCTTCGGGGGATGCCTGTCTTGGTAAAGTTGTACTTGCAGTGTTATTTTTAGATACTTGACAAGCAAGTTGGTATATTTACAGACAACTTTCTGAACATTTGGCCTCATTTACTAGTGGAAAAAGAATGATTAAAAACACCATCTGCTTTTATCGAAACTTTGTCCCAAATTAATCAGATTTTCAGCAGCTTTCACCTCTGACTCTCAATTTTTACTTGAGAAGGTTATTAGCAGCTGTGCTGGTTTTGGCTTGGATAGAGTTAATTTTCTTCACAGTAGCTGGTATGGGGCTGTGTTTTGGATCTGTGCTGGAACCAGTGTTGATGACACAGGGTTGCTTCAGTTTTTGCAGAGCCAAGGTCTTTTCTGCCCCTCACCCCACCTGCCAGCGATCAGGCTGTGGGGGCACAAGGGCTGGGAGTGGACACAGCCGGGACAGCTGTCCCCAACTGACCTAAGGGATGATCCATACCATGGGACATCATGCTCAGAATATGGAGATGGGGGGAGAAGAAGGAACGGGGGAACATTTGGAGTGATGGCATTTGTCTTCCCAAGTAATTCTATGTGTAATGGAGTCCTGCTTGCCTGGGGATGGCTGAGCACCTGCCTGCCCATGGGAGGTCGTGAATGAATTCCCTGTTCTGCTTTGGTTGTGTGTGTGGCATCTGCTTTACCTATTAAACTGTCTTTCTTTATCTCAACCCATGAGTTATCTCCCTTTTACTCTTCCAATTCTCTCCCCCATCCCACCGGGGGGGTGGGGGGCAGTGAGTGAGCAGCTGTGTGGTGCTTAGTTGCTGGCTGGGGTTAAAGCAAGACAGTCCTTGTAGTAGCCCAACATGGGGCATGAAGAATTCGAGATAAGCATAGTAATTGGGAGAAGTAACAAGCAAAACATGGACCAAACATTGCTAGAGAGTTGAATTATTGTGGGGAATTTCTTCCGAGGGTTGGATCAACCCAGCACAGCAGCATACTGCTCCATGCTGTTTACAAATGGCAGACAAGCCCCACTACCTGTGTGTGCAGATCTTCTCTCCTGGGAGAAGTGGCAAGGTGGCCTCAGTCTTCTGCTGGGGAGTTACAGAGGAGAAGGTGAGAGTATGTGTGTGCACCACTGCCAAAGCTGGAGGTGAGATGAGAACTGAGTAATTTTCTAGAGGGCAGAAACCAAGTTCTCATCAAGTTGGTGCAAACCAGCCCAGTGCAAAGGTCAGGCACCTGTGTAACACGGAGCAGAGCTGGAGGCACCGTGTGCTCCCTACGGGTGTTGGGGACCGAGGCCTGTGAAGGGTGATGGGGAGTCAAGCCAGCTGAGACTACCCCTGTGGTACCCCAGCCCATGTAGACAAAAGCAAATGCAGTTTCCCAGAGCAGATGAATGATGCTGTTCCAGTTGTCATCAGCAGAGAAAAGTAAAGCAGCAGCAGAAGAGAAAGGTGCTGGCATGCGTGGCCATGAAGCTGCAGCAGCGCTGCGCTGAGATACTAGAAGATCGCTTTCTGCTAGGAACAGTGAAAGACAGGAGTGACACTGGTATGTTTACTCCTGGCATATACCTGATTTATACCAATTTGACACTGGTATATTTACTCCTGTGGTCTCTCTGCATGTGGAAAGTTGTGTGACAGGCGTGACACTGCTTCATATCTGCAGAGGAGCTGGTTTCTGAATGCAATGGTTGTTCCCATACTTGTACTATCATGATCCTTTTTGCTGCCTGCCTTTGACAAATACCTTAAAATACAAAATCAGAAGTCAAAGAATTGAACACTGAAATTGCTTTTTATGTCCATGTGTCTGTTACCAGAGCAGGAGGGGTTTTTTCTTCAGTGAACATTGACTCATTATTTGCAGAAGCTCTTTAGAAGTCAGCTGCTCAACAAAAGGTCAGTAAGTGACAAAGTCCATGCTGCTCTCATGGCAGTCACTACAGAGCATGCGGACTTAAACGTGCTTTGGGGAAAGGTTATTCTCCTAAGATAGAATGTTGTCCTCATGCTTGAGCCCACCAGGACTGCAGCTTGGGGGAGTCCTCCAGCTCCAGTGTATAATATGGTACACATGTGGAGAGCATGGTCTGTCCATCACTGGTTTTGCAGTACCAGGATAAATTACCAGTTTAGCCATGGAGCGACAGAAATAGCTGCACACTGCAGGGAAGTGAGGATGAATCCTGACCCAGGCAGAGATCTGTTTTCTCCCCAGCTTACTCCCTTGTATCATGAGTTCTGACCATATCAGCTTATAAAACTGTCAGCGTTGTCCGTCATCCCACCTCCATGTAAACCCACAAGGACTGTTCAGTGCAGATTCCCAAGCAAGCTGCGCATGGGAGGGCAGACACCACTTTCTTGGTGCAATATCTGCCAGCAAGCAGCACCGAGAGGTTGCCCAGGAACTATTTCTGAACCACCTAGGGCCACCCAGAGGCACACTCTCTGCAGAGCAGGTTCAGGGAAACACAACCTTCCCAACTGGCACCCGGGGTGGGGATGCGTGTTACAGCTGGTGCCAGCGTGATGCTCAGGCTGCCTGGATCAACACATCACCAGGAGGGCAAAGAAAGAGTACTGCACTGTGGGGAAGAAAAAGTTTGCTCCTCTCCTGAACCAAGGTAAAGCAAATGATTTCTCTTGCTGTTATTCCTGTTATTCTAGAGTTGCCACGATTTCACCTACCAAGCACCTATAGCAAAGATTAAATGAGCTGTTTCAAGTTACATATGTACACATGCACACATTTTGGCACCAGTGAAAACAACAGACCTGATGATCCTCCTCTCACTCCAAAAACCAGTGCCACCTGGATGTGGCAAGAGGTTTCCTACCATAATTCATTAGCAAAGAACCAAATCTAGGAAGTGAGAGGTACTGGGATGTGGAGAATCAATCCAGTGCATGCAACATGTTTCAGATAAAAGCAAGAAATTACTTCACCAGGGCCCAGGGGCTTGGAACTGGTTATTTCCACATGGAAAGTGCATTCAGTTTTTATGATTTTAAAAAATAAATTAATGCCTTGTTAGAAGAGTTTGCATAGAAGTTCCCACATGGGGTGCATATTTTTTCCTTCTGGTCTGAGTCCTTATCAGTGCAAGAAGAGCTCCATGAGAAACTCTCACCAGCCCCCTGGGACTGCTAAGCTGTCTCCAGCCTCTCCCAGTGTTTATTTATGGCTACTGGGCAGCTTTACTGGGGATGTCATCCCCTCTCCAGCCTCCTATGTGATGCCTGGTAAAACCTCCCTGCCCTTTTTGGAAATCCCTTAGAAAGCTGGTACAGGTGGACAATGCCAATGTCAAGTTGGTGGTGCAAAACGTGGACTTGGACAGACTTATACCTGGCAGATTTTGTGTTTGGTCTTTAATTTACATGGAGGGGATGGTCATTTTCATCTGATTTATTGTCAGAATATTAACATATATTAGCATATGTTAACATATATTAATATGTTAACACAAAATATTAACAGAATAATGTTGCGTCACAAAGAAAAACCTTATTCCCAAGTATTGCTGCTACTTTGGTGGAAAAAACCTACATGTGATTGCTACTGAAAGACTGCAGCAGGTACAGAGAAGCCAAATTAACTTTGCCCTGTGCTCCAAGAGCCAGGAGAATCTGAACTCACTTATTCCAGTATTGACTATCAATTACATCAGGATTTCTCTCTTCAGAGGTTTTCTTCTGCTTAACAGAAAACTTCTCTTGCTTAACGGAGGATATTGCAGTATCTGCCACAAGATAAACTCCAGCCCTTCTTACTCTAGCCTATAACCTGCTCACATCACGAGACACCAGATAATGCAAGGATGACATCTGCAGATTGCTGAATTTCAGGTGCACTCACTGGGAGCCATTTGCTTAATGGAATCACCCACAGGGACAATGCAAGGGCTTCATCCCAGGCACCCACAAGGAGAACTGCCTGAAGACTTGACCATAACTTGGAAAACAGGAGGGAAAGCTTAAAAAGTGCCTCGCTGCTTTGCATGTTGCAGTGGGATATACGGTACTGAGAGTGCTAAGCAACCCTGGCACCAAATGATTTGCTTTTTGAAACTGGCAGAGACTTTTTTTAAAAAAGTCAAAACTCCTTTATTAGCTTAAAGCACTCCACCAAAAAACCTGAAATTCCAGAGTTTAGTCATTCTTCCTTGGATGGGCTAATCACATGCTGTTGGTCTATAGGTGCAAACGCATCGCTTGTTTTTACTCATTCAGAGAGCCTTTCAAAGTGTTATCTCCTTCAGAAATATACAGGGACATGATTTTGCCATCTGGAGAGACTTTTAGGTGGCCAGATTTTTTAGCAGGCAAGGGCTGGCACTAGCTGAAAACTAAACCCGTTTCTAAAACCTTGGACTTTTCTTTCTTCAGGACTTTCAGAAATGCCCCCACATCTACACACCTACTTCTGCAACCCTTAAGGATGAACTAAAAGCCTCTTCACCCCCCTCCACCACACTAGGCAAGAGGCCTTGTGAAAATGGCAAACCCACGTCCTTCCTTCTCCTCCTGCAAGAATCCATCACTGGCAGGAACACAGAGATTTCACATGATTCACATTAAGTCATCATTTAAACCAAACCCCACAAGACACCAGAAGCAGAAGCAGAGAGGGGAACCCAGGGGGTTTCCCAGAGGTGTGCTGGCAGGTGAAGCTGCCTTTCCTTGACCAGGTTTTCCCAGGGGACACACCAGAATTTGCAGGGACTTTCTCAAGCCACATCATGCATATGCACGTGTGGAGGAGGCTGGGGAAGGGCCAACCGTGACCACCCCAGCATATCAGACCACCAAAAAGGGGAGGAAAAGGGGCTCCTGGGGTGGCAGATTCCTTTAAATGAGCTTTTGGCTGGATCTGTCCCCCCACTTTGCTTCTCACCTGAGGCCAGCAGCAAGGAGGGGACAAGAGATATGAGGGTGGCCCTGCTCCATCTTGGAAATGGGACCACTGCTCTCCCCAGCACGGTCAAGCCTCAACCCCCCAGCAGTTGCCACAGCTAGGGCATCATCACCTATAGCCCCCTGCCCATCTGCAAAGGGGAAGGGTCTGGTTCCCTCCTGCAGGGCAGTGAGTGGGTGCAGCTGGCACCATACAAGCACTGTGGTGCAGGGGGCCTTGCCCACTCAGGTACAGTGGGAACAGATGGTGTGGGCAGGTAGCAGGGGTGACCAAGGTGATGGGAGTAAAGGACCAAATTTTGTTGTCACTGTATAACTGGTGTCATTCAGGAAGGATAAGGGACATGGGAGAAGAGGAGGAAAGGGGATAAGCCAGGTGGGAACGGCTGGGGTGAACTCCCATGGCTGCAAGGGAGTGGGAAGAGCTCGGAGCAGGTGATGCAGGGCAGAAGCATCCAGATGCTCTTCAAGGCAGTGCAGTGCTGTTAAACCCAGCTGCCTACAGATGCTCCTGGTGCCACAGCTAAGCCTGTGCCTGCAGTAGCCAGGGCTGCCTGCCCGATGCAGGGCTCTGCTTCCAACCGGGAACAGCCTGGGCTGCTGCTGCCTCGGAGAGGGCAGGGGTTGAGTGGGGCGGTGCTACTCGACATGGCACAAATGGGTGCCAGGGCTGGCTCTGACAGTTTATGCACAATATTATAGTTTATACCAATTATAGATAATAAAGCTGCAGTGCCAGGGCGGACTCTCAAGTAGTGGTGCCTTGTCTGCCAGTGTAGACATACCCCGACTGGCCCATGCCCCGGCCATTTCTGCAGCCAGCCCTGCTAGCTGAAATTCTGGATGGGCAGCCTTTGGCGAGTATTTCCATGGCATGTAGATGTGTGGCATCAGCTGGCTCCCTTGTGCCCCCTGGAGCAGGGCATCTCTGTACCCCCTGGGACCCGTCCTGTGCCCTGCTGCACCACTACCCCCAGCAGCATCCACAAGAGCTGCCCTGCAGGAACTCCCTTCAGGAGAGGGTTTGGGTTGGCTCAGTCAGGCGGGCTGGGAAGGAACTCACAAATACACGCAAGAGGAGGAATTTTGGTCTCAGTTGTATCAGTGTGGGCTGAGAGTGGTTCCTCTGAAATAAGCAGCAGCACCCGCGATTTAAGCTAGCCATCCCAAGAAATGGCTCCGGGCCTATATGGAATAAACCACACTGGAATTTGCTTCAGGCTGGTCTGTATTAAAACTCTTTTCCAAAGCTAAATTGTGCTGCTAACATTGCTGGAGCCAGTGTGGTTACTCTGAACTTCTAACAACACAGCAATAAACAGATTTTTATCTAAAGAGGTTTAAAAGCCAACCACCTGGTTATGGGGACTGGTGAGATTTTCTTTATTGGCTGTGCAATCCGTGTGATTTAGAGCCCCTGCAGGGGCCCTGCCGCAGGCTCTCTAAGAGCCAGCTGTGATAAATCCCCCCCCCAAGCTCCGCTGGGAACTGCTGCTGATCCCAGCAGCAGTGGCACTGGGAGGTTCCTCATCATCATCATCTTCCCACCCTCCTGGTCCTGCCTTCCCAGTCTCCTGCCCTCCCATGGAGCCAGTTACTTGTCTGGCATCACACCCCTGCTTTCCAAGGTAATAAATTACTGCAGGGTGCAGTTTTGCACTGGACTTCATTAACTGCAAACACTGCCGTCCCTTTTCCTGCCACAGCATGCAAGCCAGACATCCATGACTATCTGCAGTAGATACACATTTCTGAGGCTCCCGGGAGGACCCACCAGGCTGCGACAGATGGTGCATCGGACTGATGGATGCACGGCGCTGGGGAGCCGATTCGCTCTTCTTATCTCTTGGGACCATGTCCCAGTACAGCCTGGCACACCTGTGACACTTCATCCCCGTGGCATTGCAAGGGGTTTATGTACATCGTTAACACGGGAAAAAGTGGGATGTAAGTTGAGGAGCCTTATTCGGTACTGTCTTGTTCCATTTTTAGAGATCATTGGTACTCTGAAAAAGCACCAGGCTTAAGTAAAATAGTGAGGGGCCAGATCCATAAAACTAGAAGTGGAGACAAGACTGCATGTCAAAGTGCAGTAAGACAGATCCAGCCCCATGCTATGGGTGCTAGTGCCATGCTGTGTTATGTCTCAAGAAAATTGATTTTTTTCCAACATATATTGAAGGGTTACTTTTGCAAAAAGTTACATAAAGTAAAAATTTATCTTGGGGCAGTCAGCATCCCAATTTTCACTGCTAAATAATCAACTATTTTTTTCTTTTTGTTTCTGGCCTAATATCACACCAGGAATAGAAAAACAGAGAGAGATTAAAAAGAAAGAAATGGGAAGAGGAGAGAGAAAAATAAGCTTCTCTGAAATGTTTTTACAAGGTTTCTACAGACAACTTTGAACAAAATACAACTATTGTTTCTTTTATTTTTTTCCCTTCTTAACTCTTTCTTTTCAGTAAACTCTTTCTTATTGGAAAATAGTCCATTTCTGCTATCAGCCCTAGTTTTGAAGAGCAGGAGGAACAATGGAAAACTGGATCAGTTGGCATGTAAAATACACTTCCAGGCTTTAAACTGGGAAGCTCTGAAGCTTCTCCTTACGATCCACACATCTCGGTGTAAGCAATTCATGCAGAGAGCCCCTGCCACTAATCTCATTTTTTGTGGAAAAGTCTATTTGTCAAAGCTGACAATGTCATGAAGAAATGCTTCGTTTCAGTGCCGAGATTCATTCCCTGGCAATTTTCTTTTTGTTCCCCTGCCAGCACCTCTCTCCTGTCTGAGGTCAGACTAGATGATGTAACGGTCCCTTCTGGCCTCGCAATCAATGGGCCGGTGGCCGGGGCTCCTCTCCCTGCTGACAGCAGCGATCGCTGCAGCTGAGACCCCTCTGGGGACCCGGCCGTGGTCCTGGGCCACCAGCCTGCCAGGTGTGGCGGGACAGGGTTCACAGCGTGTACTAACGTGAAACACGTCTCTCGCAATGATGTTAAACCTCTCCATAACAAGGACAATGACAACAACAACAAAAAAAACCTCTTTCACTCTTGCCCTCGCACAGATGTAGCCAAGACACCCTCCGGTTTTATTCTAACCGGTACCCGTTTACTCGTGCCTGAGGGGTTCGGATGGTTTGTGCTTTTCCAGGACTTCGCTGCCCTAACGCCGCATCCGAGCAGTTTGACCAGGCAGCGCTGTCCTCAAGGTTCTGTCCCCGGCAAGAGGTGGGGGGACCGCACGTCTTCGTGACCCGGTACCGCCCGCCCCCCCCGCCCTCCGTCATGGGGCAAGGAGCGCCCTGCGGTCCGGGCGGGGGGCAGGAACCCGCCGAGCCCGACGGGACAGGGCTGGCCCCCGGGACGCGCGTGTCTGGAGCTGCGCAAGACAAGTCTCGGGTTGGCGGGGGTTGGGGGGGTTTTGGGGTGGGGTGGGGTGGTCTTTTTTGGTTTGGTTTGGTTTGGTTTGGTTTGGTTTGGTTTGGTTTGGTTTGGTT
>JAVJGJ010000059.1:49568203-49581381 GCA_035590215.1 Microhierax caerulescens | reverse complement strand
GCGCCCCGTCGGTCCCCGGCCTCGGCATCGCGCCCCGGGTCGCAGCGCTGCGCGGCGGGTCCGCCTCGGGCGCGGAGCCGCAGCGAGTGAGCGGAGACCCCGCTGCCGGCTGCCCCGGCCCCCCCTGCCGAGGGAGGAGCCGCTCCCCCCACTGGCAGCGCCGCCGGGGGGACCGCCGGCACGGGCAGCCGGGCGCCGCGGGGCTGGGCTTGCCGGAGAGGGGGAGGCAAAACCCGACAGGAGTGGGGGGCAAAGCGGTGAGAGGGCCTTAGGAAGGAAGAGAAGGACCTTCAGGGCTTCTCATTTCTCGGTGGGGCAGCCCAGCCCTCCCCGCCAGGGTTGTTACTGAGGCGGCGTGGCCGACGTCGGTGTGACACCGCAGGGCGTCAGAAATAACGAGCACCGGTGCGGGGGGACCGGCAGCCCCAATGCGAGCCCGTCAGGCGTGCAGGAAGGCGGGATGGGGCCAAGGGACAGTAGGGACAGCGGTCTGTGTCACCACTGGCCTGGAGGTAAAGACTGAGTAACGCGCCCATCATCCCTACAAGTGTCCACTTTGGTCTGGAAAAGACACCTTTGGCGTCCTCCTGGGCTCCGGCTTGGGGAATCGCCCTTTTAACTCTGGTGGCAATTGCGCAGAACTCTTCAGCAACTGGGACTGACTCTCCACTACCGCACAGGCTCCCTCTCCTTACTGAAATCTAAGCGATCCAAGCACAGGGGAGCTTTAGCGGCTCAAAGCGGGTTATTCTTTCTACAGACCTGCCTGTACTTAACCATCGTATTTTACAAGTGACCTGCTCTCGCCGAGCTGTGCTGCTTGGCAGCTAGAGATAAAGTTGAAGGATTTGTTCCAAGTAATGATGAATTGCCTCCAGATGGGACACTACCTCTTGCAGTCCAGATCATGGCACTTCGCTAGGGAAGAGCATAGGAACTGCTCTTTGCCATAAAGACAAGTGTCCTGTCAAATGTGGGCTGGTTACTAAGTGCTTATCCTTGAGGAGCGGGAGGGATGAATTACCATGTCCCTGACTGTCCACACTGCACATCTTAAGAAAAAAAAAAAAACCAAACAACCAAACCAAAAAAAAACACCCAACACCAAAATATAGCACCTTTCAAAACTGCTCAGACCCCTTGCAAAGGCAGGTAGATACAGACTCCCGCAAAAGTTGCATCTGTAGCAGCTCTGCCCTTGCTTCCCTACGGCCGACTGCTATAAATCAGCCACCTAGCTCTGCCAGGATTACCCTCCCTTTCCTGGCTCTCAGTGATCCAGGGAGTTCTGGGGGCTTTTTGCTTTGTTTGGTTTTTTTTTCCCTCTTGTATTTTTCAGCTTTATTGCTGAGCACATCTCTTCTATAAAATATTAATAAAACTTTTTTCCAAGGTGCTGGGTTCCCTCCGTGACACCTTCTGGTAGCTCACAAAAACCAACAGGGAAGTTACATGAGGTTTGGCATCATCAATGCAACTATTGTGAAGGCTTAGTTAAGCCCTCCAGGATATGAACACGGGCCATCTTTTCTGGAAGTTGCAATATGTTCCCAGACAGCATGATCAGAGTGATTGATTTCTGCATTTAAAAATCTGTTTATTACTTGATATTAGCTCAAGTTGGACAGATAAAATTATGGCTTGAGACATTCAGAGATGTGAAACAGACCTCTGCTTTCTGCCTATTGTTGTTTAGATCAGAGCTGTTTTCTGGATCACTAGAAAGAGAAGTTTTTTCTAAGCTCGCACAATGTCTTGGCCAGGACCTATCTGCATGTAAAATACTGGAGAATTTTGAAAGGTGGTAACTGAAGGCTACAGTGAGAGGAAGAAAATTAAAATCAGAATTGCAAACTTGGTCATCTTATTTCTTACAATTCATATTTATTTTGGTGCTTATGCTAAAAAATCCCTCATGTTTTGCTGTGCACAAAGCCTCATACATGTAATCGTTGTAAGATTAACTGCAATGCCTAACTAAAACAGGCAGCCACCAATTAAGATAATAAAAAAATGCTATTTGAATTTCATAAAAGACTGAGCAGTTAAAGAGACACTTATCTTACCCAAGAGCTTAGCAGGCTTTCATTTGCAGACACTTCAGGGGGAAAAAAAAAAAAAAAAAAAAAAAGGTGAAGACACGCTCTGGAACATAGCCCAGTAAAATCAGAGAGGAGTCTGTGAGCTCCTGTGACGCTTCATTACTAAAGTGCCTGCTGCTAGCCAGCCCGTTTGCTTTTGCACTCCATCTGCCACGTCTTGTACATACTGCGATCCAGGTTCTGCTACCATCACTTCTGTTGACAGTTACCCCTCAGGTGTCCCTAACGGCACTGCTTGGACCACCTGAACCATGCAGGACCTGCGCCGGTGCCTGGGTTTTCCTTGGGGCAGGGACAGCTTTTCACTAACATTCAGTCAATGTTTCTCGCTCTTACCCCCTGGAAGCTCTGTGCAATACAGTAATAAAAATAATAACAATAATAAGTTCAAGGAATTGATAGCAATTTTCCAACCTGAAGTTTATTTCAAATTTATATTCACCATCTGAAAAGCTCAGTCTTCTTTGCCTGCTGTTACTAAACAAATTAGCTAGGAGAACATACGCATGTTAAGGTATATAAACATATGTACGAAGCCTGTGAGTGTGTATGTGCATGGCAGTGTGGTGAGTTAACCTTGGCCAGCTGCCAGGTGCCCACCCAGATGGTTTCTCACTCCCCCTCCTCAGCAGGACAGGGGGAGAAAATGAGACTGAAGAAAAAACCTTGTGGGTCAAGATAAAGGCGGGATAATAAGAAAAGCAAAAGCTGCGCGTGCAAGCAAAGCAAAAAGAGGAATTCCTTCCCTACTTCCCGTGGGCAGCAGATGTCCAGCCACGCCGTGGGAAGCGGGACCTCAGCATGCGTAATGGTGGCTTGGGAAGACAGACGCCATAACCATGAATGTCCCTCCATTCCTCCTTCTCTCCCTGAGCTTTTATTATTGAGCATGACATCATGTGGCACGGAATATCCCTTCGGTCAGTTGGGGTCAGCTGTTCTGGCTTTGTCCCCTCACCATCTCTTGCCCATTCCTAGCTTGCTTGGTTTTGGGGGTGCGGGGAAGAGAGAGAAAGCCTTCACACTGAGCAAGCACTGTCCAGCCATGGTGCGGTACCATCACTGTGCTAGCCCCAAATGCAAAGCACAGCACCGTACAGGCTGTGATGGGGAAAGTCAACTTTGTAACTCCATCCCAGCCAGACCCAGCACAATCTCTGTCCCTAATTCCATATCATCTGCATCACGCTCAGGTCCCATGTTATTCGATACATCTAGGTATCCTCTGACCATCCCATTCTATCTGCTTCTCACTCCTAAAATCCCCCCTTACCAACACTTGCACTACATACTTGAACCTTCTTTTCACCTACCAGGTGGGTTTATACATCCTCATTATCCACTATACCCTGTTCCTTGACATACAGAGGTATTATTTTCCCATTTCATGGGCCTTCCCCACAAAATGTCCATAGGAGTCAGTGACTCAGGCCCCATCTGTCAAGGTCGTTGGCCAGGACAGAAGAAGCAGCACATGGGATTGTTGGGTGCCAAGATCAGTTTGGGTTGGGTCATCACTGCACTCACCTGGTTCCTGGTGAAGCTCATTCTCCATCAGCTTAGGTGATTCCTGCTGCAGTACTTACATACAACTCAATTCACATACTATTTTTTTCCCCAATCCCCTTGAGATACACAGTGGATCTCCCCATCCCTCCACATTACCCACCAAGTGCACCCAGATCCTTTTGCAAAGACAATCCCTTGAGTGGGTTTGCCTTTTTCCCAAGAGAGGAGCAATGCACACTGCCCTTCCCAGCCACCTCTCTGTGTGCACTACTACTGGGACAGTATCTTCTTCCACACTGTGCAGGGGTATTGCTTGGGCAGGGCGAGGAGAGATAGCAGACTCCCTGCTAAAATTACATCCCGGTGTTTTCATGCCCCAGGAGTCTTTAACAGTTCATTGTGTTATTCAACCTTTCCAGAGGCTCGTGGGTGATAGGGAATGTGATACACCCAATGCTGCGTTTCTTGGCCCAGAAATCTAGGAGGTTATTTTGGAATCAAGTCCCATGGTCTGACTCAGTTCTTTCTGGGGTACCCACATCACCACAGAGCTTGCCTTTCAAGGCCCAAACGCTCTTTCAGGCCGTGGTATGGGTTACAGGGTGTATTTCCAGCCACCTAGTAGTGGCTGTCACCATGGTTAGCGTGTTGCAGGGAGTCAGTATAAAGACAGAGTACTGGCCACTTTTCTCTTTTTCACTTTTTCACTTTTCTCTTTCAGCCATCTCAAGGGCCAGCTGGATGTCCTTCACCTCTGCAAACTGACTTGACTCACCATCTCCTGTAGCAGTTTCAAACCTGTCATGTGGGACTCCACGCAGCAGCTTTCCACTTCTGACGGTTTCTTACAACAAAACAGCATCCGTTGGTAAGCAGAGAACATTGCCTTTCACTTTCTGATGACTTGTATCGTGGTTCTTCTTGGGCAGGAGTCACCTCCTTGGGCAATGATCCTAAATCTTTGCCTTCTGGCCAGTCCATCATCTCTTCCAGGATTGCTGGGTAGCTGAGGTTCCCCATTCAAGCCTGTTGCATGATCAGTGCTACCTACTTATTGCACATAGTGTTGGTTGCTTGGTGTGTAGAGGGGACACTTCCTTTGAACATCCAGCACAGCACATGTAATTGCAGTGCCCAGAGGATCTGTGATTCTCTGCCAGCAGCTTCTGAAGTAGCTCAAACTCCTTCATATGCTCCTAGTATCTGTTTTGCATTTGGGGTATAGTGGGCTTCAGATCCTCAATACCCCTGGCTCCAAAACCCTAGAGGTTGACCACATGTTTCTCCTGGTGTTTTCTACCAGGGGCTCCAGGTAAGGCCATGCTCCCCAGCTGCAGTGTAAAGTACATTTTACACAGCTGGCCTGTACAGACAGGCCCAAAAGCTACTACACAAGCTATCTGCTGGCTGATCTGCTCAAGAGACTGCTGTTACTCAGGGCCCCGATCAAAGTAACTCTTCTTTCATGTCACTTGACAAAGAGAGCTCACAAGCTGACTGTAACCCACAACATGCATTGTGCAGAAACTCATAACACCTAGAAAAGCTTGTGTTTCTTATTCGTTAACTGGCAAGGACACAGCTGTTATCTTACTGACCACATCTGTAGGTATGTGGCAACACCCATTCTGCCATTTTTTTCCCAAGAACTGGATTTTTCACATACATCCTTTGACTTTTTTTTTTTTTTTAATGGGGAAACCATCTTTGAGAAGGATTGAGATTATCCTTTTCCCTTTCTCAAATATTTCTTCCACTGCATTGTCCCACACAACGATGTTGATGTATTGCAGATGTTTGTGGGCTTTGTCCTGTTCCAGCGCAGTCTGGATCAATCCGTGACGAATGGTAGGACTGTGCTTCCCTGGTATGGTCAGCTGCATGTGCATTGGACTACCCTCCATGTGAAAGCAAACTATGGTTGGGTGGTTGAGTCCTGCTAATCACTCCTTGGCTCTCCAACTGATGAGTCAGATCATGGATGGGAACAGGGTGTCTTGGCTGGTGTGATACTGCCGATGGTGCACCACTGTGGTAGCAATCGGCACCTGCTGTTCTTTGACATGCAGCAACCCCACAACACAGGGATCCTCCAGGAGGCTGGGCAAGGCGGGAAGCTGTTTAACCTTCTCTGAATCGATGGCCACTATATCAAAAGCCCATCACTGCCATTTTGTGTCCCTGAAGTACCCTTTCCTGAGGTAGTCTATGCCAAGGATACATGGTGCCTCTGGGGCAGTCACAATGGGGTGCTTTTGCCACTTGCCTTCTGTTAAGGCACCTCAGCCTCCAATGCAGACAGTTGTTGGGATGCCCCTGTCAATCCAGAAATCCAAATCCAGATAGGTTCCTCCCTGCCATACCCTGATGGCATTAAGGAATACTGTGCACTGACAACAACCAAAGCTTTATACTTCTGTAGATCTGGTGTGCCAGGCCATCAAATCCACATCATCCAGTAAAACCAGTCATCCCTTTCCTCATCCTGGCCAAAGGCAGGGATCCTCTATTCCTGGTTGGAGATCCTTGCAGTGTCAGACCAGAAGAACCTTCACCAAAATCCAGGGAGGCACTCTTAGTCCTCTTCTGTACCTGGGGATCACTGGTTGCCTTCTACCATCTCAACAGCAGCTGAAGTGACAGCCATCTTGGATGGCCCTTCTTATCAGCTGTCTTCCCTCTCAATATGTGCACTTGGGGTCCTAACTTGGAGGTGGGCTCACCATCCCACTTGCTCATGTCCTCCCCCTGGTCACACAGGAGGAACCAGAGAGGGTCATGCAGCATGTGCCTGGGCTCCCTTCTCCTCTGTCTGGGGGGGGCTGGGTCTGCAGAGCACCCCTGACAGCTGAGATGCTGACCTGTGGGGACGAGGAAGGAGATAGGTTTTCTTCAAAACATCAGAGCCAGTGGGATGCTCTCTCCACAGTTGGTGGATCAAAGCCTGGTCACTCCATCACTGCCAGGCAGTTGGAACAGAATGCTGTTGCATTACAGATGACCCTTCTGCATATGCCTGTGTATGATGGCCATCATACAGATCTTTGGAGACACGGTTGTCATCCAGGTCACTGTAGACTTTGCAGCACTGCTAATTCTCCCAGATATTGGATGCCTTCTTCAGTGGTAGTGGCAGCAATGTGCTTGCCTGGCTGGTGGCTACAATCTTTCAGCATATCAGTTTGCCCAAGGTTAGGGACCAGCCAGTTTCTGCCTTGGGTGCTTTCTCTCACTTCTGACTCTTGCTTCCTTGATGAAGGACCAGCTTCCTGACCAGACCCTTCCTCTTCCTCCTTCTGTACTAAATCAGTGGTATGGACCCATTGACCTCTGTGTCCAGTGCTTCTTTTTGACTATTAAGGCAATTACTGTAGTTGGGATTTGGGTTCCTATCTTACCCGTGGTGTTCCCAGATGTGGTTTGGGTCCCTGTCTCAACCATGCTCCTCTGGTGGTGCTGAAGGGAGGCTCAAGAGGCCTGAGGAAAGCCTCAGTGCTGTGCTAAGACCTGCTGGGTTTCACTGGGGTAGGCAAGGCACCCTTCCACCCAGTAGTGCGCCAGTTCACCAGGATTACACGCCTGTAGAGGTGTAAGATCCCAGGCTATGGGAGGTGATAACCACCCCAGGCACCTGCCCAAGTCCTCCCACCCATCCTGCCATGCAGGACTAGATGGACTAAAGGCCCGTTTCCTTGTCACCTCACTGACAAACTGTTCCCTCTTAATGCCAGACCAAAACCAGATCCTACAGACACGACAAAAAAGATGACAACTTTAATCAAGCAGCTTAGATAAGGATGTGTGGGGACCTCTGGAGCCCACACAACAAAGGCAGCCACCTCAGCCCCCGAGGGGAACGGGGAGGTGCAGCCCCTCACTGCCCTGCAGGACACAGCACGAGAGCGGTACCCAAGCAATGGCTGCTGCTTTTATCAGGATGTTCCCAGGCACAGTTAAACACAGATAAGCGGTGCAGCAAAGGGAGGAGCTGAAGGCAGCCACTGCTGAGCCCTGGGCTTGTTGCACTGTAAATCAGGCGAGCTCTGTGAGCCACGCAGAAGCCTGCCAATTACCAGCTACCGCAGCTATAGTGTGCCTGGATCAAAACTGCCGTTATCTCACACCCCACCTTGGGCAGCAATAAAAAGGGCTGGTGGGTTGATCTTGGCCAGCTGCCAGATGCCCACCCAGATGCTTTCGCACTCCTCCTCCTCCTGAGTAGGACAGAGGGAGAAAATAAGATGAAAAAAAAAACCCTCATGGGTCAAGATAAAGATAATTTAATAAGAAAAGCAAAAGCTGCGCATGCAAGCAAAGCAAAAAGAGGAATTCCTTCCCTACTTCCCATGGGCAGCAGATGTCCAGCCACGCCGTGGGAAGCAGGACCTCAGCATGCGTAATGGTGGCTTGGGAAGACAAATGCCATAATCCTGCTTCCTCTGAGTTTTTATCAAAAAAGATGTGCAGGCTCTCGTTTGTGTGCTGTTTGCTGTGTGGAGCTCTATGGACTGGATCAGAGGGCTGGGAAGCATGATGGAGAACATGTCTTGCTTCCTGTGTATGCTGGGGGTGTTATGTGTGTGCCTGTGCAGCCCAGTGGGTCTCTACCTGGGGAAAGATTTAAAAACAGAGCGTGCCCAGCTCCTGTGGTGGGCCACAGGAACACTTTGCACCTGGCAGAAACGCTGCCCGCAGTGCTGCCAGCCAGCAGAGCCCAGTGTGGGTGAGGCAGCCTTTGCCTGGGTAGGCTTGCTCAGTCATCCTGTTACTCTTGATGGTCTCTTTTGGGGTTTTATTTCCAAGTCTGGAGCTCACGCCATCCCTGGATGGATATTTCTGTCTATGTCAGCTAATGAGGTGGGGCTATGTCATGGATCATACCCCAGTCTGCTGCGGGCAGGTCAGGCACCACAAATGCTGTGGATCTGCGTATGCCAGGATGTTTCATGACAACTGCTCAGGGACTACATGTATCTTGAAGGGTTTGTACGCTTTCAGACAGAGGCACATCTGCATCTTTTGCTTCTCCCCAGCTCTGACTGGCAGAGGCTGCTTCCAAAAGGGTCCAGGCCCATGGTCTGGAGGGAAACAGGCATCAGGTAGTGTGGGATGAGGTAGTATTTGTCTCTTTAGGTCAAAAAGCACCAGAGGAAATGATGGTGGATCCTAAGCAGTGAGACAGCATGAATGCATTCTTTCTGGAAACATTGCTACAAGTACATAGCATAATGTATAGCTGAATGTTTGCTGAGCACTCCCTCCAGCTCCCCATGAGAAGAAAATACTAGTGCTTTACGTAGGCAGCTGCTTAGTGGGGACTGAGGTAGGAGTGGTATTGGGGTCTGTGCCAGGAGCTCTACTCTTGGGAAAGTGGCCAGAGGTGCTGGAGGAGATGAATCACCAGCAGCAGCTCTGGGACTGGAGACTAAATGAGTTTAATGCAGTGTGCAAACAGAACAAGGCTGCTCCCTACACAGGGTTTGGTAATGAGCCCACAATAATCTGTGTTTTTCAAGGCACAGCATGGATTTTTCAGGTGGCTCTTGGGTGTTTCATTTGGTTTTATACAACCTGCTCCGCATGTAATTTGGGTTTGTTTCTGTGTATTCAACTTCAGATGTGAAACATAGCAAAAAGGGCGTATCCTGTCATTTCCAGATTTCCACATGGACAATGTCCCTGGATGTTCTCAAAGCAGCCAGGAGCTTAAGCTCTTCTGAAAATTTCCCTGGGATTTTAGGAGCCTATGTGGGATACAAACTTTTTGGAAGATCTGCTCCAGAGAATAACTTCTGGTTTTCAGCAGTTCGATTCTTCCACATACTTTTTCCTCCTGAAAACTGCAGGAAGATTTCCATGAGAGCCTCAAAACACAAAGCAGAACTCCAGCATCCTGCCTACCTGTGTGCTAAAGCCTCTGCTTCGCTGTCACAAAGTGTGCTGGAGCTGTGCTGCACAGTTTCTCCCACCTCCCAGCTAAAGCACCTCATGCTGGTGGTGCAAAGCTAAACCACCAAATTCTGGCAAGGTGGCAAGGGCTACTTACTGAGACATCTGAAAAGATGGTTGAATATAGGCAGGGGGATGTATTTTCCCTGCAATTTCAAAGGACGGGCTGAAACAGCTCTGCTGAATTTTTTGAAAGGGTTCAGCCCAGGGCCGAGACATGGTGTGGAGATACTAGACAGCTGCAGTTAGTAAGCCCTGAAAACCAGGATCTGAGTGTGGACTGAGTAGGGGACATGTGGACATGTCAGGGGCGTTGGACTAGATGATCTTCAAAGGTCCCTTCCAAACCAAACCATTCTGAGTCTATCTTAGTGTGGACTGTGTAGGGTGACCTTAAGTGTTGGTTCCTCACACTTTAAGTGCATCCAGACTTTGCAAAAGGTCAACACCTTTGGGGGTTATAGCAGAGGAGGGAAGTCTGGGTGGGTGTCACAGGTGCCAGTTGTCTTTCTCCACATCTGTGAGCTGTCCTACACTCTAGTGCCTGCAGTGTCAGCGCCCTCCATGCCCTCTCCTCTTCCCCTGGCACCCACATGCACATGCACACTGCAGGGATGCTGCTGTGGCTCTTAGTAGGGACCAGGAGCTGGAAATCCCCGGGGCATCCTGTGTCACCATGGGTGCAGAGCCAAACTGGAGGGGAGGGCATCAGGAGCAGCCCTGTAGGGAGGTGGAAGGCTTCTTATCAAACACAAAGTCAAAACTGTTCCCTCCCAGCTAACACATGCAGGACTGCATTTTTTCACAGTGCTCGAAAAAAAAACAGTTGACACTCTCTGCAGCAGACAGGCACCCTGCAGCACCCCAGCCCCAGCTGTGCAGACCCGTGTCAGGCAGCCGCTGCGTGCCAGCAGCCCTCTGGAGGCCCAGACCCACACCCAACCACCTCCTTCATTGCTGTCTCGTCAGCTCCAGCACGGATGGTTCAAGCAATCACAGTCTCTTTTTCTAAAGCACCTTGAGAGCCTGAATCACTTTTGCATCCGGGACTGAGCGGTGGCAGCCCATAAGCTGTCCGGAGAACGTGTCCCTGTCCCTCTCCATATTCCTGTTTCCTGGAGTCCCCTGGCACTGCCTCGCACAGCCCTGCTTTAGCCACGTGCCTCCAAGTCCTTTGTAACCCTGCCAGGGAGCCTCATCCCTTACACTCCATTGTGTCTGCGACAGACCTGCCGGTGCCTGCCCTACAAAATGACTAACGTAGGAAGAGGCGAGAGGCTGCAGTGGCTCAGCTAACGTAGCCACAGTGCTGCGGGACAGGCGCTGACAGGAGCCTCCACATCTGCTGCCAGTGAGGTCGGGCACATGGAGACCACTGGCACGTGGAGGCCTTTGAGAGCTGCCCAGCACCACCGCTGGCTTGCACATGCCTTTTGGAAGCCTCCAGTGACATCTCCTGATGGCATCGCATCTACTCAAGGGCGTGCACTGCTCTAATGCTTGCCTTTCAGTCAAGGCCTTGTGATTCAAGATCTTAGAATTAAGCACACACTCAGATGCCGTCGGGGATTTCTGAATGATGCTTCTGCTAAGCAGTGAAAAAAGCACACGCTTGCCTCTTTCTGGAGGAAGCGTCATCTGGCTGAGTTCAGTTGAGACTTGCCTAAATAAAGAAGCAGCGGCTGCTGCACCATGAATTAACATCGCATTTTCTTTGTGTTCATGCAGGGTGGCTGACAAACTGCCTAGACCAAATGTAGTCTTGCTCAAGCACTTGCTCTCGCTGCTCCGCCACATCAGCCAAAATGCCGACACCAGCAGGATGGACTCCAGCAATCTGGCCATCTGCATCGGCCCAAACATGCTGAGCCCAGAGTCGGACAACACGCTCCCACTGGAAGTGCAGAAGGAGATGAACGACAAGGTGTGTTGAACTCACCAGGCAGCCACCTGCTCCGAGGCACCCCAGAGCCGTCCATAGGGATCCCGCTGCCATGGCAAAAGCTGAACAAAACAGCACCCGCATGCATTGTGGATGCCCCTCAGCTCGGGCGCCTGCAACGTGGTGGGCAAGGCTGCCCCTTGTCTCGCCGCCTCTGAGCAAAAGCAGCAGTTACCCTGCAGCCCCCTACGTCGTAGCACAGCTCCTGAATGCCTGGCACGCAGGGGGCAAGGGGCACCCAGTGGGCATTGCCACCACGGGCCCTCTGGACAGCGAGGCCAGAGCTGTGGCTGATGCTGTGTTGTCTGTATCGGGGCAGATCAATTCATGTGCAGCATCAGCCCTCACCCTCCAAAGTGGACTCACCCTCTGACTTTAAGCCAGGATTTTGGCACAAAATACCCTGCTCTGTGCTTCCCTTCATACCAAGACAGCAGGCAGGGGCAGGAAACACTGGTCAGTATGTTTTCAGCCCTTTTGACTGATATAACCTTTTTTTTTTCTGTGTGCAGGTGACGGTGTTGGTGGAGTTCCTCATAAATAACTGCTCAGAAATATTTGGGGATGACATCGCCTTCCCTGCCTGTGCCTTGGTGGAGGAGTCACTGGAGCACACAGACAGCTCCGCAGGTATGAGAACGTACTGGGGATGTCACAGACTGGGGCTTTGATATGGAGGTACATCTATGGAAACACAGAGTGTCATGGACAGTTCGTTATTGCAGTGTTTTCCTACAGAAACACTTCCCAGAAGTACAAAACAAAACTAAATCCTGATGTTAAACATCGGCCTCAAGCACATTCTGGATACCTCAAGGATCTTTCTGGAAGGACTCAAAACAGAGCATCATTCTCCTAACCTGAGAGATCCAGAGGTCTCTGTTTTGCCATTGCTTCTCAGGAGGAACAGGGTATGAAAAGACAGACATGTTTTCAGCATAGTTGATATGCTATCTGTGCCCTTTTTTGTATTTGCCTTATCGAAGTTAACTTCTCCAGGAGCTGGTTATTCTTCAAGGTGAGATGAAACATCAAGGTCTAGATGCTGACTTCAGAAGTCTGTGGAGTGAAACGTCCTTTCAGGAGCCATTTTCAAGAAGAGCAGCAGACATTACGGAGAACGCAGCATCAGACCATGTGCAGATGCCTGGTGTACATTTTAAGCTGGGTTTTGAATTTTTGTTTTGGCTTCATAAAGGTCATTTTACTGTTCATTTGTTGGATAATGTTTGCCTTAGTGAACTGTCAGACTAAAAAAAAAAAATTTAAAATGAAGTCCTGCAGATCTTGCTTTCTAGAGCTGCATTCAGAAGAGCAGCAAGAGGTGCACACAGAGAACCAGGAAGGTGCTATTTTGGACAGACAATGCTCTCCATTTTTCATCCAAGAAGAAAGAGGAGGACATGTGGCCATGCAAGCAGGAAAACGAGAGGTGCACGTCCCCAAGCACTGTATGAAACAAGTTTCTGATGCAAAACCGGGGCAAACCCAGAAAAAACTCCTCACAGAAGGTATTAAAATAAAACTGTCTCCACTGTATGTGCTTCTTCATGTGCACTGGTTCTGCTGCTTTCAGCTAAGAACTACAGTGCTGAGAAGTGCTTTCCCCTGTAGAAGTAGGGTCCAGCCCAAGAAGGGGTTGGGAACACAGAAATAGGGTCCAGGTGAGTGCTCTG
>JAVJGJ010000059.1:49551906-49567143 GCA_035590215.1 Microhierax caerulescens | reverse complement strand
TCAGGTTCTTTCTTCAGAGGCTGCAGTTGAAACACCTGAACAGTCTAAACTCTGTCTTGTGTAGAAACACAAAATCACGATGAGTGCGTGTCCAGTGTGGTAGTCCTGGATCAAACTACTTTTTACAATTGCATGACACCTTCATTCCTATAGTTTTCCTCCTGCTGTGATTTTGGATTTGAATTACAATTATGTTTGTTTCCTTAGGGTTTATTTTCAGTTTAACAAGGACACTGAACTTTATCTGTTAAGGTATAATTTGGGTAATTACAGCTGGTCTGCTGGGTATTTTATCCTGTGATACATGTGACAGTATGTACACTTAAGATCACTTCTTCATGTAGCTCTTCAGGAGGGAGCAAATTTTCTCTCCTTTTAAATAAGTATTGTATGTGACTTTTGAATAAACATCCCAAGGAAAATGTTGCTGTTGATGATCAAGTCCATCATATTCCCATTATATCTCTTTTAACTTTTACAACCAGATACACCATATCTGGGATGCACAGAGAGGTTAACAACCATCACCAGTCTGCCCCTATTTTGCTCTTCCACATTTGCTGCCTCAGCTGATCACCATCTGGCCCAGACTAGAGAAGAGCTCTGGAGGTCTCAGGGCAACCTCCTGCCATGCAAAGCTGAGAAGAGCCCGGCTCTGTCATCCTGCTGACCCCTACCACCCCACCCCCGGTGCTGGGGGGCTGCTGTCAGGCTTCGCTGAAGCCATCTCAGCTGCAGGCTGAACCAGCCCTGGTCCCCAGCCTCTCCTCACAGGGCAAATGCTCCAGCCCTGACCATCCTGGTGGCCCACTGCTAAACTCACATCTGTTGATGACAATTCCTTCTTCTTGTGCAAAACCCAACCCAACAATTACCAATGGAGCTTTCTGCGGCACCTCTGTATTGTCCTATTTTCTTTATTACACCCCTCCACCTTCACTGGCGGCCTTTTTAATTTGTCATATTTATTACTCAATTTATGTATTGCAAATTGGGAGTTGAATTGTTGCCATATTCATTGATTTGGAAGGGCTACGAGGTCTGGAAAACTTACAAAGGCTGTATGTAGCTAACAGTAATAAATAACAGGTGTTCATCCACTGCTTTTGAGGCACACTAAATACTTTGGTGGCTTCCTCGGTCCCAGCACCAAACCCCACCATGCTGCGTACAGGCAGTCAGAAAGAAATACACCTTGGGAAATACAACTTTGTAATATACTTCATTGGGATTAGGCGTTTAAACTCGTACGTAACCTTTAAGGTGTAAACTGAATTTACTTTCTGTTACCAGCAGATGTCACGGGTAAGGCTGAAGCGAAGCCCGTTTCCCTGCCTCCCTCGGCAGGCTCGTACACCCACCCATTGTCCACAGCTCGCACCACGGCCACGGGTGGCTGCCGGTGCAGGCATTAATCCAGCATTTGTCAGGCAAAGCTTATTCAGTGCACAGCACTTCCTAGCATTGTTCCTGCTTATCACGCATGCTGGGTTGTGTAACATTTTCGCTGGAATCTCCCTAGGATGGAGGGAGATACGCTTAGGGACAGGGCTTGGGAGACCAGCATCAGGCTTACTGATGCTACCCGGCGAGGTACCAAACAACGCGCCTCCCACAGCTTCAGGTCAGAATCAAAAACCTGGTAACTGAAACGGTAATAACATTCTGCTTTCTGACATGTAAAGAAACGGTTGTAGCTGGAAACAGAGGGTTAGGCTCATCCTGTAAAGACTGTCATGGGGCTTGATGAGGCTTACACAGAGGGGATGCCAGCAGCCACCCTCACTCCCTTGCCCGGAGCAGGTGGAGGGGACAGACCCAGCCAGGATGGGCCTGGGGGCCAGCAGAGTGCTGGGAAATTACTTACAGGAAAGTTACCACCACATTTGCCTCTTCTGCCCTGCCAGACCTTCTCATGGGCATCTCAGCAGGCAATGGGAGGAAGGCTGCTGTTCCTGAAGCTCTTCAGGTTCAAAGCATTATCTGCCATGTGTGCTAACCCAGCTGGCTAGATCCCAGTCTGAGACTGGGATGTCAGGAATGTCAGCTAAAGAGATAAGGAGCTGTGCCACATCTCATACCCTTAAAAGGGATGTCCAAACTTTTCACTGGGCCACTTGTACGTGTGGCTTCCAAGGCAGATGCTGCCTCCCCTCCATCTTGGGCTAGGTCATCCAGTGAAATCAGGGCAGCTATTGCTTATGTGGAAAAGCTCCCTTGGAAGGTCTCAGGTATTTACCTGTCTCTAAAGGTAGCTGAAAATCAGGAGATGTAACCACCACAAATACGCGCAGTAGTTTGAGAGTCAGGAGATTTGAATGTGCTAAATGTAGTCAGGTGGTTGGAAGTCAAAATTTGGCTAGCACCGTGGACACTTTCTAAAGATGTACCCTAAAGATGCAATATTCTTCTGTAAACTCTGTTTTTTAAGTCACATTAATTCAGCATACTGTGCTATATTTTTCCATTATCATTAATTCCTAAATGTATCCAAATATATGTAATCTGTCAGAAATTAAAATTATCCATACTCACCACATCTGCCTGCTAGTATTTGAGAACAATTGTTCAGTTTCTTTTGATGACACACAAGATGGGAGTCAAAGGCTGGCAGTGAGAATCTGGGTTAGAATTGAAGTCAATGGGACCAAGATTTCACAATGGTTTTGTTTCCACAAGGATGGAGACTCCTGTCATGACTTCATATAAATCAGTCTTATCATGGCTTACTTTATCTGGATTAAAATAAACAAAAAGGACACTAAGGTGTGGCTTGTAAGAACTGTAAATGTTTTAGCTTCTTTAGTGGAATATTAAATGTCAGTTTTAGGGATTACTCATTACTGGATGTCTTGTCATATCTTTACAAGAGATTTAGCATCACTAAGAGGATTGCTGTGGACATTTGTGAAAAGATTCAAGCACCCAAATGCCGACTTAGATATTTGTTTTGGAAAATGTCCAAGGAAAAATTGGTCAGTTGGAAGATTCTCATTTCTTCCATTTCTGCTTAGTGCTTTATTAGCTGGAAAATCTAGTTAGAGAGTGTTGAATTGTTGTATTTAAATTGTCTGTGACATTATTTTTATTCTTAAATTTCTGTAAGAAAAATTAATGTATTGTATCCATTGCAGTAATTCAGGAATACTGGCTTATGAAAAGTCAAGAACTTGTTTAAGAGAAATTCCAAAGCCTGCACATCACATGATTTTCACATAACATTCAAAGTGCTGTTCAGAAAGTCCATGTCCTCACTTACCTCAGGTAACATGAACAATGCACAACTACAGAAAAGAAAGCAGGTTTGGTCATATCCAGAAAGACGTGATCCTGCCTTCATAACAACATTAAAAAGTAGGATGTGAAGAGTTTGTTTATTTGTTTATGCTGTAAAATTGTCAAGAGACTACAAGGTCAGCCTAAGGTGTTTTGCCTAATTTCACCCTCCACCTGCTGCAATGTGGGTAGAGGGTACTTACAGAAAGTTATATGGGAACTTACATTTAGAGATTTTTCCTGCAGCATCATTCATACAAATGTGCCATTTTAACTTCATTATAATTTACAAATACAATCCAAGCCTGTAAATCGTATCTATGCTTTAAAGTATGCACTTAGGAAAATTAATGTGGCCTGAAAATAATACTACGCTGTAAAAACTATCTTACAGTAAATCTGCAGAATGTATTAGAATGGGGAACCAATTCTTTCAGCCCTAAAGTATGGTACAATCTGTGTTCTTTTGTCAACAGCTAATGGTTTTGTTTGGTAAAAAAAAATCATAAACCTGTTTCCATACCCACTAAATACAATATTTGTTTAATGATAACAGCAGTATGGGTGCCATGAATGCTTATTTGATGAAAAATATTTCTTCACATGGATAAGGTGTACCCAGGTTTAAAAGAAAAAGATTATATTGGCCACCCCTGAGCCACCTTTTGCAAGTGACTCTTTGCTGGTAGAAGGACATTACTGTGCTCTGAGTCAGCCTGGCAGTCACATTTCTTTGGCTGAATGGGAATTACTGAAGTGTGCTCTAGCTTAAAGACAGCAATTGCAACAGAATTTACTTAGCAGCCCATCTTGCTCAATGCCAATATAAATTGCACTGCAGTGACCCAGAGAGGGCACCTTGCTAGTAGACAGATAGTGGCTGGGCAGATTCTGCTGCATTTCCTTCCATTTGCACTAAAACGTTTGCAGACAGCAGAGTTACAAACACGCAGCAGGGACAAACTGGCATACGGGGAGGGAGCTCGCTGGTAGGTAACGAGAGGTAGAAGAGCTGTGGACCTGACAGAGTTACAGCTGGCCCTGGGGTCTCTGCTGTGTAGTGGTGACAAGTGGATGTCTTGAGGCTGGAAGAGAAGTGAGGTTGCTCCAGGGTGATCAACCTTCATGCTCTTGTAAACTGCCTGCCAAAATCCTCACATGGCTAAGGGTTAGGGAAGAGGAGAGAGCTCCCAGCATGGGTTTACCCACTTCCCCACTGGCCCATGGTCTCCGTGGAGCTTGACAGCCACCTCTGCCGATGTACGTCTTCACAGAGCTGGTGCCTGAGGTCACCTGGCAGCCTCTGTGCCTGCACAGCTCACTGCTTGTTGTGTGATGCCATTCCAGCCTGAGAACTACACTTGTCCTGCTCAAGGATCTACTGCTGGCCACCCTGATCTGTACTCTTCAATAACTCAGTCCTTCCCAATGCATATACTGCTGCTGAGGAGTATGTTACTGATGTGGAAGTATCAGCTAAATCCACAAGCCCTAGGATTTGCCAGAGCAACCCTCAAGGTCCTGACACTGGACACTCTACAGGTGCCTATGGAAAGTCTCATGTGTCCCTGCTCCATGCAGTGCCAAGGATGGACTTGCTGTTGGAGCCACCTGGGACCACAGCACTACAGGGACTTGCTGGGGACACTGGTGTGTTTGCGGCAGAGGGCTGCAGGCAGAGACAGAGCAGGCTGGCAGGGCACTAGTTCTGGGCTTCCCCAAAGCTTGTCTTTTCCACTGAGATGTGATGCTGGGTTACCATGAGTGAAATAGCTGAGAAACGTATCTGTTCCAGGCAGGTATAAAAATCTACTCATTTAAAAAATCTTAAGAACACGGTTATTGCAAACAATCAGTTCACCAATACTGGAATTCACAAACCCAGTAGTATTACTTTTGTTTAATAGATATTGATTCATTATATTATTTGGTAGGTACACCCAGATTATTTCCAACAAACAATTTAAAAATTGTGGTTTCTGAATTTTTAAGTGAATTTCAGTTTCCCTCCAAGAGTAGCTTGACACACCAAGTAAAGAGCAAAAATGTCAATTGTTAAAATGTAAAATTACAAAAATAAACTAATGTATTTTCATGTGTATAACTGCCCAAATGACAGGCACTGCCCAGTTTGGGTTAGTGAAAAACACAGATCCAAGGAAAAAGTTCTATATGCATCTGTAAATCAGCACTGTCTGAAGATATACTAGCCAATAAAGACAAGTGTTTCTCTTGGAATTTATTTTTTTTTAAAGTAAATTTACAATTATTTTTTTCTCTCTGTCTTTCTTTCCTTATCCCTGTGTGGCAGATTACCACCTTTGTCCCTTTAGGTAATTTACAAAAGTTCTCTTCTTCCAAAGGCTCTCAGGTACTGCCTCACTCCAAGAAAATGCTGCTGCTCACCAAATGCTAGTGAGCCACAAGATCTCTTGCCCATTCCCAGCCACTGACGACTTGGGGGTCCTACAACAGTTGTGCTGATGAATTTCTCCATGGGAACACACCTATATCCCAAGCGTGGGCTGCAGGAGCTGCCTCGCACAGGGCTGCAGAAGCGCCCATGGGAATGGACATGATGAGCTGAAGGAAAACTGAAAGGGTACCTAAGTCAGGCTTTGTTCAGGAGCTGAAACTCACAGGAGCCAGGAGAGCTTTCTCCTCTTCTTCCATGGACTTTGAATAAGCTTAACATGTGCTGCAGCAGTGTGGGACTTGAGACTGGAAAACCCCTCAACCACAGGGACGCAGTGCCACTGCCTCTGACCTCTCCTCTCTTCCCCTGGGACCTCACACTTGTGACTTTTGGATGTCTACTTAACAGTGTGAAGTTTATTAAAAGTTACCAGGAAGTAGAGAAGATGGCTATGGGAGTGCAGCCAATGTGGTATTAATGTATGTTGAGCGTGGGACAGGTGGAATAACTGTTCTGCAGTCCTTTCTGGACTGAAGCCTGGTCCCTCTTGCTGGTCCTGTGGGACCGAGCTCAGTGACCTACCCCATCCCCTCCAGGCCTGTGCCCTTCGACTAAAGAATAAATTCAGTCTTATTGTCTTTATTTACACTACATGCTGACTCACTCCTGGAGAAAAGTGCTATACAAAGCATCTGAGTCTGAGGTACGGGCGCATATTCAAGAAGCTGTTGAAGACCTACTCACCCTTATGAAACTGTTACCTCTGAGGGGCTGCTAAAGCTGTGAGCTGCATGGTTATCGACAACACAAATGGCAGTTGCTTAAAAGAAATGTGACTTTGCAGCAGGACTGGCTTCTATTGTCAACCTCTGTAAGCACATGCTGTCTCTCATTCTGTATGTAGGCAGCCTCTCGCCGTTCCCCTGCAAAATCAGCAGAGCAACAGGAAGATGGGTGAGAAAAACAGGAAGAACAACAGGTTTACCATTAGGCTTTTGCCGTGTTACCCACATACATCCTGAGTTGGATCCTTATCTATGTGGGAGGTTGTGCCTCTGAGCCAAGAGCCGTACACTGGTACAGAATCCTACCTGTATGGCAAGGATACCCCTCAGCAGTCACACATCTTCCTCTTTTCACTTCTCCTTAGGGAAAAGATCTTCCCCCCAGTTGATCCCCCCTGCCCTAGGACTGATACACTGGATTTCCATTATGTTTAAAATGAGCACGAGAATCTATAGTGGTTTTCCAGCCTTGGCAAGAAAGGAATTAGGGCTTTTTCAGAAGACCCATGCTGAACGTTATTAAATACAATGAGAAGGTCATGCTCCTGTTCCCCATATGAACTCAGAGCACTTGCACTCCTGAGCACTAAAATTATGCTTGACGTTGGAAAAAAAATATCCGTGAATATGGATAACTGATTTTCAATGGAAAATGTATGCATCAACCCATTTCCTTCCAGCAGCAAGGCTGGAACAGGAACTACCTGTGTCACACAGAGCAACTGTAGCTCCCTGTCACAAGGAAAAATGCAAGGATCAAGCCCAGCTGACCCCATTTCCAATGTCCAAGCCTGCTGTCAGCACGCAGCCCTCAGCAGGTACCTGCTCAGCCCCTTGCAAGGCCCTCCACACCCCCTCGGGAACACCCAGTCCTCTGCCGAAGGCACTGCCATGAGCAGACGCGGAGCTGGAGAACACCTCTGGTGTGCACAGACCCACCATGGGCCTGCAGCCAGCACCAGGCTTCACTGGGAAAGGCACAGGGGTGGCTCAGGGCAGAGGCGGGGGCTGGCACCACGCAGCCCCCGTGCCTGTTATGCTATCTCATCCTTGATCCTACCCTTCAGCATCAGTGGTTCACAAGGTCTGGTCCCTTGCTCCTAGATAATAAATACAAGCCCTTGCAGATGTGGAGCATGGAATTTGTAACTCTTCAGGCAGGTATTGCTGGTATTTTAATTGCTTTCTCAAATGGCCCATCTGGCTAATTCTGCCAGCAAATGAGGACTGGAGCTATATGGTTTCTTACTTAGGATGTTTATACAAGCAGCAAACCTTTTGGCTTGTGGTCATCTTCAGAAATACAGATTATTAATATTTATTTATATAAAATAATTACCTAGGAAATACAGGCACAGACCAGTGCTCAGCTTAATAATGTGGCATTAAACAAACACACAGCAAAGCAACCTTCCCTCCCTCAATCAAAGTAACAGGCAAGAAAGAACAGAACTGTACAGAGCATAAGGAAACATCACTTATGTTAAATTAAATTAAACACAAAAGTTTATTGCAAGAATTGCTGTTTATGATTTATTAAAAGATTGTGAAAAAAACCACATGTTGAATGACATGGCAGTTAAACATAGAGATGACCACGCTGGGTCAGAACAGCAGCATTTCTAGTCCAGTCTAGGTCTCTGTCTCCTAGACCAGCAGCCAACAGGAATCGCCTAATGACAGCATGAGGACAAGGGAGGCTGCTCCCCAAAACACTTCCACAGGATGCAGATTTGCACCTCAAAGAGCTCCTGAATCAGAGGTGTTTGTATTGAACATTGCTGCCTGGATTTTTCTTCCATTATCATGCTTAATTGCTTTTTGAACTTCTGACATCCCCGACATCCTGTAGCAATGAGTTTGGAGACTTAATTTTGCATGAAGAGGTACCTTCTTTTGAACCTGCCACCTAATAATTTCATTTGATGACCCCTCTTTCCTCTGCTCTATGTTAAGCATTTCAGTAAATACTTCTCCTTGAATCTGGTGGCAACTTTATGGAAAATAGAGAATAAGCGTCATGTTTAGAGAATTCAGCTGGATGAAGGTATATATATAATTATATAAAATACAGTCATGAGCTCTTCCTAATTAGCAAATGCGTATTTTTTATTATCTTAGCAAGGTCTTGGGGAAAAAAAAAAAAAAGCAAAACTAAACTACCCAAGAAAAAACAAAACCAAACCCCAGTGATCCTGCAGCAGATACCTTTAACTGATATGATAGTAGGAATGCAGTATATGCAATTATAAGGTGGGAACACATGTAACACAATTGCACAGTGCAAAGAACATGTGTGCTATGGGCATTTCCACAAAGCCAGCAGCTTACGCAAGTAGCAACACATCTTCTAAGTGATCCACCACACTTCTAGCACTTGCAACCTTGAGTACAGCCAGGAACCCAGCATATTTCTAACATTTTCCTGATCATGTATTAAAAATGGAGCAGAGTCTTCGAACAGAAGACTATTTGCTTTCATTATGAGTCACATTTGGTTTAATATATTTCTCCTTCATACCATGCATCCCCATCTTTCCTGGAGGGAAAGCAGGTAAAAAGAAAACCTCGCTTTAAGTTTCTCCATTGGTGGGTATGGGTTTATGTACTGATTGCACAGACCTGTACACGAGTGGGCAGCCCAAGCAGGAAGCCCCAGGCAAGCAGGACAGGCCAGCACCTTGTCAGCAGTGCCTGACCCAGAAAAGGGCCTGGCCCAGTAACACCTCTGAAACCATTTTCTGCATGAAGATGTGATGGAGATGATGATACAGGCCACCACAGTGAAGCTTTAGCACTCCCACTTCCTTCACCAGCAACAGCCGATCTGAGATTTTAAACAGATGCTGTTTAAAAGCACACACACGGCGTTACAGCCCAGAACAGTGGGTTTGTCACGACAGCATGGGACCGGCTACCCCCAGGTTCCGCAGAGGCAGGAGGCCTGTGTGCTTTAAGGGTAGAAGTAAAACCAGCCCGCAGAGTCACGGACTCCTCAAGGGGAGATAAAGTGAAGAGGCCAGGCCAGGCTAGGCCCATCCCATCCCCAAGGGCGCCGTGCCCCAGCCAGCTCCTCGGGGCGTGGGCCGGCGCCCCCGCTGCGATGGTGACAGCGGCAGCGTGCAGCCGTGCGCGGCCGCCAACGCCGCACCTGCAGCCGGGCGGCACCGAGAGCGGCCCGCCGGCTCCTATTTATAGCGCGCTATTTTAATCGCGCTCGCTCATTGGCCGTCGCCCGTGTGACGACAGCGGCTCTCCCAGGGTGAAGTCCCACCGCTCCCCCTTCCCCGGGGTGACACGGGTGGCGGCCGGGGTGCGGCGCTGGGCGGGCTGTGCGCATGTGCAGGGCCCCTGCGGAGCGGGGTAGAAAGCCCCAGGCGCCCGGTGCTAGCGCGGTGGGGCCGTGTCTAGGGCAGCGCCCAGGGGCGGGGCTACTCCCTCAGAGCCTCACCGGGTTGGGGTGGGAGGTGGCGCGTTCCTTGGTGTGGGGTGGGCTTGGCAGCGCTGGGTTAATGCTTGGACTTGGTGATCTTAAAGGTCTTTTCTAACCTAAACGGCTCTGTGATTGCTCCCCGGCTGCAGGTGGGGGACACACCGGTTGTCCTTGCCCCGAGCCCCTCTGCCGCCTCCGGGCTGTGCAGCTCTCCCCTCAAAATGGCGGCGCGGCTGAGGGGAAGCTCTCGCCGAGGGCCGCGGCTGCCGGCGGCGTCCCGGGGCAAGCTGGAGAGGGCAGCAGCGTCCGGGGGTGGGACTGCCAGGGGTCTGCGGGCAGGGGGGTCAGAGGTATGCTTCAGGGTTTCATCCTTAGCCTTCCCTGCAGAGGGGGAGAACTTTTTGTGACAGCAGCATTACTTGTCCGTCCATGTCCTTGCAGCAATGCCCTTGAGGGGAGGGGTGGTATGAGGCAGCTGTGGCAGCCACAGCTGCATTAGGTGTTGGTCTAGCTGTGACATGCTGTGGTACCTTTGTGTACCCCTGACGTGAGATGAACCTGGAGGAAGCAGCCAGTATGAGTCAATTGCTAGATCTACAACCAACCTTAATTAAGCTGTGCTGATTTGGGGCTCCAGATAGGAGCATCTTCACATCCCTACTCCATGATGGGATGGCACAGAGTCCGATGGATCAGTTCTCTGCAGATTTGGGGCATATAGCACAATCACTTTGTGAACATTTAATAAAAGGGCTAAATACGTTGCCAGGATTCAGTGCCACTCAAAAATAGCCTCCAGAACACCTGGCTCATAAAAGCCATGTGTGACTTTCATGCTCTATTTATAGAAACAGTTTGTGATTATGGTTGCAACCTATGCTTTTAGCAGCTGCAGTCCTTCATGTCTCCAGTAGGTCTTCTTGGGACATCACTATGCACCTGAGATTAAGGTCAAAAAACTACTGGTAAAGATGAAAGACCAGACTGCCATCTTGTGTAGTCAAAGCTCAACAGTAAGCGGTGTGAAGATTCAGTTTCCCAGTATTTTGACACAGGTGTGGAATTGTCTCCAGTTCACCAAACTCTGTTCATCTAAAACAGCACTTTGAGAAAGGTGCCAAGTATTAGTTTGGCGACTGTAGCATGAGACTGAACAAGCAGTGCTAATTGCCTCCCTTAAGTCTTGCAGGAATCGTTATCCCTGGAGTTCCTGAAGGATGCAAAAGTCAACCCATGTGGAGATAAGTGTTGTGGGAAATCCCCAGTGTTCTACAGCCAGTGTATTTGTGGCAGTGAGACGGGTTGGAAATGCAAGAACATATTGGTGTGGCCATGAAATACTCATTTGTGTAAGCCCTTCATCTCCCACAGGAATTTGTCTGTGCAGGCAAGTTCGGTGTTAATCTGGAGCCTGAGTCAAAAGACTCCTGGAAAGTTTCTGCCAGGTGATAGGTCTATCACATGCTAGGCACACAGACGGGGAAGAAGGACTTTGTCAGACTTGTCTGCTATAGTAAAATATTAATGAGTTGGACTTTGATTGGTTTAGTTCATTCCATTTCCTGATGTTTTTTGGCAAGTGGAGCGCAATACCTAAACTTTGCAGAATCTGTTTCTGTTTGTCCAACTTCTGTTGTAGGATTTCAGAACCTGTTTGTGTTATGGCTTAAAAACTATTCTCAAAAGTACTGAATTGTTTAAACTAAAGATTGTGCTACTAGTCACCTGATAGTGCTTTGTACTTTCTAAAGAGCAATCTTGGCTATATGCCTTTTATACATGTATTTAGAGTTGTATCATGCTTCATGTGTATTTACATTTGCTCTACATTTGACGTTCTGTTGAAAGTAAGAGAAATGCATCTGCTGCCCATTAATTCATTAAAAGAAACTCTTCTTCCATAAGGTGGTTCACTTGGGAAATTAACATATTCCATGTGATAGGGGTTCCTCAGCTGTCACATCTGCACCGCTATCAAGCCATATACAAGAGTGTACTATAAAATTTTACACACCATTTTACAGAGCTGGGTGCTTTCATCACTGTTGATCATAACTAGAAAATGAAATAGGGGAATCTCTTGACTCTTAGTTCAGAGCTTAATTACAGAACTCAATTCAGAACTCAAGTTCAGAGCTTGATTACAAGTCCATTGAAGCCTATGACAGCTTTTTCAAGAATTTCAGTATATTAGAGGACATAATTCCCCAACATTAAAATAGTGAAACTGCATTGTTAGTGGAGGTGTTGATTTGTGTGGGGTTTATCACTTAAATGTCATAATTATAGGTTACTGGGACAAGCATTTTTGCCACCACCACAAATCAAAGGCGTCATCAAATAATGTCAGTGCACTCTGACTGAGTCTCGTCTGCGGGGTGGGGGGAGGATCTGTGAATAGTGTTTAAGAACTACAAAGATCCCGTTTCTGCCTTGCCAGTGCCTGAGTCACCACTGTAGTGCACTGCTCAGAGTTTTCTGAGACTCCAGAATGACAAAGAATGAATTGTAACCATTAAGGAACAGCATGTAATTGAGGGAAGTTTGGGAATTATGTTGAAGTTACGAAAGGTACTAATTTTACGTTACAGTTGTTAACACATTTTCATGATCAATTGCATAAAATCGGATTCTACCTTTCTCATTAATAAACATGTAATGCACAGGAAAGGGTAGACTGAGCAGTAGTGTCTGCCTTTGCATTCAGAAGGTTCTTCTAAAAGACTAGGGTAAAAGGGTGCTTAAATAAAATTAATTTGCCACATGCAAAAGATTTCTTTCCAGGCTGACCAAATTCTTGTCAACTAATGAGAGGCTGAAAATCTGTTTGCAGAGGTAGTCTTGTTGCAAATGTTGCTGCACAGGAAAATAATTGCACCTTTTATCATGAAAATGTGAGCTCCAGAGTTCAGGGAAACGGTGCACAATTTTGCAGAAGAGAACACAGAGGTCATTCTGTGTGCATGCTCATTAAGGAAAGGAATTGCACTGGAATGTGGGAGGGTAGAGACTAAAAATTCAAAGCGCCTATGTCTGCAAGAAAACAGGGCAGTATGTATGCCAGGTGACTTGTGATGTACAGACACCATACTGAAACGATTCTAAAAATGTTAAGGATGAAGATTAGTTTTACTGAAGACCACAGTCACTAGAAGTTGTCAGTTAGCTCTCCCCAAACTGATTAGTCAACTGTTGTCCTTGAGCATGTACAGGAATGTCTGCTGGACCTGTGCTTTATTCAGGCTCCAGTTCAGCAAGACTCTTAAGTGTATGCACAGTGTTAAAGAAGTATTGTAATTTCACTGAATTCTGGAGGATGCTGAATTCAAGGATGAACTAAAGTCAGTAGGCTCACAATGAGATACATACCTTGCTGCAGGGTCCCAATGAACAGTTCAAATACATGCTTAAAGGCAAGGAAACACTGTGAATCTGAGGATCCTAGTCTCCATCTGGGTCAGTTCCATTTGCTGTTCAGCAATGAAACTGCACTGCGAGAAGCATTATTACATCTGTGAAGAGAAAAACAAGTGAATAATGACATTTGAAACCTGCTCTGTGGTTTAAGGAACAAGAATAGAGGAAAATCTGCCTCTCGTACAGAGGCAGATGTAACATGACATACAGGGGTTGTAGAATTATATATTTTTACGTACTTCTATTCTTTGAAGAATATTTTAAGGCATTTATAAGAAAACATCCTAATGCTGGGAAGTAATGATGGTCCTTTGGGCTTCCTTTCTCACCCCTTTGGTTTTCAGTGCCCATGCTGGACCTGATCCTGACTGACTGAAATCCATGAGAGTTCTGGAGTAAGGTTGAGACCTCTCTAATACTGTATTCAAGCTGCACAAAGCAGAAGTCCTGTGGAAATAATAGAAGCACTCAATTTTAAAGAGTGTGTGGGGATCATTTTCAGTTCCTCAATTTTTTCATTAACAACTGATTTATTTTTACACTGTTGTGGGTTAGTAGCAGTACAGGCTGGGGCTGGACCAAAAGTGCTTCGTTTTCTCCAAAGTGGTCTGTTTGCTCACCTGAATGTGCCACTACTCTCATAGAAATGCAGTACTTAATGCAGGGGTCCTCAAACTTTTTAACCATGGTGCCGGCGCACGGATTAAGTGGCAGGCAGTCATCTGCAGCTGCTTGGTTCCCCCCTCAACCCCTGGTGTGTGTGGGCGGGTGTCTGTAAATACTGGGGGGGAGGATTTAGGACCCTGGGGGGCTGTATCCAGCCTGCCAGCCGTAGTTTGAGAACCCCTGACTTAATGCAACTCAAGTGTTTACACAGCACTGTTGTAAAGCAGGCAGTAAATTACTTCCTTTATGGGTAGACCTGTGGGTACATTCTGCTCACTGCTGTCTTAGCTGAATATTAATAATTAATGAAAAAAAAAATACATGAAGAATAGCAGAACTGGCTTCTTATGCTGTTATGGTAATACAACCTTTACTTGCTGCTGTACCAGGCCCTTTCCATCCTGCATGTGCTGTTCTGTACATGTGCTCCAGTGAAGGTCCTTGTGTGTCCCACAGCAGTCTGTTCCTAGTCCAGAACACCTGGACCCAGCTCACCCTATTTATGGGCAGGTTTTTTTATTGACCGTATTACACAGAGTGAAAATGTTAATCCCTTAAGGCCCAGCCTTTATTGTAAGGCCTGGATGGGCGATTTCAAGTAACCCTTGCGTAATAAACCATCTTCCTGGTTGCCGGCTGTCCTTTGATGAGACAGTGTTTCAGGCAAATTCAGGATGAGCCACACCTTACTTCCTTACTTCCAGCTCTTGTGAACAGCGGGGATTGCTCCACTCCTCACTCTGCCATGCTGTCCTCTCCCTCTTTGCCTCAGGGGAGAACCAGAACCCTTGGTACAGCTGCCTCCCTAGCTCCTGGCTGAGGTTGGGAGTGGAGGGCTCAAAGAGGAGCAGGGAAGGTCATAGAACCATAGACTCATTTAGGTTGCAAAAGACCTTTAAGATGATCAAGTCCAACTGTTAATCTAACACTGCCAAGTCCACCACTAAACCATGCCCCTAAGTGCCACATCTACACTTCTTTCAAATACTTCCAGGGATGGTGACTCAACTGCTTCCCTGGGCAGCCTGTTTCAATGCTTGACAACCCTTTTGGTGAAGAAATTTTTCGTAATATCCAGTCTAAACCTCTCCCAGTGCAACTTGAGCCCATTTCCTCTTGTCCTATCACTTCTTACTTGGGAGAAGAGACCTACCCCCACCTCACTACAACCTCCTTTCAGGTAGTTGTAGACAGTGATAAGGTCTCCCTTGAGCCTTCTTTTCTCTAAGCAAACAGTCCCAGTT
>JAVJGJ010000059.1:49528989-49539453 GCA_035590215.1 Microhierax caerulescens | reverse complement strand
CTCAACATGCCGCAGCCGGGAAGCGTGGCACGGGGCGGGGGAAGCACCCGGCGGGGCCGGGCCGGGGCCCGCCCGGCGCTGGCCGTTCGGGGCTGCCCGAGCCCGGGCGCCTGACGGGGCGGTCGGCTCCCGGTGCCGCGGCGCGGGCTTCTGCGGGGTCCTGCTGCCCCGCGCTGGAAGGGCTGGGCCCGGGTCCCCGCCGCGCCCCTGGCCCGAGCTCCCCGCACCGGGACGGGGCCCTTCGGCTCGAACACCCGCAGAACTTCTTCGCGGTACGCGGCGGGAGCCGCGGGCCCTCCCCGGTTCGCACGGGCGCTCCAGAGCCGAGCAACCGGCCACTTGGAGCGGGAGGGCTCGCTGGAACGGCTCGCTTCGGCGGCGGAGCGGGGCCGCTGGCGGCCCCTCGGTGGGCTGGGGGTGCGGGACCTCGCTTTCCCGCCGCCCCCCCTGTTGCGGCGACAGGGGAGGGAGCCCCGGGAGGGACCAAAGGGTGGATCGCGCCGTCTTGGGCAGCACTGCCGCGCCGGAACCATACGGACGACCCCAGCAACTCTGAGACAGCTTTTACCGCCCTCCTGCTAACGAGAGGGAGCAAAACTGCGCCGACCTCCATTCAGTATTTGCACAGCCACATGCGCGTTTTTCTACAGGAAACGCGCATGTGGCTGTAAACGTTGGAGAAACTTTCCCCCCACCTTGTTTTGCTAAAAACGTAACGCCAGGAACTCTTAATGCACTTCTCCGCGCTGCTCTTTACCAGTCACTATCAAAAACCTGTTGCTTCTTTTTGTCTTTTTTTTTCTTTTTTTGTTAATTGAACAAACTTGGCTTTTTTCATCCCTGTCACTTTCTTGACGCAACAGCCCCCCACCCCCCGAATCTCATAGTGCGTATTTTGCTTGTTTTAAAGTCTGCTAGTTAGAAACTATTAATTCCCTTGGGGATCCAACTGCCTGATGCGAAGCTTTGAGCAGTCGCCGGAGCAGACGCACTTTTGAACCCTGATGAGAGCATAATCAGAACAGATTGTTGTTGCTGTCTTCTTTCAATAGAGGCAATATTTCTTAAAATGCAGCACAGTGAAGGACTTAAGCAGTATTAACTGCACTCTGTGAAATGAGAGTAAACAAGCTTATCTTTATGGTAATAAGCAATTGATGTTTTACCACCATAACATTAAAGTGAGGTTTAACTTACCCACCCACCCCCCCAAAAAAAAAAAAAAAAGTGGTTACGTTAATTTAGATTGCATTTTCTGTAAACCAACAAAAAAAAAAAGGTACCCAGTCGTTCTGAGAACTGCTACATCTTCAGTTTCTTTGGGTGCATTTCATCAGTAGGAGGTGACATATTACTGCATATAAAAATGTATACTGAAAGGACCTTTCTGCAACTAGGGGAACAAATATATAATTTATAATGCATGGATATAAAAGGTTGTGTGTAAATAATCTCTCTCAGCCTTATTAGCCATTTGCTAATTACAGAGTGCTTTCTTGAAATATCTTGGTCAGAATAATCTGAAATCCTGATTTAGGACTAAGTCGTACTGGAAGCTATGGATAGGTGTGGAAAGACTCTTTAATCTCTTAAAAAAAAACAACCCAAAACCAAAACCCACCAAATAACACCACAACAACAACAAAAAAAAACCCACTGAAAATCAAACAGCTGTATTTATCCTTTTACCTGGCATGGCTATGTTCATATTCTTTCATAGATGGTGATTTTTGTTTGTTTCTTTGCTTACTAGCAACTGAGTAACAGAAGTGGATGGTGTAAACTGCTTCCTTCTGGGGAAGGACAGCCGTACTTTAATGATTTCTGAGATGTGACCTACTGGCTGGGATTTATGGACAAGGCTTTATGTCAATAGTTTGTACAATATAAGTGCCTTTTTTAATCTGCTGCTCACTAGGGCTAACTGCCACCTTACTGTAAACCAAAAAGGAATATTGCAGAGGTTATTTTAATAAAACACACTGTTTGGTCAGACTGCTTCAGACTGAGACTGGATTTGGATCCTTCCCAACCCAGCTCATTTGGTCTTAATACAGCTAAATAGGATTCCTGTGCGTTTGCAGGGGGCTGGGGGAGAGGATGTAAAGCTGTCACTCCAGAGGCAGAACTCTGTTCAGGATGAAATGTGACAACAGCCTTTGGCATGCATGAGGAATGGTAGCATGAACTCTTGGGACGAACAGGGAAGCAGTTTGTTTCTGAGAGGTGTTTGACATGGGTACTAAATATTTATTACCTACGCTTATTTGCATGTGTCTTGTCTGCATGGCAGAGGTAAATATGATGTTGCTTGGCAGACTTCATGCTGCTGTGGGAGTTTTGACACACTGGTCATCAGTTGTTTGTAAGTGAAGATTAAGATGCCAAAGCAAAACTTTGGCAATGCTCATCCACACCCCCTAAAACCAGTAAGTTAAACCTTTTATATGAAATATATGTTGTTTTGAAAAAATTAAGCATGTATGCACAAAGCTTACAGATCACGTAGTTTATTCTTTCACAGTAAACAAATAGTAAGTCCATTAACGCTAGAACATGTTTTATGAGTACCAAAGTGCTAGAAAGCCAACTGTATTCCAGATTTTGTGGTGATGTTTAATCACAATTAGTGGGATCTGATGCATGTTTATAGTGCTCAAATTTTAGTAAGTAAAAAAAAATAAATCTGAAATAAATGTATTTGTTAGTATAGGCAAGTGTTGATTTATAATTCAAATACAGTCAGTCTGCCATGTTTGGCAGTTACAAAGTAATGAGGTCTGGCTAAGCTATAAATATATAACTTGTAGCAGTTCATAAGGGCTTATGGCCCGGAGTTCATGAACAGTTCAGATACATAATTTCCATCTAGTCTGTACAGAGGTTCATTAGGCTTCACAGGTGGTGAATTATTATGTAAGGAAATGCAAGGGATGTCATCTTGTCCAAATCTTGCTATGCTATCTGGAAACAAGTGAAATGCTAAATAAACTTATTTGCTCAGCTTTACATGTTTTCATTACTGAAGTGCCTGCATGCACTCCGTGTTTTCCTTAGATGCGTGTTACTAGTTTATTTCTGTTTGACTCACTGAATGGATGGTGTTTCAGCTGAATTACATCCTTTTGCAAAACAAACCAATCTAATAAATTGTGGCAAGAACAGCATGGCTGTGGGCTAATGAACAGTACTTACTGAAGAAGGGAATATGATCTCTGGTCTGCAGACCTGTTAATTTGATCTGACCTACCAGCAGTTACTTCATTGAAGGATTTTTTCTCTTGGGAGGAAAAAAAAATTAAAGCTTCACAAGAAATGAAGTCAGCTTTGCAGTAGAGCATTTGATATAGTGTCACACAAGAATCTGTAATACTTGTGTGCATGTGTATAAAATGTGTAAGGAGAGCACAGCAGTAAATGCAGTCTAACAGCTTCTGGTGCTGAAGAGAAGTGAATGACAAGTGAATGACAACCAGAGGCACTATTTTGTAATACCTTTACTAACGGCCTGTGGTCAGAAAGCTGAGCATACTAATGAAATCTGCTAATGCCGTGCTGTTGAGGGGGGGGGGTATTACTGATGCAGAGGACCACAGTATACAGGGGTTGAAGGACTGGGGTAAGAAGGTCCCATTGCAATAGTTAAACTTGGAGGTGTGGGGGAAGAAGGTCCCTCACTATATAGGATAGCAGGATATGGGTTAATTAAGTTTGACTGTCTTGTGCATGCCATCTGCAATGCATAGGGTTTCTCTAACAGAAAGCATTAATAGAAGGTGCTAGCGAGCTCTTTCCTTGAATATAAGTTGCACTTACCTGTGTCCAGAAGAGACAAATTCAAAGCTGAATGTAGAGAAGGGTTTGGGGATGGCTAGAGGCAGAAAGCTGCTTCACAATAAGAGAGTGCTTGGCTGGTTTAGCATGGTAGAATTAAAGAAGTTACCTCTTCCTTCACCTATATAAAATGTAAAGGTTCAAATGCCGAAGAGGAGGTAGAATTGCTTTAAGTAGAACTTGTGGCTTAAGAGACTTTTAAACATTAAAGCAGTTAAGTGTGTGTGGTGTGGTTTAGGGTATTTATTTTTTTTGGGAGGGGTGGGTGGGTTTGGAGGTGGTGGTGGTGTGGGTGTGTAGGAGTGGGGTTTTTTTCTCCTTGTTGCTCTTATTAGGAGACTGTTCCAGAACCTAGCATCCCTTAACATAAAGCTTGACAAGGACACGATTTAATGCTGCTGCCTGTAGGAGTGGGGAACGGGAACTGATGACTCAAAAGCTTTTTCCCAGCCCTTTTGTTGTTAATAATGTGCTAGTGTGTGCTGGGCATTAGGTGGTTAGACAAGTCCTCCATACCTGTTTGATGTTGAATGTACATGAATTCTGAAAAAAGACCTTGAAGACAGCATGCAAGACTTCTGCCAAACCTTTAGCTGTCTGTGAACAGGTTATGGCATTAAAGTTCAACAAGTTTATGACAAGCTAGGCCAAAGAGATGCAAGTGTAGTGACAGCAATTTATTCTAAATACAAATAATTAATAATTGTTCTCAGATCTTCCTGATTTATTCTTGACTATGTATCTTCTAACTACACATAGCAGTTTTGTCCGAGTTCTTCACAGCAGATTGCTAGAACTGAACTGAAATAAAAATATTTTTTCATATCCTTAAGTGCTTACAATTAATTAAAATACTCGTAGCTTATGGATAGTTAGTCAGGAATAAAATCTTGCCCTCTCCTTGTAAGCACCAACTGCAGTACGTCAGATGATTTGTTGTATAGCATACTTGATACCAGGAGGTGTATCTGTGGTGCAAAATGGAAATGTAAGGAAGCTTCCCTATGCCAAATGTGAGAACTCCCACTCATAGCTGCAAAAGGAAGGTGGAGGGTCCTATTAATAGTAAATTTAGGGAGTAGTTCACAACTAAAGTTGTAAGAGAACGAGCTCACAGTTGTGCCAAAACCCTTATTTACTGCATGAGCTGAGTAAGCATTTCTGAGGGCAGTTTGTTCTGGGATGTTAGCTGTTGCAGAGAAATCAAGGGTGTTAACTGTTATGTTAGTCACTGCTTAAAGAATTTCTTAGCCTTCTTAAAGGGCAGAGGGGGGGAGATAAGCCTTCCTGTTCTTCCTCCCTCCGCCCACATGAACGTCTTCCTCAGTCCGTGAAAAAAAGCTGTGGTATGTCAGGACTTTTTGAGAATAAGTCTTCTTGATGACCACTGAAGATTCCCGAATCACTGTTGTTCTTGTTTGGCACTCTGTCCAAAGAGCTTTATGCACACTGCAAATCCCCTAATCACTCAATTGACCTTGAAGGAAGGCAGTGCTGCCTAAGATCAGTGAACCACACTGCAACTGTTAAGTAATGTATTTTAGTTGTGCTGTGTGCTTGCTTTGAAGCCTGGTTTCAGCATTAGATAAAATTTAGCCTGTGAGCTGAGCAGTGCAGCTTTTTGCAGAAGCAACTGAAGTCTCTGGCTTTTACTGAGCCATGTATGGAATCCTTTCCCCTAGGAAAGGGAGAAAATTGTTGCTGTGTGAGGCTGGAAACAAGGTGTAGCTCAAGTACAGCAGCTAACCATGTTGCTTACATATTGCTTATCTGTTCAGATCCAGATTTTGTTTCTCCTAATTCCTACTTCATAGTGGGGAAAAATCACCTGCCTTCTCTGCATCTGCTCTCATCTTTGTGAGAGCATGAGTAGCAGCCATGTGCTCAACTGGGGCTGATGAACACCAGATATCAGCTGTCAATTAAAGTAAAAATCCCAAGTCTAAGAATTAACATGCAGGATTCATCTTCTAATTGGCTAAGCTAGAGGAGGTGTTGCCTGATGACCAAAGACTTGTATTTGGCTACTTACTGTGTAGGCTCAATGGAAGAGGTGCTGGCACCCGTACAATAAGTCCATATCCTTCCGGTAGCTTTGGGAAGGGAGTGTGGAATTGCCCTTTTTGAGAGAGGGTTATTGTACCCTTGCTTCTCCCTCCCAATTTCGTGAACTCTAGCTGTTTTGTAAAACACAGAGGCATCACTATCACCGTCTCTTCCTGTCTTGCTTTTGCATGAAATTATCTGTATTTGCTGTGGTTATTACAGCCTCTGTGTGTAACGTGTGAGTGGCTTCTCTGGGGATGAGTCAATGGACATCCAGTTGATGAATCCTGAACACGCTTATGAAATGGGTGTAGAGATGCTCAGTTCTGCCAAGAGACCACCATTCTGCAGATGTGTAGAGCAGATCTGTGGGCTGCCTGCTGCCTGAAGAAGTAGAGATTTAAAGAACCTTACATTTATACTGGGTTGCCTGAATTTAACCAGTGTAGCCCGGTAGAGGACTTCAAAGTCTGTATGGTAGGATCTGGGCTTCAGAGTTCTTTGTGGGAGCTAAAGTTACTCTTTAACATCTTGCTGAATACCCTTTAATTAAGCAAGCTAAGCTTTCACAACTTTTTGTCTTTGTAGATATAAGTGATTATAGAAAGTTCCTGGTGTATGAAGTATGTGGTGTGAATTGGAGGGTGGCTTTGCATAATTGGTATTTAGTGATCTCACTGTAGGAGAGAATAGCTTTTGCCTTTAAAAACTGATGCAGCTGTGCAGGGAAACTTTTGAAAGTTACTTTTTTCTGTCCCCACTATTCTCTGGGTACACTTTGGGAATTACTGGTGCATATTTGTTTGCCATCACACTTCTGTAGTGAAGGGCCTGTGAAGAGTTTCATCTCAGAAGCCCTCAAGCTGTTTGAGGGGTCAGGAAGTGGTATTTTGCTGATCCTTCCAGTCAGTTTTCTTGTGTGATCTATAGCTTCTCAAGAGTAATTCCTTTGTGCTTAGGTGACATTCCAGGACTTGCAATGACCTACCTTTATCAGGGAGCAAATAGTACCTGTTTTGTACTGTTTGAAGTACCTTGTTGGGAAGTGTAAGCATTGTAGTGTATAGGCTGTAAATCAGGTTATCAAGCTATCAGAGGTGATTGCATCACATAATCCCACTCATAAATTTCACAAATACCATGTGGTACGTTCCACCAAAGTCCATGAGGTAAAATGAAAGAGGCTGATTATGGAACAGGTAAAACAAAAGGGTGGGGTATCAAATCAATAAATCCCTCTTTGACAAATGGATTCTTATCTAGAATGCAGAATGAATGTACATCATTACCAGGTCTTGTGTGACTTGCTAAACTGCTATTTCTTGTTAAGTAAATGGGGTTCGTGCCCCTTCTGCGCTTAGACTTCTGTAAGAGCATGGCTGGCCTTGCAGGTGAGGCAGAAAGTCCCTGTAGCCTGACAGTATACCCCTGATGTTGGCCAAAAGCTGATGCCTGAGGAAGAGTATTTCAAAGATATGCATCATTGCTTTCCTCTGAGCTGCTGCAGAGGTTTTGGAGGCTGGATGTTTCTATATAATGAGTTACTAAATGGATTTCTGTGAACTTGTCCAGTTTCCCCTTGAAGCCATGCGAATTCCAGCATCCACAGTATGCTTTAACAAAGGCTGTCCTAGATAACCTTCACACTGTTTGGAAAGTTATCTAAAAACCTCCTTGCTACAACACTATTTAAAAAGCCTTTTTCTTGTTCAGAGTGGTGATGCCCTGTAGTTATGCTATTGATAGAGCAATGAACATGTGGTCTTTGTCCACCCTGTTCATGTAACTCATGAATTTATGCGCTCTTACATCCTAGCCTCAGTTAATTTTCTTGCAAACTGAGAAGTCGTAACTAGCTTAGTTGATCATTGCACGGAAATTATTCCATGCCTTTGAACACCCTTGAGCTTTTTCCAGTTTGCATCTGATGAAAATTCTGCTCTGCGTCCTGTAACATCTTCATCTGGGAAGAGCACAGTTGAGAACATTTCTCCAACAGTTGGTTCTTGGTCCCCTTAAACTCTCAGGGCATAATCCTGTGAGATTAAATAATAATTTAGGTCTCTGAGAGAAGCCTTTTCAAAGCTACTAATCTGGTTTGCCTGCCAATTGACTACATGGAGTTCCAGCTAGACATCTCATTTTCTTTGAGCTATTGGCCTAAAACACCAGTCACAGGAACTGTAGAATCTTGGCTGTACAAACTGAAATGCAAACTCTGCTGTCACTTGAAGTGACAGAAGCGTACTGTTCCTCTAGCAAGTAATCAGGAAACAAGTATCTGAAGAGGCTTTTTGGCTTAGAAAGAACCCCAATTCAAGAGTAGCTCTACATAGTGGATATAATGTCCTCTTTAAAGTATCCTTCCCCAGCATTGATTCTCCACTGTGGAAGAAACACAATCTACTCCCTACAGCGAACAAACAGCCCGAAAAAGGCTACTTTCCTCTAAACAATTTGTTTACAGTCATAGACTCTCCTTGCACTCACACAGCCCACTCTGCTCTAGTATAATGTGCTGGTTGTCCACCCCTGAAGAACAACCATTGTACCTTGTGCTAGTACTGTTCATGCAGGGACTACTGGAGGTGTTGAGAGCTGTACACTAGCAGGCTGTGTGGCTGCTGGGTCTCCAGGTGAGTATCTGTCAAGCTTCTGACTCTTTGGAATGGCTCTGGGTTTTCCATGCACGTCATTAGAACCTATGCCCCTGCATAAGTTTTGGAATAAAAGGCACCAGTATTGGCGTAGAATCTGCCATGGATTCAGGGGAAGCTCTGAGGCTATTATAACTTTTATTTAGATTATTCATGCCTTCAGACCTTTTCACTGTTTGTTGCGACTTGGTAGCGTGGACTTTGACTTTTGTGTAAATTGTTGTGTGCCTGTCACTTCCAAATGAAAAAGCTAAGCAGAGGTATGAAATTGTGCTTGTGTTCTGGATCAAGACTATGACATACTCTGCATTTTTTAAAATTTTATTTTCCCTCGCAAGAATCACAGAAGGATCATGTTACTTTATGTAGCTGACTCATATAAATATTGGAGATGTTACATTGTTTAAAAGATTCTGAAATCCTAATTGAACTTGACATCTTAAATCTCTGTATTATCTACACTTGTCCCCATGTTGATGTTTTTGATGGAAGACCACAAAAGATGAGCTGATTCACTTGGGCTCTGAGTGACTTACTGAGATAAAGCTTATTTAAGGATTGGTTGTGGGGCTTTTGTTTAAACTTCATGTGTAAAGCCTTAGTCTTGCAACTCCATTATGTTTAATTAGATGCAACAGCAGTCATGATAAAACAGTCTGTGTATGAAAGAGTTTGATCCAGTGGCCTGTAGATTCCCTTTGTATTTATCCTTTAGGTACAAAGGACCTCTTGTTGCTGCTGCTGTCAGTGTTCCTAAATCCATCCTAACATCCATTGAGGGCAAATGGCTTGTCCAAGCAACAGTGCTGCACTGAGCCCGCTGTCACTGGTGTGTGCTCCTTCTTTAAAGAACAGGCTCTAGCTTGTACACAGACATTCCAGCAATGCTAATGGAGTATTATACAGCATCAGAAAGTCTTAAAAGTTAACTTCAATGTATTTCAACAGAACACCATAAACCCTCCTTCTGCTTCCTAATGTTGTCTGTGTTCAGAGTAAGCCATTCTTGCATCCCTCACAGAAAGAGAGAGCAAGTGTTTTGCATGAAGAATATATGGGCTTCCTAAATGTACAGCGCTTTGTTTAAGGGCAATATCCTGGGGCCTTTCAGGCTCAAACTGCATTGCTTTATGTCTTGCCAGAACATTTTAAAAAAAAAAAAAAAATTTTAATAAGGCATCTGTCTCTCAATTTTTTTTTACTTCTTCCTAACTCAAGACAGAATGATGCAGGTTGCTTGTTAGGGACGAGTTGAGGGAAACCTTGATGGGTGAATGTTTTTCTCTGGGAATACTACTTGCTTAGTTTTACTGTTTCACCAAGCAAATAATGTTAACTGTATGGAGCTGACCAGAGGCAGTGGAAGGTGCTGGAAGTCTGTCTGAGACCTAGGCATTTGGGAACCAGGGCCATCAGAGATGGTGTCACGTGAGCTTGCCACACCTGCATGGAATCTTCATGATCTTCTGGCACGCAGGGCGTTATTGCTTGACCTTGGGTAAAGAACTGGATTACAGCCACGGCTGCTTCTCAGTTTTTCATGCAGATGCCTGCTATGCAGTTATGTACTCTGTGACAGAGGATGTATCAGGCTTTGGTTAAGGAAACTGAGATAGGCAGGTAATTTAGTATGCCATCTTCTTCTGCTCATCTAAACTAAAAAAGTTCGAACTTACGTGCTAGGATGATCTTCATGCTTAATTATAAGGAAGATTTTGTGCTATCTCATGAAGAAGAGTTAAGTGACCTGGCTGCAAAACCAAGCTTAATAGCTTGGCTTTCTTATGTTCTGTTTGTGTATGCTGGCAGGGAGGGGGAATTTTGTTCTGAAAAGTCAACCTGCTTTGCTAAAACTGGAATTTCTGGATGACTCCCCAGCTATGGGTATATCAGGGTTTTCCTGCCACATGACCCGCGGGGGGGGCGC
>JAVJGJ010000059.1:49503359-49528889 GCA_035590215.1 Microhierax caerulescens | reverse complement strand
TTCCACATTAAAACCGCCCCCCCCCCCCCCCAATCCAAAAGAGTCTAGCTTTCAAATTTCACTTCAAAATTATTCTTGGCTTCCCCTCAAAGTACTTTCCTTTTTTTTTTCTTTTCTTTTTTTTTTTTTTTTCTCTCTTCAGAAAATCTTCCTCTTGAGTTGTTGTAAGGCTTTTTCACCTTACACGAGAGCAGCAAATACCTGGGTTCCTACTGCCTTGAGTAAATTTAGTAAAGTTAAGAAATTTAAGTTAAGTATAGCTGATACAGTTATTACTCCTTAAATACATAGGATTACTACAAAAAAATTATTGTTGTACAAGCTGTTGCGTTAAAGTTGACTAGTAGTTAAGGCTAACAACCATGCTAGACAATTTTAAAGTAACTACTACCTTCTAGATTATATGCAATTGTATTTGCCCTCAGTGGTATTTCCCCCTCTCCTGGGAAGGTGAGCAAGGTTTTAAGGAACAAAGACCAGCCTACTTGACTCTAATTTTACCTGTTGCAAGTACAGCCATACTTAAGTGCTTCATGGATTCAGAGGAATTTCAGTGGAATGTGACTTAATGTTCCCATTTATTTGCAATGAGGAAGCAATGTTTAACACAATGAGATTTGAAATGGAATGTGTCCTTCCATTTGCAGTTCCGTCTTCTTGATTTAACGTGGTATGCTGAGAAACATGCTGAGAAACTGGGTGGGTTAAATGGGTGCAATTAGCTTGCCTTGTCAGTCAAGTGGATGCCGGTAAGACCGTCCCCTGCTCATGTTTTGTGAACTGATGAGCCTGTTTTCTCCCTTGTCACCAAACTGTGTGCCCTTCAGTCTGGAAGGGAGTGCTCAGGACTGTTTTGCTGTGCTGCCACTGCCTTCTCTAAAATGCTAGATAAGTTGGGCAGGTAGCACAGAAATGATTCTGGCATGGGAGCAGGGTAGGAGCATGTGAAAGGCTTTCTTCAGTGTTGTGCTGTACATCTCTCCCACACTCATGAGAATCAGATTCTCCTTCCCATAGAAGAGAAATTTCAGGTTTGTGATTTGCCTTCTCGTCTTAGTTCTTGGAGACCCTTTAAATCGTAAAAATGTAGCACTGGGGAGGACTTGAACCTATGTTGTCTGAAGGCTGCGTGGAAGTAGTTATATAGTGTCCTGATATCCTACCACTCCAGCAGTTACTGTTTCTTTTCCTGTTACCCAGCCTGCAAAATAAGAGGGCTTTTTGGTATTTTTCTCCTTCTGGGTTTAAAAGTTGCTGTCTTCTCTATAGATACATCATGTTTCAGACCACTGCATTTGGAAGAGATCAGTGCCATGCTAACAAATCAAGTCCAGTTTGAAACAAAAATACCCAAAACCCCCCACAATCAACCCAAAACCACCTGACCTGCAGATTAGTGCAGACTTTCCTGGAATATCTTGCTCCCTTCCAAAAGAGGCATTCAGATCTGGGTGACAGCATTCCGACCAGCAAGTCATCAGGCAAGCAGAACAGAACAGTCGCCTGTAATGCTTCTGGTGATACATACACAAAAGAATGTAATTTTTCCTTCTATGCAATAGCATCATACCAGGAAATGGAGTGTTCTGGGGATTATAATAGACCACATCCTTGTCTTCAGTCCTGCTGCAAACCATTGTTTGCAGGCCTGTAATTTGTTCATCCCTTCACCTGCCTCTTGTCTGTTCCGACCTCTCCAAGTTAACACCTGTAACTATTTCTCAGACCTACAGGTCAGAATGTGTCACTATGGCAGTTCTAGCAAGATGGAAGTGCGGAGCCCGACTGGGAGGGAAGTTGCGCTTTGGCAGTCCTGCATCAGCAAATCAATTTTTTTTTTTTTATATCATTTGATATCATAAAATAAATTTGCTTGATATTCATGACATTGTGTCCTGCTTTGACAGAAGCTGTGGAGAATTCAGATGCACAACTTGTCATTCAGTTGTAATTTCACATGGCTCAAATTTTACTGTATTGCCTAGTCTGTTACATGGGGCCACATAAAATATGTTACTAGGTGAGGTCTGATCCATCAGACAGGTTACTCAGTGAGAGAAGAAACAAACTGGCTCTTAAGTGCTGTGTTCTTGACATGTTTATGTTTTTAGGTACTGAAGAATAATATAATAAATTGAACAAATACCTTTCCAGTTGTTTGGGTTGGTTGTGCTACCTACCCTCCTGGAGTTATTCTCTCCTCTCCACAGTCTCTGAACTTAAGTTGACTTAAGTAACTTGTAGAGGACAGAGAAACGCAGACACCAAGGTGTTAGCATGTCAGCTCTGAGCATTGGAGCCTGTAAGATTTTTTTCTCTAATCAAAGTTGAAAATTTTCCCAAAACAGTTACCAGGAGCTGGGACTACAGTTTCTCCATCAGTTAGCACAGTATTGATCTTTATTTTTGGGCCTGGAACCAATGAACACTAATGCGTGGAAGAACAGAGAGCAGTTTCAGTGCCTTTCTGATGCTGCTACGTGAAATTGTTTTTCCTGTTGCCAGATACCTAATCACTACACGCGGCTATGAAGAGGCCTGATGCCTAAGGTTGAAATGAGATTGCTTCATCTGTGCAGATGCATCACAACTCAGGGCAAAAGTCTTTTACTACAAGTACAACAGTAGCTGTTGCTTATTTGGTGAAGGAGTAGACTTGCAGAAGTGAGGATACACTGATAATACTGCTTTCTTAATAATATTCTTGTGACCACTGCTTTCTCTTATTTGTTGTTAAGATTGCCATATTCCTTCAGCAAAAGTACGTCCACGTGCTGTACGGTCAGTTTGCCTATGTGCAAGAAACCTTAATAGGCCTGCACGGTGTTTTTCACAGTATATGTTGTGCAGGTACAGCTCTTAAATGCTGTACGTGTACTAGCTACTTGCCTGAGATTTCCAGACATCCAGTGATGAAGAAAGAAGGCATGCCTATCTAGGTTTCTCCACTATGATACTAATTGCCAGCACTTGGGAAGATACTTCACTAACATTTGCACTTGTAAACCTGCTATTTAAGGAACTGGTCTTTATCCCTGCTTGGAAAGAGGAAGAAAATATTCCTGAGCATTGTCTGAGGTATTTAGAGCTGCATAATTATAATGATATGCAACACATGAAGTACTGGTTTGTCTTGTGTGTATGGGTAAAAGTTGGTATTTACTGTTCTTTATCTTATATATTCACTGGAAATAATTGTATGGTATTTAAATTTACTTGCACAACTTCATGGTTCTACTGAACTATATTATTATGCAGGTGGACTTAAGAGGTATTAGGTTTCATGCATCAAGGTGCAAAATATCCATGATGGTTTACTCTGTGTGTTGGCTGTGTGGTTTTTCCCTGTTCTGCCTTCCTTTTCCTCTCGAGTATAGGATATTTTGCAGTGGAGCTGCAATATCGAGGCAGGGGAGGGGTGGGGGATGGCTAACTCCAGAGATACCATGTTACCTGCAACTGGAGACATACTGGACCAACAGGCTCTATAGCTCACGAGAGACTTTGGGAGAAGCTACCTACACGTATGCATAGTGTCCCACACACCTGGAAACTGGGTGTTTGAGAGGAAGGAATTGAACAGGCAATGTCATCTTGGGTTCCTATTTATGCCTTGGATCTCACACAGAGGAGATGATGCCACTCAGCTGGTTGGCAGCGTGTTTCCTCCATAAGAGGCAAAGTTTTCTGAATGTTTTTCAAATGGCATGTTAATTTGCCCAGTTAGATACTGTATGGTGCACGGTCTCTGAAAGGCTGCAACGTTCCATAGATTGATCTACTGACTTAGCATTAGAAGAGATGTTACATCTTTCATCTTACTTCCACTCTCTTGTCCCAGTTGGAAAAGTAGGTAACACGTTATAGTCTACCCTGAACAGTCTGATGTCATGGAATTAGTGTTCAGTCACTCAGTGTAGTAAGTTCTTCGGTTTCTGTAGTATCTTACAATTCATAGAGATTTTTTTCCTTTTAATGCAAATTGCGTTGTCTTTTCAACAGCGTGGTTTTTTTCCCTTCTGTATCAAATCTGTTGCCAATTTTATGTACCCTGAGACAAGAGAAGAGGAAAGTCCTTGTCTTCTGTAATGTTTTCATACACACAAGCAAACCTTCTAAGGCCCTATTTGTCATTCATTTTGAGTATGTTAGTCTCAGACATAGAAGTGTAATCATAAAGTGTTACGCCACTGGCCTGTTGAGAAGGAAGTTACATCTTACTGTCTAGGATTTTTAGCATGCTATGTGTATTTAAAAACCCTTATTTCCTGTTTAACAGCCATGTGTTCCTCTCCACCTCCACACACCTGTGCTATGAAACAATTAAAAACTGGTTTCTTTTTGGTTGTGGCTCCAGTTTTGTCTTGGGGAACTGCCAGGGTTTGATGGGGATCTTACAAATGACCTGCCTTGCCTACACAGGGTAAGCAGGACTTCACTTGTGAAAGTTGTCTTAACTGTGTCCTGCTTTTGTTGTTGTGGATAAAAATTAGCCTGACTCGTTCCCTGTTTTTTTTCTCCAAGAATATCTTGACTTGGTTAGCACCTTGGGTTTTGACTTAATCATCTTAGTGCCATGGGGAGTTTCATGTGGTCTGAGCTGAATGCCAAACTGGTTGTTTCTCAGTCTAAAAGACATCAAGGTTTCTTCAAACTGTCTAAACAGGGTTTCAAGTGGGTTAAAGCTCTGTTTGCCTGTTTCACTACCAGCTTCTCTGTAGGACATCTGTTTAGAAACACTGTTAAAACCATTATGTTCTTGATTTCAAGGCTAAGGTTTGGAGGTGAGAAGTAAGAGGACTTAATATGGCATGAAGGAGACTCAAAGGGTTTTGCCAGGCAGTCATCAACTCATTGAAATGACATTGCTTGAGGCCCTGTCTCTTCTTGCTGTCCTTGTCCTGTGCCTAGCAGCTTATCTGCGGGCACACCAGGGAATTCCTCTTTATCCTGCTAGTTGTTCAGCCCTTTAAGAACACAGAAATTAACCTTTACTGTATGCCCCAAGTGTCCTTGAAAGCTTTTTGGATAACCAAGTAGTCATGTGCCTACATGCTTATGGCTTTACGTGGTTGAAGTGGAAAGCAGATTACTTCAAATTTTAGTCTTAATACTAAAATAATTCTTAAAAGATATAGCAGGTAGATCATTTTAGCACTAAATAGCTCACTATGTAGCTGATACTTTAGGAAAGGGACTGTATCCAGAAGGGTCTTTTAGGTTTGGAATAATACAGAGTATCCCCCTAGACTAGGGAGTTCACCTCTTTTTACTAGCAAGCAACGACCAAGGAGGTAGAGTAAAAGACAGAGGTACTGATACCAGCTGGAATTCTCTGCTCAGCCAACATCCTGCAGGTTTTCTGGGAAGGAGTGGGAAGCACATCCACTCAAGTTCTCCAGTGTGTAAAGCAGTACTTGTTTTACACCCACTGCAGTGTTTCAGCCAGAAGTACAGTAACTTGCACAATACAAAACTGGATTATGAGCATATGTTTTCTTCAAGGGGGTAGAAAGGGATTAGAATATGATTAAGGATTTATTGTGGAGAGGGATTAAGCAACAGGAGCTTTTTAAGGTCACATCTCCGAATTGCAGCCTTGCTGTTCCTGAGAATTTAGTATCTGAACTTCCACTCCCTTCCTATGCTGGAAATGGTGTTTGGGAAACCTTTGGTTCTTAAGGCACAGGAAGAAAGCCTTAAGCATACTTCCATGCTCCATTACGGATCTCAAATGCTACAGCTGGGAAAAAGGAGCTCTTGGAAAACCTTTAGTCCTTGTTCTTTCTTGTTGCTTTTAGAGGATTTAAAAACAAACAAACAAACAAAAATTAAAGGACTGTACTTTAAAAGTACAGCTTGTAAGTGACTGGGCATCTAAGCATCATCTTCTCTGGCTCAGTTCAGGGGTTCTGTGATTTGGAAACTCCTTCAGTTATCTTCCTATAGGAGGGTACTCTAGCATCTGGGAGAGCAGAAAGAAACAACTCTATAAAGGCTAAAAGGCACTTGATGCTTTCATGTCTCGCTAAAAAAGGAATGCAAACTGTTCTAATATGTTTGACTAAAACTAGCTGAGGCAACTTGTTCTATTCACAGTTTTGTGTTAACTGTAACATTGATTTACCTGACATTTCTCCTAGAGTTTAAATACACATAATTAAGTGTCTGGAAACTACTGCAATGTCAAGGCTTTGAAGTGAGTGATTCTGTTCCCCTTCTGCCCCTTCCTCTCATTTCTTAAAGTGTGTGCCTCTGCACTGGGCACCAGTGCTGCAGCTGTAGCAGGCTCTCCTGATCTGTTAGCTCTGGCTTTCTGTAATGTGAAAAATGTTGGGAAATTGTCATGGAATCTTATGTGCCTGTAGTTTACCTGCTGTCTAGCCTTGTGCTTACATGTCCACTTTTTCCTCTTTCCTTTAAAATACCAAGCTACAAATTTGTTAGTAGAACTACACTACACAATCATCCCGGTTTTGTTTTGGTTTCGTTTTTTGTTTGTTTTAAATTTGTTTTTTGGTGGTTGGGTTTTTTTGAGACATAGTATAATACTGCAAGCAATAGTCTCCTGTAGTTGGAACAGTTGGAGATAATCCTTTCCTGATTTGCCATTTTGCTGGTCCTTATGCTATTCCGTGCAAGCTTAGTTGCTCTTTGTCTCCTGATTAACTACTAATAGACTTTTTCTTCTCATTAAACACTCTTGCCTTCTGTATACAATAGTAACCTCTGTCTTGCAATCTACTGCCATTGCAGCAAATCTGGTTATGTTGTTTCTTCACTAACAGCAATAGCTTAGTGAACTCTTGCCCTGTAGTATCATTCAGTACCCTTAACTGCTGTTTTTATGTGTTGAGTAGATTTTTGAGGAAAAGAATGAATGTTTATTGGGTTAATGCTTCATAAGAATAATCTGCAGCCTTTTGCCTTTAAAACCTCAGATTAATTCCAGCTCTAATATAAATGGAAGTTAATTTATAAGTCTTAAATTTAATTTAGTCATTAGGGCCTCTCCTAATCCAAGGAATGGCCTGCAGGCAAGCATGCTGTGCACTCACAGGAACTCTTATTCCAGGGGAGTTTAGGCCTGCAAATGCTCAGTTCTAAAATGGTCAATTTGTAACTTGTGTAACTAGAAGCTCAGTCCAGTTCTGTGTTGAGTGGGAAAACCTGCAGAGCAATCTGGATAAGACAGCAAATTCAGCGCCCCAATTAAGTTTGCTGGTGTGATAATACAAATCTAATTGGGGCTTAAGTGTGTATATTGCAGAGGTTGCGGTAGTGCGTCAAAGCGTGAAGACTGTATTGTACACAAAGTACTGTGTTAACACTGAGAAACAGCTTTCAATGCATCTTAAACAATGCTTTTTGTTTTTCTCCTTAGATCAATGTTCGAGTTGTTACTATGGATGCAGAGCTGGAGTTTGCCATCCAGCCAAACACTACAGGCAAGCAGCTGTTTGATCAGGTCAGTGAAGGGTTGGTATGGGCTCTTGTTGTTTAGGCTTGGAGTACATCTCACACTATAATGTTTTCTTAAGACTAGATTCCAAACCTACCTTTCTCTTTCCTCTCCACCTAATCAAAGGGCTCTAGTCTGAACTAAGATCTCTAAATTCCATCACAGTAAAAGAAAAAAGCAAAAATTCTTGCAGGTATGTTATTTTCCTGTGAAACCTGTCTTCCTAGCAATGTTGGGTGATATAAGGGATCCAAAATGTTTAGACAGCATAGGTAGTGTGTAAAAATGCACTTTGTGCTTTGAAATGCAGCTTAGCTCTTATTTCTTTCTTAAATTCCAAAGTTGAAATATTGTCCCTGTGCATAAAACCCTTCAGAACGAGGTCTTCAGGTGGCTGACAAAAGTGTAGGCGTAGCTGCATGCGTTCAGAAGCTGGGTTGGAGGTAGCCATTTGCCACAGGTGTTCAAATCTGCCAAACTACTGGGAAACCAGAGGAGTGTGTGATCTCCATGCAGCAGCTACAGCAGTGTACCTTGTAAGAAGTCCCTGTGCAGCAGGATGGAGCAGAGACTTGTACAGGCTTCCTTTGGGGGCTCCCAGGGAGGTGGAGGGCACGAGTAGCCAAGGTTCTCGTCCCTTACTGTTACTCTTCCTGCTAATGCATTAACAATATACAGGTCTGTTTGGAGATGTACCTGCAAAGGTCAGATAAAGACAACTAAAATAAACAGAGCGTGCTTTGTAAAGCTTTTTTATTGTTTTCTTAAGTAGTTTGCTCTTACAAAACTGAAGCAAGGCCTAGATTTCAGCAGAAAAAAAATACTGTTCTGAAATTAAAAAAACTAACAAAAAAAAAAGTTTACTTCTAGCTGTTCCTGCTGGAACCCTGAAAACTAAGAATTGACTTCAGTTACAAGTACTAAGCTGTTCATGAAGTGTTACAGCAATCCTTTTGCACTTCTCCCTTTGTCCACTGCTGGCCTTGATAGCAAAGGGTCAGTTTTAGCTCAGGTAGGCAGAACTGGCTAAACAATGTCCATTCCTTCGAAATTTTTGTTGGTACAATCTCGTTTCAGTGAGTTAGCTAGAACTTGCTACGCCTTATGGCAGCTGAAAGTACTTTTCAAAAAAAAACCTAAACAAACCAACCCCCCCCCCCCACCCCACCCCCTTCCCCTACAAAACCCCAAATGCCAACAAACAAATTATTAGTGAGTTCTCGGAGGGAATGAAAGGAGGAAATCAAATTATAATCGCTGCAGAACTTCACAGTACAAACTAGAGTACTACAAATTGTGTTTAGTATTAAATCAGATTCCTTTTGGTTATTACTGATGTGAGATAAACATTGAGTATTCGTTGAGTGGAAATTCGGTGAAGTGCATATGAAACCTGCATTTTAATGGAACCACCATTTGGTGTTTGACCTTTCATTCACTGCTGATTACCCTTGCATCAGGATCACTTTTCCCCCAGCCTCTTCCATGTTAACCCAAAAGAGAGAACTTGGGTTTCATGTCTGAGGGTACAAAAATCCACATCCCAGTTTTTTAAAGCAGTGCCTTAGACCGAGCAGTGCAAGTATGTCCTGTCCTATGTTCCTTATGGCAAGGATTCAACAAGGACTTTTTTTGCCCTCCGTGTATTCCCTAATGTTTATATGTGTTAAGAGTCAGGGTCATCTGTCTGGCAGAAGAAACTACTTTCTTGACCTCCAGCAGAGAAGCACAAAATCCTGAGAACATGGAAAATGGCAGGATGCTTCAGGTCCAAGATAATACTGGCTTGCTGTCTAGGTAGTTTTAGATTTCTGAAGACTTGTTGCAGCACTTATTGCACTGTTGGAATAGATTATCCCCTCATGAAGATTTGCTCCTTACATCCAATGGCTCAGGTTTAAAACCTGTGGCTGGAAATTCTTATCTGTAGTCCATACCTTGTTGGATTGCATTTCTGCATGTCAAGAGAAGACTAAGGTAGAAGTGTGCAGCACGAAAACAGGGAGGGTGAAGGCTGTATGTTCAGCTGCCGCTGTTCTGACATCCTCTCTTTGCTTCTGCTGTGCAAGCCTTTTGCTAGGCCCTTATCTTGGATGGAGTTTACACTCAGATAAAGCCTATGAAGGCAACAGGTTTTTGCAGGTATGGGGAGTGGCCCAACTTGAACTGTAGAACCACTGTAGAGGGGGAAGGGCATTTGAAGAGGCAGGCTATTTTTAAAAACCACAAGACGACCTGGCTGTCAGCTAGCAAAACTACTCTGGCAGCGCCCTTGTGCTTTAGGCTTTGTGTGTCCCGCACATAAGGTGGATTATAGCTCACTTTTTTATGGGAAGGGAGAAACAGTGGAAACCTGGGACTATAGAGTTCAGCTCTGCTCAGGTCAGACCTGTGCAGAGTTTACACCACAATGGTCTGAAGTGTCCCAGGAACCAACGCAGCAGGCTCTGCAGCTGGCTGGAGTACCTCCCAGGCAGTCAGTCGTGTGCCATCCTGACCACAAGGAGAAGATACTCAGATGGAGGAGAGCGTGCGGTTGGCAGTTTCTGGGAGCGAATGCACTTCTGGGTGGAACAGGCAGACCTAAGATTTGCTGCTTCATGCGTTTGCGGGTGGGGGAGGCATCTCCCATCTTGAATTTAGTGCCTTGGTTCTTAGTTGTTCCGTGTTTTGCTGTGGGGGAAGTCTACAACCCATTTCCCAGAATTCAAAATAAAACATCAACGTCTTTGATCTTTGTATTGGAACTCAAATAGTCAAATTGTGAAGTTTAGCTTAGTACTTTTTCCTTCCTTGCCTTTAGGTTTTGGGAAGAACTTGAGGCGTCAGAACTTTTGCAAGCTTTCTGACTTGATTTATAGAAAAAGTGAACTTTTTCTGTTGTAAGAGGCATTCAGAGATAATGACCAGATAACTACTTGGTTTATGCAACTCTATTTTACAAAGTTGCAACACTTTTTTTGTGCAACAGGAAGCACTATGCTCAACATACCCCTGCTTTTCTGCTAGATTGAGTAAAGTCTGGTTCAGACCCTTCTAAAAATACATCTAGCTGTCGGAAAAATTGTCTGTTCTGTGGTGAAAAAAGCCACTTTGGGGGAGGAGGCAAAAGGAATTGTAGTCAAGTAAAGGCTGAAGTACTTTCAGACCCCATCTCTTTTTAAAAAAAAAAAGTTTTGGATTTTTGGTTTGGGATTTTTGGTTTGTTGGGCTGTGGGGTTTTTTTAATATAAACTCTAGTTGTAACTAGTTAGTTACGGCCCTGCTGAAGTAGAGCATATAAACTGTAGCCTACTGAATGCACCCCACGATGTCTAGCTATGAAGCTATCCCACTTCCTCAACTAGTAGGCACTGATCTCTTTATCTTTAAAAGTTATATTTGCTTAGTGACATTTTTCATACTACTATGCAATTTTTGTGGTCTGCTTATATCACTAAACCTTACAGATTGCCTGTTAGCCAACATCACACAAACAGTACTTCTCAGAGTGCTAATCAGAGTGGTGCATTTTTCCCTATCTCCCTTACCTGCCCCAGAAAGCTTTGGCTTCCAGCTACAGACTGCTGGCTTCTAGCTCACCAGTAAGAAAAATTGTGGGAAACTACAGCAAAAACTAATTAAGTATCCTAAAATCATTGTCTGTCTCAAGTCTGCAGCTCGTGGTCTGTCACTTGCCCTGTTTGTGTCTACTGGTTTCCCCAGAATTGTCTTCTCCTCGGAACTGGGTGGGACAAGTAGCTTAGCCTATGTCATTGCTGTCATCTCATATGGCAGCTGTATGTCTTTGTCTACAAGATGAAATTAAGAGATGCCAGATGAGAGGTTTAGGCTGTTTCCTGCACTCGCAAGTGATGTGGGACTTGAGAGGATACCATGACTTCAAGTGAACTGTTACCTGCAATAACTTCTTTATTTGACCTTTCTGTTTCAGGTGGTTAAAACCATAGGTCTGCGAGAAGTGTGGTACTTTGGTCTTCAGTACGTGGACAACAAAGGATTCCAGACTTGGCTGAAGCTTGATAAAAAGGTAACAGACTTTGGGCTAATTGCTGAACAAAGGTTAAAGCTTAGGTGATTTCTGATGTATTATTTGCTGCAGCTTTATAAACTTTGTGCCTGTTGTTGACTGTTCCTTAATTCTCATAACTCCAGGATTATTTTTAGAGAGAGCTTGACCTTCATGGGAACTGTTTGTGTGAGGTGTGGTATGGTGGAAGTTTGCCCTTTCTCTCTGTGTGCATTGTAGAAGGCTTTATAGCATTGGTCAGATGTACAACAGCAGCTTGATACTGCACTTTGAGTAGAAGCAGATATTCTTGCTGTGACTGGAAGAACATCACGGCTAGTGAGGGTTTTAGTCTCTGCTTGTGCAGAATCAGTTAGTTGTTGCACTAATCAGAAAGATAGGTCAGTTCAAAGCTGGGCAGTTGTAACAGAGCACTGATGCCTCTGATGTGCTCTTGTTTGTGGACTTGCATTTCTTACAACTGTTTTTCTTGATGGGGCAGTCGGTGACATACCTGTTTAATGACAGGGGGCTGTTCTTCAAATGAATACAATACTTGGATGGGTTTGCCATCTGGTTCAGCATGGTAAATCATTCTCCTGTGACCAAGGTTTGCTGTAGAAACAGAATTTTACTGGCTTTGTGGGAAAACATAACTCATCTCCCCTGTGTTCTCATACCAGTAAGCAGACAGAATTCAGGCATTCCAGTAATGAGTTGCCAGTCACTCGCCTCTGAAGGCAAATGCCCCAAATCTTTTTTCTGAGTAAAAGCAGTGTATTCTGTTGTTTGCAACCCTGCTTAGTTGTGCTGTCACCTCTGCCCTCAGGTTTCCGCTCAAGAAATCAGAAAGGAGAATCCCCTCCAGTTCAAATTCCGTGCCAAGTTCTTCCCAGAGGATGTACCTGAAGAGCTGATCCAGGACATCACACAGAAGCTCTTCTTCCTGCAGGTGAAGGAAGGAATCCTCAGCGATGAGATCTACTGTCCTCCTGAAACAGCAGTACTTCTTGGCTCCTATGCTGTGCAGGCCAAATTTGGAGATTACAGCAAAGATGTGCACAAGCCTGGATACCTCAATTCAGAGCGTCTGATCCCCCAAAGGTGAAGGAGTTGGTTGATACAGTCTCCCATTTTATTTAGGGTTTCTTTTGTCGTTGTTTGGCTTTCTTTTTAAAGTCAAGAATTTGCATCCTAGTTAAATATAAAGAGCTTTATTAAAAGCTTGTTTGTTTTTTTAATTGAACTGTATGCATTTGAATTTTTTCCTTCGTTTCTTTCTCTCTGTCATATTAGAGTATGTTGTTGTACTCTGTCCTTGGTTGGTTAGGGAGAGGAAGTATACTTTTGAATTCAGCTTTTCTTTCCTGAACATTGCTGCCATGCTGGTAACTGGCAGTATGAATGTCTCCTCTTTAAGAAAAGAGCAGCATTCAGTCAAGATGTGTCATCCCTGGAGAAGGTTGGGCTGTGTGTCCTTATAGTCCTAAAAAGCTTGTGTCTGGAAAGCATGTCTTGAGGTTACACAGTCCCCCATACAGGTGTCTGTTATCAAAGAAATGGCTTCTGTTTACGCATCCTGATGACACTCTGCAGCAGTGTCTGATTCCAGGAATAACACCAGCTTTTGCTTTGCTTTAACCTGCTGGCGTCTACAGAGTATATGTGATTTTTTTTTTTGTGGGTTTTTTTATTATATTTTTTTTTTAAGTGTTCTACTTATGCCTCTCACGTCTCTGGTTGGTGACCACAATGGCATTGCAGAAGGTTTTTGTTCATTCTGTAGTGCTCTGATTCACAGACTTTGGGCTGAGTAGGATCTTCCTTTTTGTTTCAGTAAGGCTTCACGGGTGGGACTAATCTTTCAGTAAGACTATAGCAAAGCTCAGCATCAATGGATATGGCAGACCATAAAGTCAATTTTGCTAATTTGTCTTTCTTTGTATAGGGTGATGGACCAGCATAAGCTCTCCAGAGAGCAGTGGGAAGAACGGATCCAGGTGTGGCATGCTGAACACAGTGGCATGCTCAAGTAAGTGTTCTGTATTGCTCCTTAGGCTGGTCATTTTGTTGCTGGTTCGTTACCTACAGCTTGCAGTTCCACAACGTGATTTTGAAATAAAGACTCCCAAGAGTCACCTGTGTGGGGAACTCTTGCTGTATATTTTCTGATCCAGCATTGAATCACATAGTAAAACTTGGCAGGATATTTGCACCGGTGCTGAAAAGAGTGTCTAGGATGGCTTTCTGAAGATCCTGGGCCCACATGCAGTGTATCAGTGATGACTTTGAGTGGGGGAAAAAGTGAAGGTGTATTTCTAACCTTGAAGCATTTGCACTGGCAGGTGCAGAAGGTTCAGATCCTGTACCTTTCCTATTGTTCCTTGAGACAAGGATGAATGCTGAAAGAGGTGAATGTGGCTAATTTTCTGTCCAGAAATACTGGGGCTTGGTAAATGGGAGTCCTCTGTGTGTGTGTATGTGTTCATAGGTATAATATCATAACGTCTAAAATGAATCCCAGATGGTGAATGTACAGTTTTTAACTCCTGTTTGATGTGTGGGTTTAGGAGGAGTTGTGTGTTTCTTCCAAGGGTTTTGTGCTTTCTGAAATAGTCAGATAAATGAGAGGCTGACATATATGCTTTGCTTCCTGTCTCAACCAGAGAGAATGCCATGCTGGAATACCTGAAGATTGCTCAAGATCTGGAGATGTATGGAATCAACTATTTTGAAATCAAGAATAAGAAAGGAACTGACCTTTGGCTGGGGGTTGATGCCTTGGGGCTCAACATCTATGAAAAGGATGATAAGTAAGGCCTTTGTTTTCATCTCTGATCTCATAGAGTGAGGGCTGCTGTGGGAACCAAGGGGCATTTCTCATTTACAGGATCAGGGCAAAGTTTCGAGCTTTCTCCTGTTTCAGTTCTGGATCAGTAGGTGAAGCTGTGCTAGGAAATGAGCTTTCACATCATTTATGCTTTCTTGACTTTCCTGACCTTTGTAGCCTTACGTGCTAATGCTACCTACCATATAAAAAGAGATGTCAGTTGTATGGTGCCACCTGGTAAACAGTGCACAGTTGTAGGGCTGAATCCTGAACTAAGGAGTTTACCAAGCTTTTCCTTGACTGAGGTGCCAGGTATGCCAGCAGTGGGTACAGTACGAGAACCGTGAGAGGCTAACATAGCTGCAGAGTGTTTGGACATCTAAGGCTGTTCTTATACTGGAGTTAATGGCAGATATCTATACAACTACCTGGTTTTGAAAAAGGACAAATAGCTACAAAACCAAAGCTGGGTGACACCCAGAATCCAGGGAAGCATTAACCTAGATAGTTACTGGGAGCAAGGAATGAAATGAGGTCTCACTGAGGTATGCGTAGTTTTAATCAGCCCTTTTGGTAAAGGCAGAGCCTTTATTAATGGGATAAGCGGTGGGAAATGATAGACTACATCTATAAATAAACACAAAAGGAAGGTGAGAACAGCTGTGTCTAAGCCTGCTAAGTCTCTTCTAATACTCCGCAACTGAAGGATTGAAGGGAAGTTAAAACAGACATTTTTTTAGATAAAGGGTTGGTCCAGACTTTTCTGTTGTTTGGTCATTGTGTCCCTGCCCCCCATCCAAGTATTGGTTTCATGTCACTAATCTATAACAGACTACCATTGTAATACAGAAGGGATTTCACCTGTCCTACATCTTTGCCTCCAAAAAGCTTTGAATGCAGCCCAAGTATTAATTGGGACTCTATGGAGCTTCTGTTAAGATGGCAAAGAGAAATGCAGTCTCTTCTGCAATGCTAATATGTGCTGTCACCCAGAAAGCAAGGAGTGTCACTTGAAAGAGAAGTAGTTTCGCTCATGTAATACTTCAGTCTTGAATGACTAGTCTTGCTATGTAACCGTGGTCACACAAACAGGTTTTTCAAGCTGCAGAAGCAGACAGAATATAGCCCTGGACTGCAAAGAGCTATCAAGAGCATTTGCAAAACAAATACAGTGCTGGAATAAACTGCCTATTTCTACTGAAGTTCTTGCTACTATGTAATTAAGTCTTTTGAGCAGATATGGGGACTAAGAAAACAGTAATGTGTACCTCATCTCTGGTTTGTATGTGCAAAATTTGGGGACTGGGGCAAAGGTGAAAAAGCAAAGATTCATTGTTGAAGTTCAGCCTGAGGAAAATGAGACCATGCTATAGAGGTGTGAGCCTCTATACTGCATTTTATGTCAGTGTCACAGTTCGAGGTGTTTTCAAGCTTTCTTTTTTTTCTGCTTAGAAGAGGTGAATCTGCAATAGAACTTATTAATAAGTGAATTATTTTAGTTGTCTGCCATACTGTATTATCTAGGGTTGAAACACTTAAGTTAATATGACTGAGACTGGAGTAATTAGTTAATCGTAGTCTAATCAAATAATTTTCTTTACAGTTCTTAATGTCACACACAGAGTGTTGCATAACTTTGCAATTGAGTTAAAGGTTAGGGAATGGTAAGTTCTGAAGAGGATGTATTTTATTCCTGATGTCTGATTTTAAGTGAGGCAGGTTTGGGGTTTTTTGTGTGCTTGGGCCCAGTGAAATCATGCTATGTAGTAGCTTTCCATCTCTGTGATGAGTTAAATTTCTCCAAAATTGCCAGCTTTTTTCCTTAACCAATGAGCTCCATAGAAAGGATTCTTACAGACTTCGAGTGGTTCAGTGATGATAGACGTTTCTCTCAGTACTGAACATTATATACTCATGTTTTCAAACATCTGCTAGAAATAATTGTTGGCACTTCAGCGTGTGCCAGACACACACGTATTGGATGGGTTAGATAATAACAAGAAGATTGCTTGTTGGTATTATAATTCATGCAAGACACAACTCTTCAGCATTAACTGCTATTTCTAGAGAATATACCCTCCCGTGATAAGAGAAGAATAAAAGAATAAAAATGTGATATTAAACTCAAAATGAAAGTATTTGGTTGGGGGGAATTAAAGGAATTGGTTAGTCAAATGTGCAAATCCTTGTAACATTAGAACTTGCTGCAGAGCTGGGCTGGTATGTAAGGGTGAAGTACTGGAATGGTTCAGAAACATTTGATCTCATTAATAACTTGATGCTTTTCATATGCGAGAGTCTGGAGAAATTAGAGGAAAATTTCAAATTATTAGTGAAGGTTAAAGTAGTAATTTTAAACCAACAGCCCTAAACTCCTAAGTAGCAAGGAAGAGCTGGGAGTCTGAATCTTGCCATGTGCTTCATAGGGGTGCCCTCCGGTAGGAGCGTGCCACACGGTGCAGCTCCTCGCATGACCAACGTGTAAAGTTCTGCTTGGTAGCTCATGGCATGGGCTGAAAGAGCTGTTTGCATGGAATGAAAGAACAGGGCTCTCTGATACTTCCCTTGCCTGTAATCTAGGGGAGGAAACAAAAGACAAGAAATCTGCTTCTGTCGGCTGTGTTTGTGCCTGCCCAGTACTTTTGAAGGGAAGGCAGGATGGAGGTAACTGGGCTAGCTGTAACACAGCAGGGTAGACTTTTTGTGGGTGCTAGAAGATGTGGGGAGCAGCTGAGTTACATCATGGGAGGCATAAGCCAAAGTATGAGAAGCCCCTGGGAAGCACAGCCCATATACCTAAAGTCTGCACATTGCAGATTTCAGGCCCTGATTTAAAAGAAATGAACTTAAAGCAGCAGTTTGGTAAAGCTGAGTGTGTGGCTTCAGTAGAGACCATCCCATTGCGTAGTCACAGGTCAGTACGTGGCTGACCAGAATGAGAAGAGACTCTGTAAGGGAGGTGACTGGGCGTCTTTTCCTGCCGTGGGGTTTTGGTTCAACTACTGTCTTCTCTCTGTTGGGAGAGCTAGCTGGAAGTGTTGTGTCCCACTGAGTCTGTGTGTTAGAAGCAATGTGAGGGGAAAAAAGTTAATTGCATCATGTCTTAAAGCTATTTCTCTTCTTTCCAGACTGACTCCAAAGATTGGGTTCCCCTGGAGCGAAATCAGAAATATCTCTTTCAATGACAAGAAGTTTGTTATAAAGCCTATTGACAAGAAGGCACCAGTAAGTATAACTAGAATATATTCCTGGATACTGCATATGAACAACTAATACTGTTTCATCTCAAAATAAATTAGTCTTTGGACAGGAGAAAGCTGCAGATATCAGATGCAAAATGAGTCTCATTATTTAAGGTGTATTTAGAGTTGTCTGCTTTTCTGAGCAGCATAAATAAAGGGCTTGTGCCAGTATCTAACATAGAGAAAGACAAGGATTTTACAACTGCAATGTCTTTTTTTTTTTTTTTTTTTTTTTCCCCTTCCCCTTTTTCCTAGAAAACTAGGTAGCCTTATGCTTAAATCTGAGATTCTTTGCTAGTTCTGTGAGTCTTCTGTGTAGCCAGATTATGCTGAGACCAGTCCTCTCCCCATTTCTCTCAGTGCCTGGAAGCTAGTAGGTAACTTTTTTGTTTTTGTTTTTGGTCCATTTAAAAAAAAACATCCCCACAAAAATCATTCTAATGCTACTGCAAAACCACATAGATACATATGGTTTTCCATCTGAATGCTCACTTCTACACTACTGAAAGAGTAAAAGTCAGTTAAGGACCATGGTGTTCATGGACCTTCTTGAATACTGGGATAAATGGCAGAGATACGATTTCTGTGGAGAACTGAAATGTAGCTACCTGTGAATGTTGCTTTTCAATACTTGCAAACATGTTTTCAGAGTTATTTTAGTGAAGAATTAGCAACTTACTTTGACCTGTTGAGAACTTAAAGTGGAATAACTGGTATAGGTGGATCTCATTCTGTCAGTCTTGTGAAACTATTGGAATAGTTGAGAAAGGCCTCGTCTTCTCTTCCCCCACCCCAGTACTTGGCCTTGGTGGGTAAATACAGCCCTGAGAAATAATAAGCAGTTTGGCTTTGGCAAAGGGTGATGGCTTATAAATCTCTTTAACAGGAAAAGGTCCTCCCAGTAATTTAAAGGATGCTGGTGCACAGTGTGCTGATGCACAGTGTGTTGCAGATAACAAGCTGGGGTTTGGTGGGGAGAAGAGTTTCTTTCTGTCATGTTGCTAGTGAAAGCCAGCAAAGCTGCTCAGAGACGGAAGGCTGGTCTGTCAGGCATGCTTTTCTCAGTAGTAGAAGAGCCTCTTGGATATGTTGTACACATTATGAAATATCAATCTCCTACTTATGATCACAGCTTTCCATCCCATTCCCAACAGTAAATCTGACTGAATTTGAAATGGGAGACTTGCAAGAGGCTGATACAGAGAGGTGGTAACATTGAAAACCTCAGTGATGTTTCCTGTCTCTGTGTCAACTGTCCTTGTCCCTCTGGGTGGTGGTCTGTTTCATGCTGTGCCTGAAAGAAGAATTTATCTGGGCGCTGATTCTGAGCATTCAGGAAGTTGTCTAGCTCTTTTCTTATGCTTGTGTCTCCTTTTTAAAAGGCAAGCGTTATAACTGCTGCAAAACATTCAGTCCAGCCAAGATGTGGTTGCAAGTTGCCCTTTAATTTGGAGGATTCCACATGTCGGTGTTTAAATGGACACTCCTGTGGCACTTTGCCCAGAATAAACTTTTCAGTTTTTTAGGCCTTTCTGCCTACATACTCCAACATCTTCAGCACATTACCTTTAAAATACCGAGCTGTGAGGCTCCCAGTTGTGTGAGACCAGGGGGAAGCTGGGGACTAGAAAAGAAGAGGATTCTTTTGTGTTCTTATGTGAATGTTATGGCCTTAAATGACAAATGCAACCACAGTCCATGCTCTCGGTATATACTTCCATGTGAATGAACTTGCCTCAGGATAGGACCTGTTCATCACAATTTATACAAAATGTTTTTAAAATTACTTGTCAGAAGCAGGAGGTCAGATGAACAGCTTACAGGTACAGTTAGCAGTGTCGGACCTGTGCAGCTCAGAACGGCTCTGGCAGGATTTGGTGGGGGAACACAACTTGCTGCGCTGACAGCCTTGTTTGTGGTCAGTATGGGAATCAGGAAAACACCTTGAAGAAAATGAGGCTTTCTCAGCATTTTCACGTTCATCTGAACAGTACATGGAGAGCTTTTCATCGCTTCTAGTGTGACTTCTGTTTTCCCCAGAGATGGCCACAACTTGTGCTTCTGACCTCAGGCAATTAAAAAAAAAATTATCTGTGCTGCCATGCAAGTGTAGAGCCTGTGTGCCCCTTCTCACTTCCACCTCTTCCTAAGCGAGGCAGTCCATAGGAGAGTGATAAGGAATGGGGACTGGTTTATGGTGGCAGCTTGCCTATGGCTCATATCACAGTCCGGAAAAAAGGCACAAAGTTGCAGTTTGCTCACTGTGTTAAGTTCAGACTAGGTTGTAAACACGTGTGGTTGTGAACGTGGGAAAAATCACCAGGCAGGTCATGAACTTGGTCCTCGATATCCCCTTCTTAGCAGATTTACTTCTAGAAGATCCAGTCTGGTGTGTAGTTTCTGTAAAAGCCTGGTTATAACACAGGCAATAAGAAAGCTGGGGTTCTTTTTGCTGAACCAGAAATTTTACAATATCTTTTGTTTTCTTTACTGCCTGTGACCCAATATTCTAAATAACCCCTATGGTTTGGTGGTTCAAGGAGGAAAAAAAAAAAAGCTTTCATTTGACACTCTTCTAATGGCCTAGGAAATGCCATGGGGAGGAAAGAATGATACTGGAAGGTGTTTCTTCTCTTTCTCTGAAAATCCACAGATGATGCCTTGAATATTGATTCAAATAGATCAGGGAATTCTACAAAGATACTTTAATAGTCTGCAATACATTCATGCTTGATCTTTCAGTCACAAACCTATGCAAATTGAAAAACTAATTATTTAGTCCTAGAGGTCTAAGAGTTGCCCAGATGGTTACCTGCCAACCCAAAATCTTCTGCAGCATTTCCAAACTCCATAGTCTCCTTTAAACAGAGATTGTTAATTTTCTCTAAAAGGTACTTTTAATCAAAAAGTAACTTGTCAATTCTTTGTAGAGTTTAACTGGAGAATATAAGTAACAACTGTTTTAGCTTCAGATGATATTGGCAGCCCCTGCTGCTGTATTTAAGTGGCCTGTGTATATGTCTTGGTTACAGTGAAATTAGGGGCAAGATGATCTGTCAGCAGTTAGCTTGGAGAAGAGAAAGTGGAAATGCTTGGAAACCTGACTGTGTGGTGCCTGTCTTCTAGGACTTTGTGTTTTACGCCCCTCGTCTGAGAATTAACAAGAGGATCCTGCAGCTCTGCATGGGTAACCACGAGCTGTATATGCGGCGCAGGAAGCCCGACACCATCGAGGTGCAGCAGATGAAAGCCCAGGCCCGGGAGGAAAAGCACCAGAAACAACTGGAAAGGTGAGCTTGGACACAGACAGCGGAGATGAAGCAGCAGAGAGAAAAGACGCCAAACTGCCAGGGTTCAACCCGCAGCTGTACCTGTAGGGCAGCAGTCAGCGACGTGGGTTTCGCTCAGGCAAGGCTGCGGGCCGTGCCACGTTCACGAGGCATGTGTGGCCCTGGGGCTCTGGCTTACGGGGGCGAGCTGGGGCTATCCCGCAGCGGGACTGTGAGCGTTACTGTTCGTGCTTGGACCTGTCAGTCTGCTGTCCCGGTGGCAGGCTTCAGAGTTCCAGGGACGTGTGGAAGTGAGGGCACAGTGGGCTCCCGTGTGGGGCACACACCTAAAGAGGGCTTCTCCTGACTCTTCAGTGTTAGGACCTCGTTTATCTGTTGGGGTGGCTGGGAGTAAGGGGGAAACCTTCACAGGGAGCGTGCGTGAAGAGAGAAGAGGGGACTGTGAGACCTTTCACAGGCCAGGGAAAAGGATTAGCAATCCCACTGGTCTTCTACCACCGGCTGCAGGTTGCTTATGATTCAAGAAATAATGTTGCTTTTCTCCCGTATTTGTGGCTTGTTTGTCTTCATTCCCTCAGTGCTCTTGTTTTTATACCTCCTTGAATTTCCCATGATGGAAGTAACCAAGTTAAATCTCTGCTGTGCAGTACAGAGTCCTGGCTTTCTCTCTCTGCATCTAGTAGCTATTTGGCATTCTAAATTTCTGTGGTGGGCAAGAAGAATAGAAATGTTTTTATGAAATGTGATACCCGAAACTGAGCAAAACTTCTGAAGTGATGAAGGAACAGGCGATAGGTATTTCTGTCTTCTGGTTCTTGCTTTGTGGCTGTCACTTCCCACTGAGCTGCTTGGAGAGATGCCCAGCCAGCTTTCTTGCCTGGCTGTAGCTTAGGTCTGAAAACAAGCTTCAAGTATGAAATCTGTTTCTAACAGGCAACAACTAGAAAATGAAAAGAAGAAGAGGGAGACAATTGAGAAGGAGAAAGAGCAAATGTTGAGGGAGAAGGAGGAGCTGCTGGTGAGGCTACAAGAGTATGAGATGAAGACTCAGAAAGCAGAGAAAGGTGAAGTACTTGTACTGGCTGACCAGACCATGTGTATTCTGCTCCACAGAACTGTTACATGAGTTGCTGCCTACACCTAGCCTGGATCTGGTGACACTGGGATCTCTTGGCAAGGCTTACCAATATCTACCTTTACGGATAAATAGACATATGCTCATACTGCTGAGATCATCCAAAGTATGAAAGTAGCATAATATCTGCTGATTGTACTTAGGAACTGGAAGGCATGAACTCTGTTTTCCCCTGTTGCCAAGATGGTTTAAGTAGTACAGCCTCTTCCAGCAGTGTGCAAGAGTTCAGCTCTCAAGTACTTTTTACTTAACTCCTAACAGAAAAAAGTTCTTTGGGAACAAGTCTTCCCAGTGAAACAGAAGCTTTTGTTTCAATGTACAGATGAGCAGATTTGAGACAGCAACATCAGGTCCTTGCAGTAAACTGTCAGTGAAAGGCAGCAGAATTGTTTCAGTGTTACAGATTTCAGTGCAAGTTTCTTTCAGAAGTTCTAATTATAATGTGCAGTTGACTACTTCTGAATTCAGTTAATTGAAGCATTATGCAAATAATTACTTTGAGGTGCACAGTGAAGGGATATTGCAAGCTGGAGTAAAGTGTTTGTCATGATTTCTGCAGTTACCTAAGAGACTGTCTGTAGTCCCTTCACTTTGACCAGGCTTGTGGACCAACCACATTGATCCGTCTTTTTCTAGAGCTCTCGGCTCAGATCCAAAGAGCCATTCAGCTGGAGGAGGAAAGGAGACGAGCCCAGGAGGAAGCAGAACGCTTGGAAGCTGATCGTTTGGCTGCTCTGCAGGCCAAGGAAGAGCTGGAGAGACAAACTATGGACCAGATAAAGAGCCAGGAACAGCTGGTAAGACCCAGTCATTTTGAGAATAAGGTATACAGGCATGTTACTATGAGTAGGGCAACAACTTGTTTCTGGGGAAAAATACGGTGCAGTGACGTACTAGACCATGTGATAGCATTAGTGTGACACTGGTTTCTATCGTGAGCAATTTACTGTTTTGTTCATAATTTCTGGTTCAGCCTTTATTGCAGTGCAGTGTAACACTTGGGTCTTTTCTCAGTCAGCAGTGTTTTGTTGTTGTGTGTTTGGGGTTTTTGTTTGTTTGTTTAAGAGTTCTTATAATTCTAGTTCTACCATTCAACAGGCTACAGAGCTTGCAGAGTATACAGCCAAGATCGCGCTCCTTGAAGAGGCAAGGAAGCGAAAAGAGAGCGAGGTTGAAGAGTGGCAAATCAGGGTGAGTATCTGCTTTGCAGTGTTGCTCTGCAGCTCTACACTTGAGCACAGAACTTGCCAGTCTTGAGCAGTGTGCGCTGTTGTCAGTGGCTTCCTAGTACCTGCGTCAGGAGAGTTTAATGATTTGATACACTAAGCCCAAAAGTAAACCATGCAGGGCTTGGAGGGCCTGGTGCTCCTGGTGCCCTCTAACTAGCACTGCAGACCGTGTGGGAGGGCAGAACCACGGAAGCGGTGTGAGGAAGCTGACTGCCTAGTGTGTAATTGCATTAAAAATGCCAAGCCGGGAACCTAAGTTCTTGCTCTGTGGAACCCATATCTACAGCCTACAGCTCTTCAGATGGGGAGAACAGGATTAACTGTAGCTTTCCACAGAACTGTTTTTTTCCTAGAGTGTTTTATTGGAAGAAGATTGTTTGTTCTGATCCCCTGCACATTACACAGTGGATGGTGATAGCATCACCAGCCAAAAAAAAAAAAAAAAGAGATTATGTTCTGTGTAAGACTGTAATACGGTACTGTCAGCTGCAGGCATTTAATTCCCTCTTTCCCAGTTTTTTCAATTTACTGTGAAAAGCAGGAAGATAAGTATTAAACTGTTCATTAAGCTGGTTTAAAGCAAGAAACACATTTAAAATATTTTTCACTTTGCCCAAAGGCCAAGGAAGCCCAGGAGGATCTGGTAAAGACCAAGGAGGAGCTACACCTTGTAATGACTGCTCCACCTCCACCTCCACCACCTGTCTACGAGCCACTGAACTACCATGTCCATGATAACTTGCAAGATGAAGGATCCGAGTACTCTGCCTACAGTGCAGAGTTCTCCAGTGAGGGGATCAGGAATGACCGTAACGAGGAGAAACGCATTACTGAAGCAGAGAAGAATGAACGTGTACAGATGCAACTGAGGGTAAGACAATGTTTGGATGAGGCAGAGTAACTGAAACAGTCATTCCTGGAAAATAGATAATTTAACCACTTGGTTAGGCACACAATGCATGATAGTTTCTCTTCATTTACAGTTCTTGTAGGCAGTTTGAATTAAAGACAAGGTATATAAAGATTACTGTCGCTGCTCAGGCTTTGAGATTACTTACGTTATCCGTACTGTTTATGGAAAGCATGTTGTACCCATACCACTGGGTCCAGTCATCTAACAACTGTCAGCTCTCACCAAAGAATAAAACTGCCACAAGCTGAAACTTAATATTCCTTATGTTGCAGGCACTGACAGATGAGCTGGCCCAGGCTAGAGATGAAAATAAGAGGACCCACAATGATATCATCCACTCGGAGAACATGCGACAGGGACGTGACAAGTACAAGACGCTGCGGCAGATTCGGCAAGGCAACACCAAGCAAAGAATTGATGAGTTTGAGGCGATGTAACAATGCTTGTACCAAGAAGGCAGGACTGTGGGAAAGGCAGATCTTAACGCTGTGTTCTTGTTTCGTTTTGGTTTTTTGTTTGTTTTTTTTTTTTAATTGTGGTTGGGTTTTGTTTTTTTTCCCTGAGGAGGGGTCACTGTATGACACTTAACAAATGTTCTCTAAACCCAGAGGTCTTCGAATCTCCCTTTTATTTCATACCTTCTATTAAATTTGGTACAGTTCAAAACTCATCATAGCACTGATCCTGGAAGTTGCTCTTGCCTTTGCTTAGTGCCAAAAGGCCTTACGTCACATCTCTCTTTAAGCAAGTTAAATTGTCATAGGCCATGCTTCTATTTGAAGATACATGCCCTGTGCACATGCTGGATTCAGCTTGGTCTAAAAGTAAGCAACTGTGGGTGAATTTTGTGCCATATATCTTTGTGTTATTAGTTACAGCATAGTGTCCAACAGCTGAGCAGACAGGTTGTAGAAGTCAGGATTTGCAAGCACCTGTACGGGTGCCTGTCTGTAAACCCTGGGGTTTTCCCCGTGGTCCTGATGCCCACGTCTTATCTGTCCCCCAGCCCCACCATGCACACAAAAGAACTGACAGCACCTCAGAACTACTTAGCGTAGAAGTCAGGCTTTTTCTGGTTGCTCCTCTCAGCTGGAGAAGTTCTGCAGTGATGGCTCGGAAGCGTGGCACAGAGACACCGATACCCTCCTCGAGTAAAAAGCTAGGCAAGTACTCTGTTGGAATCTCATACACTACTGTGTTTGCATTCCAGCTTCATTACTGATCAGTTGTAGTATTTATATATATATGTGTGTGTGTGTAAAACTTGCAATACATGGATTGCAATACTAGTTTAAAGGGAAATAGTTTTGCTCTGTATATTTTGTTACTTTTCAGATTAAATACGACTTGCATCTGTAAAAATGCCTAAACAATGCTTAGTCTGATACAGTGCATTAACAGATTATTTGCTACAAAGCAT
>JAVJGJ010000059.1:49466718-49503259 GCA_035590215.1 Microhierax caerulescens | reverse complement strand
AACAACACTGTAGTCTGATACTACAGTGCAGCTGATTATTTGTAAAGATCATTTTTTTACTTAATGAAAACTGTTATGTGTACACATGATCCAATATATACAATTTTACTGCACCTATTTTTCTAACAAATTTTCTAATTTTTTTAAATGTTTGATTTAAAGTTTCAGACTCCAAAGATGAAGGGACTGCTTGTTTATATCACAGTTGTATTCTCTCTAGTGGAGAGCATTTCTGTGACTATTCCTTCCCCTATAATCTCCCTCTTTCCTTGAAAATCTGTTAGAAAGTGAGATACAGTATGTTGTCAGCTATTCTTTTCCATTTACAACATCTACGCTGCTTTATACTTGAGTTGAATCTTGTGTGTTTTTTTTTTTTTATTGGCAGCAGCAAACATCTAAATAAAAGATCTGCAAAGTAACAAAGGACTTGGACTCAAGTGTTTCTTGTGTGGGGTGTATTTTGTGTAAGGTGTGCTACTGCTCCTTTAGTATATGAATCCCTGTGACTTGAACTCTGAAGCCCTTAAAAGCCACATTGACCTGGAAAGGAAGAAAGGAGAACACTTGCTGTAATGACGAGAGGTATGTAACAGCAGCACTACTTACAGTTGTATGTATCGGAGTTTCTGCTGAACATAACACTACATCTGGGGCAAATTCAACTGACGCAGTAGTCGGGCCTTAAGCTTGCATCTCCACCAGTTCACGTGAACAAATAACCTTAGCTGAATTATTGTCCTGTGCTTTATATTATATCATATGGATCAGACTTGTTAATACTGTCTTACATTGGCAACTGGTAAGAACAAAGAACTTCCTACAGCTACCCTTGTTCTATTAGCTGTTGTCCCACACTCCTGCTGAGGAAGAACTTAATGTTTAATTGGTTATAAGCACCATGATACAGTGCATGCTTGAGAGGCATATAGCCACAGGCCAAAGCTTTTCAGGGTCATGCAAAATAATAGTGGCACTGTAGATGGTTCTGAAGCAGAGGTGTTAGCATCACCCATCTGCAGCAAGCAGTTAAAGATAAGCTAGTTCTGGGTTCTCTCTGAACATGTGTAAAATGTCAAGCTCAGAGTGAAAGCATGTAACGTTTAGGTGACAGGTATTTCTCTAAGAAATATTCCCATCTGTGATTAATTGCAGTTCTGCTATGCCCAGAAATGGGAAACCGCATTATCATCTGGCTACTGTTGCCTTGTCAGCGTAATGCATTTAAAATTGAGTTTGTCACCCCTGAAGAAACAATACTAACCTTATACTCCAGCTAGAGACACATAACAAAGCCTGAACTTTTGGTGAAGTAAAACCCTCAGAACATCACATGCTGTCAAATGCATAACTCTTCCCAAAAAGCTGCAGTAGATACTGTTGCAGTGTACCTTTCCCCAGACCTGAAAGGTATGTGCCACTAGAATACAAACATGACACGTGGGAAAGGAAAAGTTGTTGTGTGGTAATCTCTTATGATTTAAAGTTTTCCTTATTTGAATGCAGTACAAGTGTGAAGTCCATCCACATGTTTGGGCTGCAGAGCACTTCCTGCCATTGGACCACTGACTGAGAAACAAAGTCGGTAGAGTCAAAAAATTCCTCTGCAAGAAAGCAAAAGTCACAGTTACTTTTCACTTGGCCTTACCCAGCCTCTGGCCCAACTGACGAGGTAATAACCACCCTGCTTCTCCCACTTCCACAGCAATTTCAGCTGGTCTGTAGCTCCTAAGGCATTAACTGCAATAAATTGTAGCTATACTTTTGAAACGTTATTTATGACCTGTTAAACTAGGATCACTCTCTTAAGAACTCAGCCTACAGCAAAGAAAAAGTTTTTGCTTGTATGACTAAAAGCAGAGGAGCAAGTGTGCACACTAATAATGCATTAAGTCCACTGCTTCAGTTCGTCTCCAGTGACTTCAGTGCATTACTGGGCTTAGGGCTTGGACAGTCATGTTCACTCAGAAGCAGGTAGTTCCCACTCTAGCAGAAAGGAAAATGCTGGGAAGGACACTCAAAAGAAGTTCATGAAGAAGCCTGCCCGGCATTGAGTTACTACTAGTGGTAATACTCTAAAGTGCTTGTTGGTACCATAACAAAGTGACTGAGCCTCAGTCTTTTTGAGCCTTTCATCTCACATACTGAAATCAAAGCACTCGCTCTCTGGGAGGACAGGGGGGAGAGACTCCACTGAGCAGTCTTCAAGTGACAATGCTTCCCTGCTCAACTACCAGTTAAATGGGCATCTTCAGTGAGCAGAGGCTTTCTCAGATTTTTCTCAGTCTTGAGAGAAAGCTCGCTCTTCTGTCACAGAGCACAGCACTCAGATGTGCAATAGCCTCTTCTGAGCACGTTTCTCTATCTGCCATTGATTGGACCGATTTGTAGATGTAAAATAAAAAGCACAAACAAAATCAAGGCAGGAGTCTACTAGATATTAGTTCTTGTGCTTCCTTTTGATGAGATAGTATTTGAAATTAGACACTTTATAGAAAACAACTTAAGGAACGAGTCTTGAAAAACTGATATGGAGCTCTAGATGAGTTAAGTCCACCCAACTTTTCTGTGCCTGTCTTAGCATGGACAGGCTCTGCCACTTAAAAGTTACCATGCTAACAAATGGCTTTTCCCAAAAATTCCCACTGACAACCTCGAGCTTCTGCACAGACGTGAACTAAAACATGTGCATTGGTTCTTGCAGGATCAAAGCCCAAGATTGCAAGTTGCTTTAGGGCTGGGGCTGTACGTGTAGGCACACGACAGCAGGTAATAAATAGCACAGTGTAAATAATACTATTTTGAATGTAAACTAAATGAACTTTTTCCAAATTACCTTCAATTTTTAGTGATAACTTACTTGCACCAAGCTTGGCTCCTCCTAGGAAATGATCGCTTGAGCTGAAAGCTGACTGGTCCCAGACAGTCAAGTGTAGACATGATTGCTGTAGCTGAGCTGGGCTCACGCCATCAAAGACAAACAAGTGTTTCCACTGGGGACAGGCTTCTTTCTTCAAGACAGGAGACTTTTGCTTTACCTCTGCTTGGTCTGGAAGGATAAGACAACTTCCCAAAAACAACGAGAGTTCAGCAAGGTTATTGACTTAACCAGAAAATGGAACATTTGCAACAATCAACTAGGGCCCTTTGGTTTGCCTTAAATAGCAAAAAAGTTCAGCTTAAGTACAAGGTAGAACATGGTACTAGTGTGTTTATTTTGGGACTTGCTCCTTTTCCTGTCTGCCTTCAGTGTGGGTGCAAGTCGTCTCTTCTGGTCTGCTTTTCCTTTGCTGTCATTGACTGCTGAAGGAGTCTGCTCCCCCTTCTGATATCCAATGCTGCCTGAAACCTGCCTTTTAGGAGGATGAAATGCTCACCCATTTCACTGAAGACAGTGAAACAGCTTTATGAGATGTTGTAAGTGTACCCCAGTATGATACTTCCAATGGCATCTGATGTCTGACAGAAGAGTAAAATGATCCTGCATACAGGCTACTCAGTGCATTGAAGAAAAACTCAGGCCCTCCTCTTATTAAATGTCTAGAATAGAAAGGATAGAAGTTTCCTTTTCAGTGTATCCAAAGTTATATTTAATTCTGCAAAGGCACAGCTGAAAATAGGAATGGAAATACTCTCTTGATTTGGACTTTTAATTTTCCTCTCCTCATATGTAAAAGCAGGTACTTACACCAGTGAACTCTAAATTTTAATGACATCGTAAATTCTGAAGTTCCATTCAGGACCCAAAGAGCAGGTGGGACCCATCACTGCTCTGGTGAGTGCTGCTGTTGTACAGACACCCAAAATGTCACATTTACAAGGAAGTCAGACTGAGAGTGTGGACAACACCACTTTCACATGCCAGTCTCCTGATGAAAACATGTTAATACATGAATTTGCACAGAATGCGTGTGACAGTTTCTATTTGAAGTGTTAGGGCTCATACATACCTTTTAATAAATGAGTTTGGCTTTCCAGCAGATCTCAGCATGGGCAAATTCTTGGCCCCAAATATCATAACCTGAAGCTGGCAGTTGGGAACTCCTTGGTCTTTATTTCCTGAAACATGAGCATTTATCCCATGAAATAACCGGTTAGCTCAGCTAGGTAAGTTAGATGGCTTAAGATGTTGCTATAAGTAAGTAAGAAAAAGCCTAAGCAGTGCTACTGGGATAAGGACTCACAGTGCTGTATTAGAATCATTTGAAAGACTTTAACTTGCTTGTACAGTGTATGGTTCACACACCAAAAAAAAAGCAAGCAATGAGCAGCAGGTTGCTTTGTGATTCCTGTTCCAAAGACAGAGCTTTCTGTTATATCTATGAAAAGTAAACACTGGGCAGCACCCACAGAAGCCTTTCTCTGCAACAAAGCCAGAAGCAGGAGAAACAGCCAAACTCACAGTATGATAATGCTCCTCTGTTACAGTTCCAGTTACAGAGCAGAGACCCAATACACAGGTGTGTATAGGGAGGAAAAATGGAAGAAAGCAAGCTGGTAACTTTGGGGTCATTTGGAAAAGAAAAGGCAATAAAATTAACCTAACAGCTAATTAGATCTTCCTACTGGTCTCTACCTGTTGCTGTGGTCCTGTCACAGCATTACCAGAGCTCTGAACCTCTGTGTACCTCACTATGGTCTAGGCAGGTAAGGAAAATGAGGCTGTCCTACCCCTCCCCTCCAAAGTATTTATTTACTCCACCAGCAAGTGCTTGCTCTAACGCCCTACAGCAATACTTAAGGTAACTTAAGGTGCCTTACAAGTCTTTCATTAATGAAAACCAAATCCTGAGTGTACATTTTGAACGTAACACCTTCCAAGTGAAACCATCTCCCTAAAATGAGAGCACTGGAGGAAGCCAAGGGTGCCAGTCTGGTACCCTTGCAGCCATTTCCCTTCCACCTTTTCCCTAAATTGTTGGTCTCTACCTTGGACAGTAAAACTGCTGCATCACCTCCAGAATAAGGTCTACTGGCAACACCATAACAGGCACGAGCTTGCCAAACAGCTGGATGCATCATACTGCTGCCACTATAACGTGCAGCTTTTGTTGGCATTAAAAGATGAAGTTGGGAAATGTTTGGATTTAAATTAATTTAAAATATAATACACCACAAACTACTGTTTGCAGGAGCTGTTATGAATCCCATAGAGGAATTTTATATGGACACATTGTCCTTCATTGACGTCAACTGTTTTCTAGCCAAGGGATTCACGTATGCTGAAACATTTTATACCTTCAAACTGGAAATTGTTATACTGGACTGGTACCGACAGTCTTGCAGACACAAGGAGTTCACCGCTGTAATGGGTAAGATCATCCTCAGGCTTTTCTAGCTGAAGAAAAGGACACACAGAAATCTGTGTTACTGCAATCATTCTGTTTTACAACTTTCTCACAGCTTATTTATGTTTGCGACATGTCTTACTAATGGGCTGGATTGACAGCATTTTTCTCTCAATGATCTCAGAAGGGTGAACTTTTTCATACCTTTCACTCTGTCTTGCTCTTAAGATACAACTAAGCACAAAAACTAAGAATCACCTTGGGTTTGAGCTGGTACCAGTTGAACAACTGCATCGAGTTCTCCTCAAAATTCCACGCTGCCAGTGAAATCAGGACTTCCCCCAAAAATACTCTGTATTTGAATGCTCCTGCGTGCCACACAGAGACCTGCAGCTGCCGACTTCCCAGCTGGGAGTATTCAATCTTGTACTAGAAAGATAAACAGCATTTACAAAGCAATACAGGACGGATGTGGGCCAGTGCTCATAACCTGCTCAAAGGAAGCCCGGCCGCAGCGTGGCTGAAGGCACCTGGATGCAGACAGAACCATGTTGCCTGAATTTGCTTTGCAATCTACATATTACCCCACTACTTAAATGCTAAAGTAATGTTCATCCAAATATGAAATAACATTCCAGGAATACCTTGACCTGCCTTGCTAAAGATTTTGATTATTAATTCAGAGCTTTACAAATTCTTGACCATTTTTGCTGGTGTTTTTTAATATTTTTGTTTTACACTCCCTGCAGAATTTGGCTGCTCTGGAGGCCAGTTCAAGATTAAGACACCTAATGAAGCTGCTAAAAATTCCATTGTGGTCAGTGGACATCTACTCAATGCAGTCAGTCAGGGCAATGCAGTCATTCACCTGACCACTAATTAAAGCCCTGATCCACTCCCAAAACATAGTTAGAGCCCTCTGAGACATTGTTGGGTATCTAATGTACCCACATGAGATTGGCAAATGTGACAGCCTCCCTACAAGTGACCTGCACCCACCTGGACTGAAAGCTGGAGGCAATGGCATGGACGAGGACATCACTACCCACACTCAGGCTGCTGAATCACAAGCTGGGTGTAAGGCTCTGGGGCTAATCACCCTGGGCTCCAGTGATTCCCAAGAGCACTTACACACCTCTCGTGCATGCAGCTACCTAAATATACGTGCCTTAATTTGCAGCTGAATCCTACTAAGCTGGAGTTCACTGTCATGATGTAGTTTACCTGCCTCTTTTGACCATTTCTGCTACCCTGGATAAACTAATAAGTAAATTCATTTAAAAGATTTCTAACTAAACTACCTTTAGTGTTCATGCAGCAAGCTCAGGCATGGCTCTCACTCTCACTTTATCAGTTCTGCACAACTCTGGCACCAGAAAGGACACTATAAAATTAGGACCAATTATACCAACTGCAAGGGTTTTTTCCTCCCAACTTAAACCCTATATACAGACTTTGGGCTGTATATGAGAATTACATACATTACATAAATCTTTTTTGTTGTTATCTAATTTTAACAATGGTCTTTTCAAACCTTTTGCCTATTTCTCTCACTCCAAATTCTTAATGTTCATACACACCATGTGACAGCGGTAACAGTGAAACTTGAGTAGTTCAAGGAGCAACTGTGCAAGTTTGTTCCTCCATTAACTTTGTTTCACGTCTTTTCCAAGATAACATATTACTGAAGAACTCATCATCTTATGTGCTACTGCAACTCACTGTGCAACAAAAAATGAGTTTGTAGCAATCTGAGTACAAAACCTGAGCTGGGAACAACCAAACTAATCCAACCTCCCCCAGATGATGGTACTTGGCTTCAGCTTCACATTTCATTATGTGTCTCTGAGGTGAGAATAAGGGCTCCTGTTTTCTACACACAGTTCTTACAAGGATGCAAGAAGTAATATTGCAAGGCATTAAGGAATTAAGATCATAACTGCTGTTCTCTGGTGGGATTATTAATGTTTGAAATTAGACACTACGAAGATGGCCTGGCATCAGTTGCCCAGGAAAAAGGAAGCAGACAAATTTCAGAGGTGGTGGAATTCAGTTAGCATTCAGCTAACTGCAGAGAGACACTCACAGTGGCACTGACAAAAGGAGCATCAGTTGAAAGGGATACTTGTGTAAAACACTAACTGCTCTGCAATACACCTAGCTCCTGAATGTACAAAAAAATGTGTCTATACTTTGCTTTTGTCACATGGTAACAACACTGGAATTCACTAAAAGTGTTTTCATGGACAAAGGCAGACTCTTCCAATGGTTTGCAATTTACTACTGTAATTCCAAAAGCATTTTCTCTTATTTGAACTGAAAAACATGTTTTTTTTAAAAAAACTTTTGTTGTCAGTGACTCCTAGATTTGCTCCATCAGGACAGCTCTGAACTTGCAGTACTGCACATTACAAAAGAGAACATTACCATGGGAAAGCACACCGCAGCACACAACTGAAAATGGTACCTTCAAAGTCTCATTGAATTCTGGATCCACTGTGCTCTTTTTGACAGCCGTCTTCCGCTTACTCCGAGGAGATTTATCGGGAAGTAAATAAACCTTAACATACCTTGTAAAAAGAAAGAAGGATATAGGGAAAGTCACCAGAAAGGAGGGGAGGTGGGGGACGGGGCGGGGGGAACAGCAGGGAGGTCAGGAATAAAAGTAATCCAATTGAGAAGAAAAATAAATTAATGAGAGTTTTTTCTTAATTCTTAAACAATTTTATTGACTTTCTAATTTTCCAAGCAATAAAATGGCAAATTGTGTTTTATATCCTTTCTCAATAAAAGCAGACAGACTATACGGATCCCTGTATATCATTCAGCTAATGTGTTTCAATTCTATTCTAATTGGGGAAGGATTAGGATTTGAATAGGAATCTTTCATTTTCATGCTCTTGGCCTCTGATAAAATAGCTACCAAAGAAGTCACCTTGTCAGCTGTAGTAACAGTTTTATGATGACAACAAACAGCATATAATGTGCTCAAAGAAAAAAAAAACAAACAAATCCAAAATCAACTTTAGGATCATTGCTGCTTGCTCATGAAGGAAAATATCTTATCTTTATACCACCAAGTACCATGTAGCAAAAAAAAGCTATAATCATGCATATAGTATATATCAATTCATAACTCTTACAAGTGCTAATTGTTACAATAGCCGCTACAGTGAAAGTGGGAGATTGTCTAAAGTGCTGAAAGTTGCCCTAACACTGATTCAAGGAAAACCAGTAAAAAAACATTCTGGAAGCTGAGTTGGACCACTATCAAGTACCAATGATTCCTACTCAAAGTTCCTCGTGTGTAGGTCATGTGAACATTAATACTTAAATATTCCCTTTCGTGGGAGTTCAGGGGGCTGTATTTGCGTTATGGCTTCAAAACTAAAGAGTATTACCAACGGAGGGTGCTTGCTCGCAGCTTGGCAAGGAAAGGAGTGATCACACATCAATCAATTACGTATCTTAAAGCAAGAATATTTTCCTTTTTTTTTCTTCTTTTTTTCTATTCTCAGTCTCTACAAAATACTTACGGGTTACACTTTTTCTTCTTCTCTTCTCCATAAGCCAGGTTCTTGCATCCCTTGATGCAAATTTCTAAGATGCACGCTTTGAAGATGTATCTTATGGCAAACTCTACTTCTCCTGTGACGTTAGTCTTGCCAAAATTGTCAGTCTCAGTGCAAGTGCTGTTAAGACTATACAAACTCCCCTAAGAAAAGAAATGTTTGGGGAAAGTAGCTTCAGATCAAACAGGACAAAGCATTTATTTCCCTCAGAGGTCAGTATCTTTGCAGACATGCCTGTAGAGCTACTGCAAATCATGAAGATTTATGGTAACCTGTATAAAACATTCTGTTGCTTCCATAACAGCCGTGAAAATCATGACCACAATTGCAACTATTGCTTTGCCTTTTTCTTTTCAGTAAGCTCTCTAGGCTAAGAAAATGCTTTCTTAGATAGCTTCTAGATCTAGAGATTGTCTCTGAATAAAACTGTTATGTGGCTTCCCATGAGAAAAACAGGATAAGTGTCTGAAAGGGAAAGAGTGAAAAAAAACCCCCTGAAATCTAAGAACATACAAAACATTGAACTAGACTGCTTTTAATAGTACACTGCCAAGACTTTGGGTTCTACCATGTATTAAAGGAACCAAAAGTGGCTTTGCACATCCAGTAAATATTCTACAAGATGTGCCAATTCCTTACAAGAATTACATACTCCATAGTGGAGCAGTCTGTCCAGGAAAGATTGAAATACAAAGGCATCCAGTTGACATAAGCTGGTGCATAAAGAAGGTGTTTCCTAACTCACCTTAGCCATTTTGTTCTCCTTTCATCTACTTCTGCCTAAGCAGCAAAGGTTGGACGCTGTCCATCCACATATATAAACAGCAACTCTGTCTAGCATTTACAGAGGCCATAAAACTGCAATGAAGGAAAAGACTCTTAATTCTTTCTCTGGCCCAGCACAGACATGTAACTTTATGGTACTGTCTAGCCTTCAAATTAGTAACAAATTATCAACTCAATCAAAATAGTTTGGTCTGCATTAATTTATAAAGATATTCTTCAAGGTGAGCCCTAGAAACTTATATAGCATATATCACGAAAACACAATTATGATTAGTCTCACAGCAACACTGCCCTAGATTGCTAAGATACCTATGTTAGATCACCTCTCCCTCTGAAAATAAACATCAGCCCACACAGGACTGGTTAACCAAGGAGTTCTGCATTGCACAACCCTGCAGTTAAGCATGCAGAGTAGTGTTTGTAAGATCGTATCTCTCTTCCATGCAGATGATGTTCTTCACTTGAGCAGCTTGCCAAATATTCCTTTTAAAATTCACATCAACAGCTTAATTAATTAAAGAAGCTATCTATCTTACAAGCTCCAAGTAACACACAAACTTGACAAAAGAAGGGTCAGAGTGCTTACTTAGGAAGTCACAACAAGCATTGGGACTGTTCTGACCTGACGCTTGTTGTGTGCAACCTTGCTCCCTCCACGAGGTGTGTTATCAGTGTAACCCATTTCCCTGCAGCTTTGTTCAGCTCTGCTCTTTCACTCACTGTCATATTTTTATTCATCTGACCACAAAATGTTTATTTTCCACCAAAATCCTTCATGACAAAGGAATGCAAACAGATTTTTGTCTTAGGTCATATGTGCTAAAAAAAGTTCTGCAAAAGTCCCTCATATTTCTTCCACACAACCTCTTATTTGTTTAGAGAGGCTGGATAGGTGTTCTGATTAATGATCTTTGGAGTGAGTATCACTGCATGTGTCTCCCACCTGATCAGGAGTCACACTGATTCAATGCAAAAATTGTTCATCCTTTTAATTCAGTGAACAAGGATTTAGCAATGACTTCATGGATCGCACTCTGGCTGGCATGACTGGAAGCAATACCATCTGGTTTTTTGAAAGATACATTTTCATGAAGCAGTCATCAACATCCAACACTTACCCATAAAGGAAAGTTTAATGGTACTTGATCTTTCCCTTTATAAGACAGTAGAAAATGTTTCAGTTTTAAGCCTGGGCTGTTTAGAGACCCAGTTCAAATGGTTGTCATTAGAAACACAAATGTCATCCAAAACTGTTATCCATTTGTCAGTTTAACATTTCAGACTCCACAATGTGGTAAATGACAGAGAGCACCAAGGTCCTTGTGTGTGTTTATACTTCTCTGCCAAGTGAGCAGGCTGGTTTGATTCCCTTGAAGTCATTTTAGATCTCTTCTTTACAACATCAGTCATGGATTCTTTGGACACTTCACCCCACTTAACCTCATCACTAATACATAGAAATTAGCTTCCACAGTTAATCACAGAAGCTTTAAAGCATGTGCTGAACTAATTCATAACTGGCTTCCTCCTCTCTCATTTGCAAAATACATCCATCAGTCGATGATTCAGTGCCATCCCCTAAACCTGTGAACTGCTCCCCTGGCTTCCATCACTGTCAGCTTCCTTTTCATCCGCTGACATCCTGACATTTGATTTTCCACTGACATTTCCATTACCACAGCTCTTGCAGAATAATAAAACCCTTCTGCTAAATAAAGTTTTAAGAGAAAAAGCTAGCTACTAGGTTCAAAAGAACCATCTTCCATGATCCCAACCCTAATATAAAATAGGAAGAATGTTAGTTGCTTTTGCAAAATTCAGAGGAAGCTGATCTATCCATTATTCATTATTAACGGATCTATCCATCTATCAATTATCCATTATTAATTTGATTGGGTTTATGCTGCAAAAAGTTCACTGCAAAAAGTGTTACTATGAGGACTGTGCCAAAGGTAGTCAGACTTTCATCAGATACAAACCTAAGTAAAATTCTTCCTTCATTTCATAACTCAAAATACATGAACATTTTGCATAAGATCTTAGCATTTATATATGTTCCCATTAAGCACCTGCTCTGTTGTGCTTCACCCTTTAACTTACATGTTTTCTGCCATCACAGAAAACTGCATCGCTTGTGGGACTGGTTGGTATATCTTCCTCCTTGCAATTCCTTTTGGTCAGAATTTCACTGTCATTGTGGGCCCCAGCGATGAGCTGCTGAAGACTAGGTGTACTTTTAATCTGTAAGAAATTTATCAAGTACTTTTTTTTAATACTGAAGAAAAAAGCACTGATTCCCTCAGGAATGCTATCAGAAGAAAAATCAGTAGCAAATAGCTACAATTCACTCCGATCAATTTCACACAGCTGGCTCACTTTCAAAGGCAACGTAGCAACTTCATTTAGATGCTGATTTACAACTCTCCCATCCCAGCTAGCAGTACATTCATTGTATTCATAATTTTCTAAAATCAACAAACCACCACCTAATCTAAGGATCACCACCACAGCAATTACTAACAACAGCCTACTAATAACACACCAAAAGTAGGAATATACTAATAAAACCCTTATTAGCCTTTAACAAAACAGTAATTTTGGAAGAAAAAAAAATCTTGCCTCCAGGAAATTAAAAATAGTATTTTGCAATATGCATGACATGCCCATGTCTACCCATGCACGAATGAATGAAAGTTGAAAGAGACTTGAAAATAAGAACTTGTGAGTCTGCTTCTATTTAGCTCTGATTATATAAAAAATATAAATTTCTGAGGTGCTCTTGACTTTGCTTTAACTAAGTCCATTCACCTTTCCCATTTTCCCAAGAAAACCCTGATAATTTGTGAAAAATTATGATATATAGTAACAAATCTCCTTGAGCTTTACCTTCAGCAGCCTCTGTTACCAATAACAATAGAATGAAGTGCCAAAAGACTAATTCTTATGTCTAGAAATATGCTGGAAATAGATTTTAGCTCATTCTGGAATGCAGCTACCCCAGATAATACAATCTATGAGAAGTATGTTCGCAGTTCAATGAATAGGAAAAGAGTGAGGTAAGAAATTTTAGGTGATTAGGATCTAAGAAAATAATTTCTGAAAAAAAAAAAAGTACAACAGGGATTACCTGAAAGACTAGAAAGAATATAGTGTGACTGAATCTACAAAAAGGATTGGACCTTATTTGCATAAAAGGAACAGGTAATATACCTTTAACAAACCTGGGAACCCCTCCTGCACAATCAGCAGAAAGCACTAAAGAACGAGGACAACAGAGGAGATAATATATTGAGATTACTTCTGAAAAAACAGGATGTGCAAAATCCAACCCAGTATGCTGCTATTATAACACACAGACATTGTTATGTGTAACAACTGCCCTACCTTAAGAATAGATGCAAGAATTCACAAAGTTCCCTTATGAGATCAGACAGAAAATGCATTTAGAATATAGCCACCAAAAAAAACCAAACAAAACTAAAACATCATATTTCTCAGCAGAGAAATTGTCTCCTGCATTAGAAAAACCTGAACACCACCAATTTCACTTGCTAACCAACATAACCAACTACACGCTGAATTTTAGCTTCTACTCGGATCATAAAGACTTCTCTATTGTGTTAAACAGAACAGAAGTGATTGACAAGGCAACGTAACTACCAGTGCTAAACTTCACATCATGTCACATAAGCAAGACTCCCACCCAGCCCTGCAGCAGCATGCATCTGCTGTCACAAGAGGGGTAACCCCCAGCTACCAAGCACCACAGCTTCCAAAGCTTGCACGTGTCTGCTTGCCCCCCAGCAAGGCAGGTATAGTTGCAGTTCCTTTAATGAATTTACGGGGTTCTGATGGTGAAAGGCCCTAGAAAACATGATTCAATTAACTTTCTAAATCCAGATTTTACACTGGCTGGTAGTTCTTGCCATTGGATTGTTTTTTCACTATCACTGAAGTTAAACACAATCTCTTTCAATCTTAATCTGAAGAAATCAAGCTCTGAACATATCACAAACTTGGAAAACTTGCTCAAGAAACAGACAGTGCTCTTGGGAACAAAGTGGTGCCCCAGTCTTATACCCTGGCATATTCAAAATGGCAGAGTTACAGCTATTACTTCCCAGTCATTCCTAGGAGAAAAATGTACTTTCTAGGGGAATAAATAATGTTTTGATTCATCCTCCAAAAATGAAAGTTCTTTCTGGGATGGAAATCACAAGTAAGATTTCTACATCATATTTTGTTATAATTGTGAGTAATCAGTTGGTTTGCAAGCATAATTTAAAACAGGTTCTGTCCCTAAATTTAAGTCATAGTTCTAGTAAGGATGTAAACAGCTACTCTTATTTAAAGAAAAAAAAAAAGATGAAAAAGAAAAAAATAAATAAGAGTAATGCAATAGTGCCATTGACATTGATGGAGATTAAAAATAACTTTTAAAATCACAGTAAAGATACATTAAGTCATCATTTAAATGCAAGGACAGACAAGTAAAATTTCCTTCAATATTAAAACAACCTAAATGGCTAAGATGACATTTACAAGAAAAAGGTATCAACAGCAATTCTAGCAAAACTAAAATTCTAGCTTAAATATAGTCTAATTGGTTTGAATGAAACAAAAGCTTCCTGACTCAGAGAAATAGTACTCTGACACACAAACAGCATTGAAACCTATCTTTCAAAATCTGCAACGCAAATGGTAGACATAAATTAAGTCCTAAATCTTTAAATGGGCAAATAAACCCCCACACAAATAATTTGGAATCTCCTACTAATATATTTCTAAAAGCCAAAGAATCCATATCCATCTTTTAAACATGACAGGCTCTGTGTGATCAGCATTTAACAAAGCATAGTTTAAGTTCCTATCACCTCCAACTCTGATGTTTTTCAATGCATTAGAAGAGCAGTGCTCTGCCACTGGAATAAAGTAACACTGAAGTGTGGTTTGCCACAATCAAAGGAGCACTTGAGTAGTTAATAATTGTTGCCATATAATATAATTGCATGCAAAAATACCAGAACTAATTTTGCAGAGTTTACAGACCCTTCTGGGCCAATTTAAACCACTAGTCCATGTGGTCTGACATCCTGTTTCCTCCATTTATCAACACCTAACGCTTCAGAGGAAAGTGACAAGTGTGCACCAAGGGAGCTATGAGTACTATTTGCCATGAGGTCTGGCCCAAAGCAAAAGCTTTTCTCAGCATCTAATTCAGGCACTTAGCAGACCACATTTACCTCATTCAGATGAACAAGGCGATTCAGTAAGTACACATTATGTGGAAAATCGAGTACAGAAAAAGTTCTGTCACTTGAGAGGTAAAAGTGTACAAAACAATCTTCTGTGTAACTGTACTGCAGATGTGTGACATCATCCTCAGTCCTGCACAATTTGTGGAAAAACAGATGACTGGATTTTTCTCAAACTTCTCAGGAAAACACTGAAAGCTAGAGACTGTAACCAAAGCAAAAGGAAAAGGGAAATTGCCCAACAACTAATAGCAGTCAATGTTTTCTCTTTCCCAAATTAAAAAGTGCTCAGAAAGCATCAGGATGGGTTTTGGATGGTCATAGCTTGGTTCAGCAGTGAGAGGGGCAGGAGGAGGACAAGAGACAGAGAACCTCCCTGTAGCCCAACAATCACAAAGAGCAGACATCAATCAGCCTCAAGAGAGCCTGTGAGCACCTGAAAGCCAAACAACACATCCTCTCTCGCCCTGTGTGAGGGTCTTTGTAAAATCTCAGTCTAACATTTCAGCTCTGAGCTGAGATCAGGTGTATAGACTCAAGTAAAAAACCTCGTGAAGAATCAGGCTTCTGGCCAGGTCAGTGAACATCAGCTAAGCCCTGCCTGTATAATAAAAGTAAAATTCCACTGTGTAAGTCATCAGTCTTACAAATATATTCCATTCCTGAAACAGCCCTTGGAGTTAGAGACTGTGTATAATAACATAGATACCCTGCTTGTAACATTGATGGCAGTGTCAGACTGGCTCCTTCTTTGCTTCCTTCTTTCCATGCTCTGCCCATGATCTGTGGTTAGAAGGCATCTGTCAGCCATATCATTCTGGGATTTAGAGATCTCTGAAGTGAAAATAAAGAGAGAAATCACTATAATAAACATTGAGAGCAATCCTGTAGATTTATAGGTTAATTCTGTAGCTTTCAAACTTTCATCCTGCAATTTTAGTACTGATCTCCTAAGAGTAAGAAACAGATGGGAAGGCAAGTGATCATCCCATTTTGTTTAATTATATTTTGCCTACCTGAATCTTTCCTGCCTTTTCAACTGGAAATGGCAATCCTTGCATCTTATCATTACAGCTGCTGCAAGGAATTGTAGGGTAGCTACTACAGTCCCTATACACAGTTTGATTTGTAAAGCAGTTTGGTTTGTTTCAGGATAAAAGCAAGATCATTCTAACAACATAGTTACACAACAATAGAAATGATAAAGCAAAGCATATTGGAAAATACTTAAAAATTCATACAAAATATGGATGAAAGGAGAGCTATTACATACTCTGGTCCCAAACCACATATAATTTTAAGAATATGAGTAGCCCTCATTGACTCCAATAACATCACTCATATGGATAAGCTATGTCCAAACTTAAGTACTTTATTGAATTAGCGCTTCAGTAACATCTGGTTTATTGTCAAATAAATCTATAGGGCAACTGGACATTTAGTGCACCACTTTTTGCTTCTTATTCCTCAGGGTACAGCCAGAATTTCACTTAAAGGGCAGCACTTATCCATGATTTCTGAAGTTGAAAACTAGTAGGCTTAGCAGCAGACACTTTGTTCTAAGTCCTAGATAGCCTCTCATGAAGAATTAATAACTTTTAAGTGGTACGTGAAATAGCTATCATATGTTTAATTCATACAGAAGAAATAAATATTTCTCTCACAACAATCAGCCTCTGTGGAGGAACCTCAGACAGCAGACAGTATGTCATTATGGTATTCAAAAACAATGGCACTCTTAAGTGTGATTTTTAAAGCCACTTTGGGTTAGTTTTGTTATTAGCAGCAATTGGTCCTCAGATGTTTACTGTACTCTATGTACACCATTAAGGCATCATTTGATATATTGACAGGCAGGCTCAATTAAGTCATCTCTGACTGTAAATGAAACCGTGTTTTTAAAATACACAGTGAAATCAAAGATCATAGAAGAGACTGGAGTAAGAAATCAAAAGGAGCAGATAAAATCTGAGTAGCTTGACCAGCAGTAGAAGCAGAAACACAAGCTTGCCTCACACTCTCTTAAAATGAACAGGTTACAGAACAGGTTACTGTGAGAAAAAAAGATTGTTTGTTCAGTTTTCATACCTATTCCTCCTTTGGCTTCTCTACCCAAATGGTGAGTAAGATGGATGCTATCTCTAGTGCCAAGGGTGATTTTGCACTGCAAATAAAACTACAACCAGCAACTCATTTTATATTCACCAAATGGTAACCATTGGAATTTAATCTCCCGTTGCTGCCAAACCACGCTGGAACAGGAGGTAACAGCATCAAGAGCAGCCAGCACAATGGTGGCATTGTGCTGCACGTGCTAATCCTTTGTTCCCACTGCTCTCAGACACACACACTCACTGGCTCCAGTGACAGAATCAGAGGCATAACAAGGTTCTCCAGGTTTATTTACTGCAATACACAAGAGCTGGGTGTACTAAATACCTCTGCGAACCAGGACACTTTTATCTAGATAAGATAACGAGTACTAACTTTAGACACTCCTGACTGAAAGCATTAATCAGCACAGTACCAGGTTTCATTAAGAGGCCACATTGTCTGAAAGAGCTCTTTCCTTAAGTCGAGGAGCCCCAGTCTTTTTCTCTGTAAGACTTCCAATACTTTTTAATTATGGACTTCAGTGAGTGTAACAGCCTGTTATTTTCTCACAAATTAAAAGGATGATAGCACCCGAGTGGGGTTTCATCTGAACTGAACAACTTGATGTCAATCCCCCTCTGCAACCACTGCTCTTCCCTCCTTAACCTCTGGCTCCTGGCCACACGGCCCAGCACCCTCTGTTGTGCAGGCTACAACATATATACCCTACCCTGAGCCAATTTAACTCACTGAACCAGCAGAAAAGTACCTATGTGTTTTGTCTGGGTTAATGTTCTGCCTTTTTAATTAGCTAAATCAGTTTCCAGAGGGGTCCAGAAACACAGGTGCTAATTCAAGGTAAGTGATAGCAGCATAAGGCCAGAAATAGAGTGAGAAAAAAGACCAGGGGGAAATAGGACCTTCCTTTTGGTAGCAGTGAACTATTAAATTAGCTTGCATAGCTTTAACATGTGTTCACACAGACAGAACATTAAATTTGTGTAGTTAGAGGAAAACAGGCCTTTAGGATGGGTGGAAGAAGTTAGAGGAAAGACCAAACAAGAGCTAAGACAAGAGTTAGGAAAGGCAGAAAGGCACTAAAGCCAAATTTATTCAGGTCTAATCTCACATTTGGGGTTGTCTAAGATGAAGCTAGTAAGAAAACACTACGGCCCATTCAAATACATGCAAATCTGCACCCTCCTGTAATCTTCATAAGGCTCAGAAGTTGTTTTCTTCTGGTCACCGATGCCTTTAATTTGCTCTTCAAGAGGCTAGCTGTTCTCAGTGTAGTTAGCCTCAGAGACACATACACAACCTGCACCCTAAAGAACAGCAGGCAGCGTAAGTGCACGGAAGGAATCAAAAGTACCAGAATGAAAGAAGAGTTGTTAGGACTGGCTGGCTCGTAGAAGTATGCACTGAAAGAAACCACATAACTAGACAGACTGAGAAAGAGGAAGGAAGTCCTCTTGAAAATTGCAAGTGAATGAAAATATTAAACTCTTATTTTCATTACATGATAGATTCTTTGACAGGGTCGGTTGGGGTTCAGTGAGATAACACAAAGATCACTACAGTAGAAAGTGGTTATTACTCTGTGCTAACATGAGTTAAGTGTACTGCATCTGAACACCCAGTAAACTTAAAGATAACATCATACATTCTTTTCACATCTCTGCAAGAAAGGCATTCTGGGTTGGTATCATCAGCTTGTTAAACTAGCAGAACACTGAAGAATTAGGCTTACTGTATTATTTTTCAGGTTGGCTCAGTCTTGGCATTAGTCATTTCAGCCATTACTTAATATCCTTTTTTAATAACTATTTTTTAGCCAACAACTTGGCCAGAAGTTTGAAACATTTGACTATTTACTCTAGAATGACAAAGCAGTGAAAGCAACTTACTTTTTATATGTGTTGTGAGAGATAAAAACAAGTTTTCCACAGATTTATTAAAACTTTTAGACTGTCCGAGTTCCTGCAAACAGGAGATGCCAAGAGTAAGAAAACACAAAATATTTGCTCTTTGTAAGTTTCCACGATCAGATATCTACAGACCACATAACAATCAGATGGTAAGGCTGCAGCCCTTTGCTCACTTCTGTAGACAAATGCATCTGAGGACATGTTGGCATGGTTGAAAACTGTCACAACTAATGTATGAAGATGGAAAATAATCTTTTCAGTTCCACACTCTTGTGTGGAACTTCCTTGTAGGAAGATCACACAGCAATTTCATAAATACAACTAATTACTTCACTGATTTGCTGTAATGTAATTAATACTTCAAGTAGGAAAGACCTAATTATTACAGATGCTCCCATGGCTCTGAATCAAACTCCAGGTATACACATATTAAAATGTTTACAGAATTGCAGTGGGCTTCAAAACTAGGGCCTGATGACCCCGTACAGGATGAACTGAAAGAGTAACTTAGTGTGATTTTGATGAGTTCTGAGCCATATCCTATTATTCTGTCCACTAGAAACTCTAAGGCAAAGGCAACCATCAAATTCACTGTTTGTCACTCAGTAATGAAAGTAATACATGGAATGATCACTTTATAAATGATCACTGAATATCATAGGATCCTTCAGGCTGGAGGGAAGCTGAGGAGATCTCAGTCGAGCCTTCCTGTAGCGAGGCACAAAAAACCCAGATGCAGTATTCTAGGACCAGGTAGAGCGGTTAATTGCTTCCCTCAAAAACTGAAAACTAACTGAAACCATCCCTCATGACAGCCTCTGACCCTTCTCTCCTACTACCAAAGCAGATTAAAAAAAATACTGACAAAGGAACATAAAGCAGCATTTCTATTGCAATATGATGATACAGCAGTTGCTATTTACTGTATTTCTGTGGCTGGTCTTTTCATAACACCCTAAGAGGTGTGTGTATACATATATTTTGTAATACGTACATTTACCATCATGTTGCTTCCAGCTGTGGATTCTGTGAAAGGAGGTGGAGTTGGAGGTACAACAGAAATTTTACTAGGAATTTAAGAGACAAACAGCGCAACAATTAATATATTATGCTAGTAGATGGATAAATACACCATGTTCATGTACAGTATCTAAAGATCTGAGTTGAGACCCTGTGTCTTTAAGAGTCACAGCACAGGCTTATTGCCTCTTTGTAAGAATTAGGACTACCTTTCTATCTTCTCAATCTTGGGCTGCTCTAGGCAGAATTAATAATTTAAAACAATCAGGAAGACCTAATTTAGGATGGGCTTCCAAGACTTTTATATGGTTGGCAGTATTACTGTCTGTGTCCCGAGTGTTAAAACACAATTCCTGTGTAACACACGCCTGCTTTCAGAAAACAGTCATCTTTATTTACAATACTAAAAGGATCGTTCCTTGCCTGGGCCCAAAACTGTTACAGCCCCTTTACAGCATTCCAGCCATTTAATCTGTTGTAAATAGCCCCTCTCTGTGAAAAAAAAAATAAATCTGACTATCTGACCGGTTCTGTTATCACAGCACAATCATGGACCCTAAGGCAGCTGGTGAACTTCCTTTTTGCATTCTCTTTTACTTATACTGCATCTAGGTAAAAGGCAGTCCTTACGCAGCCCTGGTTAGGATCATATCTAGCTGACAGTAAGTTTCTGTCTTATGCAGCTATGTCTCATCAGATAATTATCGTAAAATTGAGGCCATCTCTTTGTATCTTATTTTTGCTTTTTTTTTTTTTTTTAAGGAAGAGGGTTTCTTTTATACAATATAGTTTAAGTAGACTGTTGTTATGTCTCTATGTTATGTGACCATTATGTGTCACTGGTAATAACTCAATTACAGTCATGCTTAGGCATCAAGTCAAAATATATTTATCCCATGTAAACTGGACCTTTTACTTGTTTGAAGTTTGGGAAGTGGACGTGTCTTACTGAATATAGAGCTTCTTCTCTACTATTTATTCTAAAGCTATCAAATCAACAATATCTCCCATTGAGCAAATAATGATGCTTTTGCTATTATACCTAGTAAATTATTTTAATCTCTGAGCATTTAAAAGTAATGTGTAAATTTGAAAGATAATGGTGTAAACAGCTATGCCAAAAAAAAAAGAAGCAGATATAACAAAAATATGTCTCTTCATTTTAAGTAAATAAGACAATGTTACTCTAAACATAGTATTCTCTTTTGTACTTTTGTACTTGAGACCCTTTCTATGGATAGCTGCCAAAGTGCCAATTTTTCTATGCTTTTATCATTTGCACTCCAAAGGTACTGAAATTTAGTTTTCATAACAAAAAATTACAAACTGCTGGCTGGTTTATAACATACAATATATCCCCTATACAAATTCTCAGTATCCTAGGACCATTTGTCCTTTTTTGAGTCTTACCTCAGTTTCTGGTAAGATTTCAAGAGCTTTGCACCAACTGTTTCATGTCTGCCTGCAAAGGAGAAAAAAAAACCCAAAACCAAAGCACCCAAAGTTTATTTAGCAACAACAATAGTTACTAACACCTGTACAACACTTTTTAAATCAGTGCCTTTCACAAAGTGACCTGTATTGACAAAAGCTCACACACGTGCAAGTCAGGAGTGAAATCAACCCCCACATGATGTAGCAGGATACATGCCAATCAACATGCAAGTTTCTCTCATATCACAAACTGTATCATGACCACCTTCACCTCTTCTTGCAGGTGACTTGTTCAGACCAGCTCTTCACAAATGCTGAGGACAATCAGGCACAGATGCTAACAGGCCCATTCCTGCAGGCTGCTAAGTGCTCTCAGCTTCCCAAGATCCAGGAGGCAGATAGTGCACGGCCCCACTGCACTAAGCACACTTCAACCATAAAACTCAAACACTATGGAAAGCTTGAAAATGCATACAAGGGTAGGCACATGGTCATCTCTTGCATCTTATGAAAAATTCTTTTCACTTTTCCTACTAGAGATCTGAGCAATCGTGAAAACACATGACCAACTCAAAAACGTGAGCAAACCCCTTTGCTAAGGCCATCCCTGTGGGTAAATAGCAACCATGTCATATTCCTCAGGTGAACAGCCACATGATGTAAAGAACACCAAAGAGCAAGCGCTCCACCAGGCACGAACAATGAAGAATCATAAAAAGTTTGCTCCCCAGCGATCGCAAACAGAAAGGAGGACTAAATGTATGTAACAAATGGCCAACTGAAAATATCTGGAGTGGCTTTAATCACTAATCATTCCGAATACAGAAAGCATCATGTGATTCACACTTTGCTGAAGATGTCATTAATTATAACATATTACTTACATAAAAGTAGCAAACCGTGGTGGTGGTAGAAACAATAATCAACTTATTGATGCTACAAATTTCAGTCAGAACTCCAGACTTAATGTTCTGTTATTAATAAGTAATATTTGGTATCTTGATTTATTGCAGCATGAAATAATTTAATTTAAAATTTATTAGTTAGTAAAGGCAACCTATCAGTTTTATTAAATATTTTTATTCTTCAGGTAGAAGCTACACAAAATTAATAAAAAGCATACTGATGTAACATGGGGGTTTTTTACTCTGCAACACGAGAAAATTTCAATGTAACATGTTTTTTTCCTTATTTTCCAGCGAATACTTCACTTATATTTTCATACCAAAAGAGGGCACTGTCTCTCCAGCCTCGAAGTACCTAACTGGGACAGCTGCTGTGTTTCAAAGTCTGCCATTTTTTAACCACTTTAATTTTACCAGTTGGTCTAATCAAAGGAACTAAACAAAACATATTTGTCCCTGCAGGCTTATCTTCTGTATATCCTTAGATCTTTGTGACTTTGACAGTATTACTGTTAGAGTAACTAAGCAAAATGCTTCAAACACCCACAAAGCATTGATAATGCAAGGTGAGAACTCATTTATTTCACTGGAAAGGACAGCCAGTACCTTGCAATATCAGATTCAGTATCTGAGAACAGCATAGCAACTTCAATAACTGAGAGAGACTGGTAAAATTACTGGCTTTAGACTTGCTCAAAAGAATATGAGGGAACATTCTTAACAATGGATATTGGATACAACAAAAGATCTGTCAACTAATACTTTAAAATTAGAAATTGTGTTAACTAGAATGGAATTCAGTGAAATCTTTCAAATTTTAAATGAATTGTTTTAGCAGGAATTGTCGTTCTTAATATGCTACCTGCTGTCTTTCATTAATACCTACTACCCAAAAATTGCCTGATTACATTTTTCCATTTATAAAATTATTTCCATTGAAGTTTCCTAAGAGATGTTAAAGGCCCAGCACCTTCCTTTTTACCAGCTAGAAGCAACACAGATACTGGAAGTGAAACCGTAACATTTAGCTACAGTCAGGCACAAAGTGAAAGAGCTGCCTATCCAAACTGGCACTTCCAGGGAAAGAGGAAGGAAATCCTCTCCACCCCATTAGTCACTGTAGTGAAAACGAAGACTAACAGCCCCTTGGCTGGTGAAACACATTCCCCACAGAGCAATCCATCCACATCCTCTCTAATTTCTTTTAGGTCTTTGTATTTTTAATTGCACTGAAAAGACTGAACACAAGGCAATGGCACAGCTGGCTGAGTAAGGAAACATTAAGCATTTAGCGTTCTCATTGATTTATAGCTATACATTTTTTTCATTATTCCATTCTGTCATTTCTTTAAGCTTTAGAACTCTCTCAATGAAAACAAGTGAAGTTTTAGCTTTGACAAACGATGCATGCAAGATCATTTCCTTCCTGCACATATATTTGAGCATTTCTATATTTATTTCATGTCATTGTGTTTCTTAGAAGTCTTACACACTCATTAATTCAAATGGATATGGCCAGCAATTTTCTTATTCTTATTACTAATACAAAATAAATTATACTTCTAAATTCATTCTGCTAGTTTGTGTTGATGTTTTATTTAGTGCATACAAGATGCACTGCATGATAATTTCTAACAAATCTCTCGCCAAGTGGAAGAAACATTAAACACGCCAGCAGACTACATCCTGTGCTTCACTTAGATGAGGACTACACATTACACAGAAATATATGGTCTGTTCCAGTGATTTACCTTCACCTGGGTATTTCTTTGCTCGTTCTTGAAAGAACCATTCACCAGCCTTTACTTTCACATCTCTGAAAAACAAGCAAAAGACATTTGAAACAACATTTTCCAAGGCGCACTTCTTCAAATGCTTGATAACTTTTTAATAATCCAACAACCTTTCTTAATCCTACAATAAACCTAAGATTTTGTGACTGATGACTCTATTGACTGATTTTCCTGTGGGTCTGCAAAGGACTGCCCCCCTCCATATTTGTTTTCTCCCTTTTTGCTGTGTAGGACTGCCCATAGAGAACAACCTGCCATACAGCCCAGGCACGTGTGCTGACTGCTTCCAGCTGCAGCCTAGTCCGAGGCGCAGGGAAAGTTAATGATAAAGGGCACGCTCCCAGGCACAACTTGGGATGGCTGCCAGGGACCACTAAGCTCCACAACCCTGATGGTGCGAAGGCTTCATGGCCCATCTGTCTCCCATGTCGTGGAGACTAACATCAATAATGTCAGACACAGACACCAGGATCACAGCATCAGAAAAGTAATGACTAACAAGTATAAAATCATATCAGCTTAGATAGCTCTGTCAAGAGCAGATCTTCAGCAGATTTGACTCTTGCATTTTGTCTCCAACTGACTTAGATGAAGGCTGCAATCTGAACTCGTCCGTTATTAAAGAGACAAAAAGAATTTTAACTGAGGAGGGGATTCTCTGGAGTCTTCAGGTTCCAAATTCTGACTCAAATGTCCTACTAATTTTTAGGGCATATATCTCTGTTCCTTGTGGATTTTCTGATGCTTTATAGGATGAAATCCCACTGCAAAAATTTCCTTAGTACAGATACTACTCAACTTTCTTCTCTACACAGTAGTTAATTTTCCTTCTATGAAATTCATCTCTTCATTACCATTCCTTCTGCCAGAATTGCTTGAAACTGGCAACAACATACAGACAGCAAATTTGTGTAGGGCTTTCCTCCTTAAGAAAGAAAAAATCTCTAAACATGAGAGCTATGGTGATATCCGCCAAAGGACAGGCAACAAAATCCCTGGGTCTGCCATTTCACACTTCACTTTATATTAAAATAGACAAACTATAGGTAGCATCCTGCTTTTTAATTCTGTGGCTTGATTTTAAGGCATTTTAGGCATTTAAAATAATACCCTTATAAGTAGCAAAGCAGAATATTAAAAAAAAATAAATATCACTACCTGTTTAGATTGCACTATTTATTTTCCTGCCTGAACATAGATCCTTGTGCATAACTGAACACAGATGAGTTGAAAATGAGGTTAAAATAACTTTAAGACAGGATACTTACTTTGGATGGAGATCTATTAACTAATAAATGTCTGAAAACCCTGGCTGCACTACATCTTCAAGGGCTCTGCATCTGTAGTGCTTCAATTTCATCTCCAGCCTTCACTTTATGTTCTTTCCATTACCCATAGTTATCTTCCCAGAGTTTAATCTCCAGTTCTGCACACTCATGTGATAATTAGACCACTCACAAGATGAAAACAGTTCTGGCAATAGCCTTTGGGTGTTTTGGTTTGGGCTGGGGGGGGTGGGGGTGGTGGCTAAAGACTGTATTGTTAAGCTATGATCTAAAGTGTGACAAGGAAGCTGATAAAGAACCATTCTAGTCAAGTAAAATAGACTAAAATCCCTCAAAGCAAATTTATTTCTAGACTCTTAGAAGACAGGATTCCTTAAAAAAAAACGAAACCACACACTAGACCAACTGCATTCACATAAGAGTTGCCTCTTCCAGGTGAGAGATACAAACTTTGTCAGTCCATGAGGCTTTTTAAATTTCTTATTTTGTAAACAATGAACATTCACTTATCTCTGCATGCTCTTCCACTGATGTGTTTAAGCATGTTCATTACAAACATGACCCTAGTGTCTAGGAGAAAATCTCAGTTGTGCTGCTGCAGATAATGTTTTGTTCAGGGAAAAATACTCTAGTGGTAACCAAGACTCAAAATTAGATTTGATCAGGACTTGAAAATCAGATCTTACATTTCTGTCATCCTATTTTTCCCTCTCCAGGGTAAACAGAAGGCACTGAGTAGCATTTACCACACTGCTGTACTCCCTATACTTCTTGAGATTTGCAGCTTTGATGTAAAGCTCGCTGAAGGTAATGGAAGAAGTCTGACCAATTTTAGTGGACTTTGCATCGCAACTAAACAAGATCAAATTCATTGCCTCTTTGCTATAAAGAGAATTTCAATGACAGCTGAAGAATTCCTCTAACTTAGCAAGACAAAAATTGTAGTTCCCTCAAGGAAAAGTAAAAACATCTTTTAATTCATTTAAATAGTGCTTTCCTGGTTCTACCATTAAATATCTGGACAAGCTTATGAAATAATTAAGGTTGTGCAGCACTATACAAGGCAGCTTAACAACTAGTCACTCTCTATAGGGGATTTCCACTGGAGCCACCAAATAACTGGAAACCAATTTAAAGGAAGAGGAAGTAGAGGGAGGTCTCTAGAGGAGGATATGGAAAGTTAACTTTCCAACCTTTCCTTTTAGTGTGTAAAGCATGAAGCACAGATAGTGAAGTATATGCACCAACATCTAGAAACTGCTTTGCATCAAATAGGGATGGAGCTAATCTGCCTATTTAATATATAAACTGCAAATGAAACTGAGGATTCAGGGAACATCTTTGTAGCGATAGCTTACAGTCTCCTCCAAACTATAGAAAATTACTTCAAACTAGTAGTAGAAACTCATTTCATTTATGACCAATACCTTGCCTTACACTTCCCAGGCATTATTTAAATCTCATTTTGGCATCTCAAGAGGGAGTGAAGTGGTGCATTAGTCTTGTGTTGGCATAAATCAAAATTTCATTCAAATTTTCAGGCTATGTACAGGGATATATATCATCCAGCACAGCTGCTGATTAATTTCCAAAATTATCTTTCTTTCCTAAATAACACTGTTTTTCATCAAAGGTGGAAATACAGCTAAACCATTTGGTTTAGAAAGATTCTGATTAATAGAATGGACTATGATGGAGTATTAAGATATAAAAATTGTACCAATAAAGTAAAAGTAAGATTGTTTCCTGGAAAAAAAAAACTGAGGTGACATACTAAAAGAAAAAACAACGAATACAAAGTAAATAAATTTGGATTTCTGACCACATTTAAACAATTCCTGATAATGTTATTAATGCTTTTTGCTTTTGAAATTTATATAAAGCATGACTTCAAATTATTCATCAATCCAGGTTCCTCACTCCTGTAGTATGAGGCAAAAAATTCACGATTAGGAAATTGTCAAAAAATTAGCTCTACCATGCTACCTTCAGCAACTTGCTACGATGTTCCAGTGCAGCACTGAGTCAGGGGAAGGAGTTCTCTCTGCAGTTCAGAAACTAATGACTATTCCTACACTCTGCCATTGTCATCTTTGTCACACTAACTCTGACCTGCCCTGAGAATCCATTTTGCTAAATATAAAAAGAGAAATCCTGACTACATGAAGTGTAACACAAAATTCCCACCAATTTCATTGCTACCAAGACTTCATCCAACATCCAAACCAAAAAAAAAAAATCTTACCTGTGAGCATAACAAACAGTGCATTTCCAAAGGCAGGGATTGAGGCAGACACGACATTCAGAGCACACTCGATGGCTGCACCCATTGCATACTGCACCTCTGTTTATCAACAACCCGAGCGATTTCTGACAGCGAGCACAGGATCTCTCCTGGTATTCATGGCGTACATTTCCTGCACCTCTCCGCTGAAGCTGCTGCACCTGCAGTTTCAGTTTCCTGATAACCCAGGTAAAGTAAATAAATAAATAAATAAATTTAAATAGTCTGAGACCCCCAGGTAATTCACAAGCTAATACCCTGGGTTGTGCAATATCATTAGCAATGGGAGATAAGCCCTCAATTTTACCTTAATTGAGCACTGTCTGAAAGTGTCTACACACAGCATTTTTGCACTGTAACTGTATATGCAACCACAACCACACATAAAGAGTAAGAACAGGGTTCTGTTCGTGTCACTTATGCACACTCGGGGCACAGCACTGAAATTGTGTATGCAAGTGATTATATACTCACACACAAAACCCAAGACTAAATGCTGCTTCCTTTCATTTGATAATTTCTTTTATCATATTTATCCAAGAATCAAAACTTTTGTCAAGTAAAAATAATCACAACAAATGCATCATCTGAAAGTTAAATAAAAAAGATATCAGACCAAAATATTGAAACCTCTCCCTTTCATTACCTTCTCTTCCACTACATGTACAAATAATCAATATCTGTTTTCAGTTGTTAGCAATATCAATAGTTGAAAGGGATTTTCTAACAATTCAGACTTTCTTTATAACCCTTCATTTTTCATTATCATTCAATATGTCCAGTACTACTTACACAAATATTTGCTGTAAACACAGCTTCTACATTTAAGAGAATAAAAATATCTAACTTAACAACACAAATACCCTGTTTCACATGGGATGCAATGTGACAAAGCAGGGTATAAGCTGCAAGGAAATCCTTGCCCTAGCCCTGACATAAAGCAAATAAAATGCCCTTCGCAACTGAGATACTTGCATAATGTGAATAATTACAGAGAATCCTTTTCCTAACAATGACATCTGCTGACACTGGTAACAAGCTCCAAGACAGTGTGGTGCACTTGCTACTTGTTGTATGTGAGAAGGGACAGCAATGGATTCAGCACAATGAGCACATATCTAATGATTCTTAACTCCAGTCTTGGCAAAATATGTTACATAAGCCAACCAAAGATCTGAACATGTTCTGTGTTACCAGGACTACATAGGAACATGATGAGAATGTCATAAAGCCTTCATAGAAAAAATACAAGCAGCAGCTAAACTTTCTACAAGGGCTAGAAGTAAAATTCCTCGAGTATTCATTGAACAGTATTTGCTCATCTTTACTGTAGAGTAGTCAATAGTATGGTAAACCCAAGAGGCTCTGGGTAACCCTTAGTTTTCCCAAAGAATAAAAAGGCATTAGCTAAGAAGAATTAAATTAAATGAACACATTTGGAAGGGCAGCAAAGAGGAAGAAAAGGACTTCTGAGAAAAAAGGAACCAAAATACAGGAATAGGGGAATGGCAGATACCTTATTCTTTCCTCTTCCATTTTTCTCACCATCTGGTCACGGTACAGGACTTCCAGAACAGCCTCTCGTTCTAACTCCTTAAGGAAGTTTAGATTATATTCACAGGCCATTTTTCCCAGGCTTCACTTGTTTTGTAGACTGCTGTCCTATGGTTCTTCTACACCCAAAAGTTACACTTCATAGAATGTAATGTGGTCTGAGTGTTTACTAACTTCCCTTACTTGATTGGTGATACAGTCACTGTGTCATACCCTTGAAGAGGAAAATAACCATGTCTGTCTTCACACAACTCATCACTGAAGTATCTTTGCTACCCAGAGAATATGAGCACTTAGCAAGGTCACAGCAGTCTTGTCTTTTTCATATGAAAGAACTTGTTCTTTTTTTTTGCTGAAAGTGGTTCCAAAAGAGATGAGAGCTTGCAGCAAGGTCCCAGTTAGGGCTTTAACTGTCACCAAATGGAGGGCAAATTCACAAAGAGATGGTGTAAAGTAGTGGGGGGAATGTGTTGTTTTTTTTTAATTTGGTCTTGTAGATTTGTTATTTCCAGGCCTAGGGAAACAAAGAATACATATTATTCTTTCCTATCCTCAGCTCTTCAAGACATTTCAAATAGTATGTGAAGACCACATTTTGCTATATTCAGACCTTTCATGCACTAATTCAGATACAGCAGAGGTTTTAAGATGGTCCCATTCTTCAGACAGTCTCACCATACTGTCCATCAACACTCAGACATGTACCTTCACATTTTTTGTACAGTTAGCATAAAACAACCAATAAAGAAGCTTAAGCTTGTTTTGAACGCTGGCCTACAGGCCTCATGACTGGAAAAGTCATGCTGGTTGAGACAGAAATCCCTTTCTAATCTCATCTTACTGAAAAGACAAAACATCGCAAGCCTAAGAGGAAAGAGGGAAAGACACCCTTTAAGAGTCACTTCTACCAATTACCTAGGCCTGGCAAGTCTAGATAAACAGTTTAATACCCAGTAACACTCTTTGATAATACACACAAACACTAAAGAGTTAAAACATCTATTATTTCCAGCTCAGTGCACCAGTAATTTTGGCCTCAAACTGATGACATTAATGTACAAATATACAAGAGGTATTTAAACAGAGTAACAACTGTATTTTGGATACATTCTGTGACCTTTATTTTGCAAAACTCCCACTAAAACAGAAAATAATTTAAATATACTTTGCAATAAATTAAAGAAAATGATTATTCAATCTAATTCAGCTTACATATTATATTCAGTTTTAATACTGCTGTCTAGTGTGTATTACAAGAAATGTAAGAGTTCCACTTATGGCACACAAAATATTAAAGACGAGTATATGAAAACTGGTTAAGTGTTTCAAACTTAATCTGAGCTGAATACATAGTCAGGCTGTAGGCAGAATGTCTAGACAGTAGGACAGAAGGGTACTGCTTTCCAAAGCAGTTACTAACTCTTCACTGATGGACCTCTGCTGAGAATGTGACCAACTATGTGCATTGCTGGGCCATTATTTTAAAATACTGTGAGTTTTAAAAGTTTACAAAAAAACCCCACCAACAAATCACAAAAACCAAACAACAAACCAACAACAATAGAACTTCAGCTATACAGTGACAATGTATTTTTGTTGATGCAGGGAATTACATTACATATAACATGTCCCAATTACTGTACTTATTTTCCTACAAAAAAAGCAGGAGGTAATAATTTGTATTTATAAGCAGTATGCATTCCATTCTTTTATATTTTTTCATTAAACCCTTCAACAGACATCAAAAGGACAAAGCATTTCACAGAAGTAGTGCTAACAAAGAAAAAAAAAAAAAAGAGATTGGTTTCCTGTGGAAACAAGAGAGACAGAGATAGGCATAATCATATTTTATTTCCTTACCAACTGCAATTTCACAGGAAATTACTCAGTTGAAACCTAAAAAGCCTGAGCAATTTTTTAACACAATATATGTCATTTTCAAAGGCCCCTGCATCCTTCACCTGCTTTCATCTTTCACCTTAAGAATACCTCCCAGGATTGATAAGCGTGTTCAGAGCCTTCAACTCCATTTAAGTTAATACAGTCTAATAGAGCAGTCAGTACAAACTCTGACATCTCTGCATTATACAGGATACCAAACCACCCATTACAGCATAAATTACATTTTCTGTAAACTCCCAGGATTTCCAAAGGCTAGCATATCTTCAATGTCATCAGGAAATCCTCCTGAAGCACCAGTAAAAGTCAGCAAATTCAGGATAGTCACTATTAGGTGGATCCAATAAAACTGCTCTAGTGATCTTAAAGAAAATATATAAATGACTTACAGAGTTATTAAGAAACAAGTAAAACAGTTACTAAGAGAAACACCTGCAGCTAAGCAAGCACAGAAATAGTTACTATTTGGTATCTCCTTCAAATTATTTAAAAAAAAAAAAAAAAAAAAAAAAAAGGCTACCTCCCTTATTCAGAAGGGCACAAAGATTTTCCATATTTCAAGCCCATTTGGGGAAATAGGTTTCAGATGACATCTTAGTGTATGAAAAATATTGAGAACATACAGAATCTTAATTTGAGATGCATATATTTTTTTTTTTTTAAATACATGCTTTCAGCTATTCAAGCTTCCACAAAATTAAATGGTATGAGGGAAGGAACAGATTGGAGCCTCCCCTTGTTTCCACTTTGGCTCACAGCTATTCTCCCCTGGGAGATACGTGTTCTGCCCTAGCCCATGCAGGACTCTTCAGAAGGGCATTCAACCTCAACCTATCAGTGATACTGCAAACACCATGATCAAAAACAGTTGATCTATCACTACACTTCATATCCTGTTCACAGTGATAAATCATAAGCACTGAATCTGATGCCAGCAGTAGATTGCCAACAGGGACCAGGATCACCTTCTGACACCAAACAACAGAACAAACTTACTGCAGAGCAAAGTTCCAGAGGCCCTACCGTACTACAGTGTCTGCACTATGCAGAGAGGAAAAAAGCAACCGTGGTGCTCTTGTGCTGGGCAAGATCATCACACGCTGCATAGAATAAAGCTTAAAATATATCAATGTAGCCGACAGCTCTATCGACATTGCACCTGGACATTTCTACAGCTGGGGTTTTTTTAATCTTCATTTAAGCTCTGACAAATGCTGTGTTCTGTCAATTTTTCTTGCACATTCAAAGATAACTCAAAATCTAGATCAATGATGAGGTAGCTTCAAGAATGAATAAATAAAATATTGTATCACCCAAAATGGGAGATAATCCTTGTGCCCCACAACAGGCTTGAACTCATAATCATTTCACAGAGATGTTCAAACTGGACTGAAAAGCCCTTTACCATTGTAAAGGGCTCTTCTAACACCAAAGCTGTTTGCATTACATTAGTTTTTTAGCAGTAATAAAGAAGTGGTGTTTTCAGTAATGACCCTCTTTGACAGGAAAAAACAATCTTAAAAATTGTCACAGATGCTCTCCTTTCATGTTTACCCACCGAATACAGCTAGCTAGCTTTTTTACACCATCAGCTAACCTCAAAGTCAAGCATCTTCTATGTAAAACCAAAAGCAACAGCAACCTCTTCAGACATTTTTCCCTTTTCAGCACAAAGCTCACATAAAGTATTGTGTTCAAGCATTATTTTAAATTACGTATTTTAAATAATCCAGTATCAGGCACCTTGCAGATGGATCAGTAGCTTTTTGAAAACAGCCTGTGAGGTCTCAAAGCCATCGTAAAGGACATGGGACAACCAACGTGGTTGTCCTTAGGAGAAGGAGACATACATGCCCACAGCGCAATCTCACCGTGCTTTTTTCTATCAGGCTAAAATAGTATGTAGTTATATAACCAAAGAAAAATCAAAAGGCCTACCTAAGGCAAGATTAAGTTTGCAAAGGTAGCTTATTTTTTAAGTTTTTAAACTTAGAAATGCCTGACTTAGCAAGCTTTGCCTTGAAGCAACTCTGCATGTAATGTATTATTGATCTCCTTTCAGATCTTTAAGCATCAGCAAAATAATGACAATTAAATAAGTATAAATAAACTGATCTCCTAAAGTCACAGCCTTCATTGGCTTGAGATAATTGGATTACTTCATCCATTAACCCAGAAGATGGACATAATACATCAGTAGCTAGGACACAGATTAAGAAGATTCAGAGTAAAAATTATCACAAAAGCTACCGTAATTTGTGGCTATTTTCTATTCTATAGAATAGAAATAAATTCACATAAACTTATTCTTAGTTAAGAACTTATTTCTAAGTTACAAGTGGTATTTTATACTACCTGGCTGCAACAGTTTAGTTTTCATATCCTTGCATACCCACATGCAAATTAGTTTAAGTTCTTCGATAATGTTTTAACAAAGTTGTGTGTTGTGATTTCAATAACATCCCATCCCAGCACTTAAATTAAAAAAAAAGCCAAACCAACAATAAAAAAAACAACAAAACTCATAAACGCTTACATTACAGGTGTGGTCTTTCCGTGAAATCTTTGCAGTTTAAAAAAACACCATCCCAGTAAGTAAAAATGCATCCCCCCATGCAATGTCCTATAGAATAAATTAAAACAATGTCCTTACCTTTTCAGCAGCCATCAAACAAAGATGCAAGGAAGTGAACTGCTTTTAAGAGATAAGTAGCACTCTTACTATTTATTTATCTTTTCTTAAAAAAAAAACTGGTAGTTGTTCTCCACCTCTTTCCTTCCTTTGGGCACCAAAATTAGACTGACATATGTACAGAAGAGCATCCCTAAAACAGCTAAAAGCAAATACACTCAACAAAGCTCTAGTGTTACAACAGCTTTTGCCAGGTTACTGGTTTTGTTACCAGCAACAGCAACTAGCAATCAAAGAGAAGTTCTTCATTTTTCTAACATTAAAAAGAAGCCAGGCACAAGAAACTAGAAATGCTGACTGATATAATCAAAATATGCTCCGTCTTCAAGCTGCACACAGGAAGAGCGGTGCCTTTGAGTTCTACATAATTTCTTTTTCAGAAACTATAGATGTGAAGTACTACCAACCTCAAAGTCCCCAGGACTCGCACAGAAAACTCTGCTTGTATTGCAAACAGTTCTCTCCTGGACACAAAATAGTTTTCTATTCAGGTCTGAATGACAAAGCAATTAGAACAGATAAAAGTTCAAAAGAATTTATTTTTTATGTGTCAGCAAAAAGAAGAAAATTATTTTACCTCCAAATGGAAATCTGATCTCAGATAACAATTAAAAGTTAAAATGTTATTTGGATTGGATATCCCAAGTCAGTCTATTACAGAACCAACTGTGAGTAATGAAGTTCAAAATTACATCCACATTATTTCCAAGTTTGGAAAAGAAGAGAAGCTGTTCCTGCAGGTTGTTCTCCTTTCTTGTTCCTGGCTCTACCAGATAAACTCTATGTACAATGCAGAATCCCTTCTTAGAGTTCTGAGTGTTTTAAGAAATATTATTTCAAGTTAAAATTAAACAAAGCACTGTAATTCTATTCACATGGCAAAATTAAACAGCCAGCAATTTTATAACTTCATTAAGTTAAATAGGTTTAAATATTTCCACCTGAGTAGGTCAAGTTTATTTACCTTCTTCAACCGTATCACTGAAGGGAAAGCAACAGCTAGTGGAGTACAGAGCTATGCTCAATAAAGAATATTTGGATTATTTAGGCCTTCATTTCAGGCAAAACTTCAGATGAAAGACCAGAAATAGCCTGAGGATTGCAACTACCCATAGCAACAGATTCTTAGTATTACACATTCAGGCTGAGGAACATTAGCCCTGCCACCAGCTCTCCCCTAATACTTAACCAAAGCCTTAACCACCACACTTTTTCACTTCTTTTTCACAGAAAAACATTCTGTTTTTCACTCTCACGCCTGGACATGAAAAACTGCTGCGGTATTTTATATGTGCTAAGACCATAACCAAGTTATAACGTTTTATTCTTTTGTCTAAACAAGCACCACTTACTAAGCCTTCCCCTAGTCCTCAGTGTTTGTCTCTGCTTTCTGGCTGGCAGGAGCAGCAATCACAGGGCTCGGAGGGGCCAAGGGTGAGCTCAGCAGCCAGCCACAGTCCCACTGTATCCCAGCGGGGCAGGCAGAGCGGGTGCTGGCCGCAGGACGCCTGCACAGTCCCAAAGTGAGGTGACCGGTCAGGGTTTTCTTCTTCAGAAGCAACAGGAGGCAGGGCCTGACAGAGGACTAGAGACAAGGTCAAATTGTAGAGCTGCAGCCTGCCAAAGAGACAGGCCCGGAGCAAAGGTTGCAGGGGTAGAGGCCACAGCTGAGACCTGTCAGCACACTCAGGCCCTGACGTTGTAAGTCCCTCAACCTTCTTGAAACGCAACACCTAAAACTGGATGCAGTATTCCGCAGTATTCCTGGCGAGGCTTTATCTCAGAGTGCAATAGGAATGCCACTTCCCACTTCCTGCAAGCTATACGCCCGTTTCCAGGTCCTGATATCGCATCTCCTTTCCTTAACAGCACCATATGACAAGTTGAGGTAAATCATACCTAACACACTCTCTCTGGTCGATGCAATGGCTGCCGAGTGAGCTGAGCTGGTCCTGCCCTGTCTGCATTTATAAAGCTGGTTATTCCTGCCTCAGTACAGGCCTTTGCACTTGCCTCCAGTGAATTAATTTTTGTATCGTTCAGGTTATTTCTGCAGTTCAGCCAGGTCGTACTGAACCTGAACATCATCTTGCACCATCTAGAGCAGGAGTCCTCAAATTACAGCCCATGGGCTGGATACAGCCCCCCAGGGTCCTCAATCCACCACCCCCCGGTATTTACAGACCCTCCCTGCCCCCCCCCTCACTAGGAGTTGCCAGGGGGGAACCAAGCAGCCACAGGTGATTGCCTGCCACTTAATCTGCCCACTGGCCCCCTGATTAAAAAGTTTGAGGACCCCTGGTCTAGAGCCACTCTCAGAGGCTGACATCCACAGTAATTTGGACAATCTGTAAACACTGGGATCCCCCCCCCCATAAACTGTGCAAAATGTGTCCTTTAACTTCATTGTCCAGATTCTGGTTGCTAAAAATAACAGGATCTGCTTAGAACTGTAAGAATTCAGATATTCCTTGTGTCTTTCCATGGTTTTTTTTCAGTTACTGGGTACACATGACATACTCCACCTTCTTTTCAAGCTCTGTTTCCAGAAACAAGCCGCAGACCCCCCCTTCCCAGGGAATAGCCTCACGGACCTACACCCGCAGGCTCGCCCGCGGCACACGAACGGCACACGAACGGCACACGAACGGCAAGCCACCTGCGTGAAAAGCACAGCCGTGACAAGCCCCCCCTTCCCCCTCTGCCTCAGGCTGCGGAGCTTCCGCCACCACCACGGCGGCCCCACCGCCC
>JAVJGJ010000059.1:49439638-49465882 GCA_035590215.1 Microhierax caerulescens | reverse complement strand
GTCTGGCGGTGTGAGGGGGGGTTACCGGCCGGGCGGGGCAGCCCCCCTCCGTGTTTCGGGGGCCGGGCGGGCCCCTCTGCCGCTGCGGGTCACCTGCAGAAAGCGCTGGGCCTCTGGCTCCACCGGCAGGGCGCTGTGCTGGGCGGTTCGCTGGTGCGGTTTAGGGGAGTGAAAGACTCGAACAAGCCATTTGTGTGCGGAGAGTCCAGGCAGGGACGCGCTAATGAGGTGTTCTACCATGTTAACGAAGATACAAAGTCGGATAAATCAAGGGTCTTTTTCTTTCTCGTGCTAAATGGCTACCCAGCGAGCGTTGCTCTTGCAGAGGGACAGTTTGTCCGAGCTGTGATGGTTTGCTGCACTGTTCTTAAACAGCTGCACTGTCATTTGGTGAGACAGTAGCAAAGCAGTGTGAGGGGTGAAGGGGTGTCAGGCTTGTGCTGTTCAAAAAGCCTCGTCCTGATTGCTGGGCCCAGCCTATGTTACACAGTTATGGGTATTTTTTTAAAAATATATTATCGACATGCTCGACCATCATTCTTAAGCTGTTTTCAAAAACGTCTTCAGTATTACTGAAAGATAATACGGCTTTGCAGTTTGCATTTGTTGCCAGGGAGCACCCCTTTTAAACAAGGTATTGGAAACCACATTTGATTTCCTTGTGCCAGAGGTGTAGCACAGGAAAATCATAAAGCTTCTGTATGTTTTCCCTTTATTTTTCAATACAGAAAGTATTTACATCATCTTACTTAAAGAGGGACTAGTAGTCTTGTATTATTTGGCAGCTCAGTTTAAGCATATAAATCACAAAGCTGGATATCAGAACTTTATGTTCTGCTTTGTCGTGCATCTAAACCCATATATGCTCTCATGCCAGAAAAGGAAGGTTGAGAAGTAACAGCAGCCCTAGAACCAAATCCTCAAATCTCTTTATGGCCCTTCCCCACTTTTTTCAGTACAAATTAGAAATTGAAATGGTTTTGAGAAGTCAGGTTGAATTTAACTTTGATGAACAGCATTTGTGCTCCCTCAAAGGCATTTGCAAGCAGAATTCTAGACTTTGTGAAGAAAAAAACTGTATATGGTTTATCATCTTGCCAGACAGCACGCCTCATGTCTGCCAGCATGTCTGGCGTGCATGTTCTTAACTTATGCTTTATGGGAAAGAGTATTTTGATAATTGTAGCTCTCATTTGGTTAAATACACTGGTGCACTTTAAAATGTACGCACCCGTAAAACCTAGTACCATGAAAACAAATGAGGCATATTAAAATTAAATCAAAGTAAAGAAGCTGTAAATAAAGGCCAGTTTGCCACAGCACATAAAAGCTTTTAGAAATGTTGAAGTGTGTGAGCAAGTTGGTGCCTCTCAATAGTTACAGAAAAGGCATTGCATGCTGTTTTTTCTGTCATGGAGAACACTCGGCTGCTCACATCTTTTTGAATGTCACATGTCATTAAAGCTGGATAGGCTGTTCACCTTCTGACCAAAGCTTTATGAATATGATGAGCAGGTGTAATGATGTCCTGACTGCACACCTGAATTACACTGTTATTCATGTTTGCCATCTGGAGAAGCTGACAGACCTCCCAGTGAAAACTCAGTCAACATAGGCTTCATTAGGTTAATTTTGAAATCCTTATTCAGTCTTTTGAAATCGGTTAGTTTGCTGTTATGTGCCTTTCTTTTCATTGATTCCTTCTTGTTTGTGAGGGGAGGCTGTGAGATACCTAGTAGTAAAAACGCGGTGGGAGGGTGGCTGTGGTGCCAAGCCGGGTTTCACCTGCCAGTGCTCCCTGGCCCTTTGAAGAGCTGCAGGGGGTGGCCCCACCCGACCCCACCCCAGCAGTGGTGGCTGGTTGTTTTAGTCACCTTGCATAGGAGGCAGCAATAGCTCAGGGACTAAAACACTCACCGTACAAGTAAACAGATAATACTTTTAAGATTAGTAAAATGTTGGGACCTCCTTTGTCCTGATTCCACATGCATCATCCCTACTCCCCAGAGCCTGAGAGAAGGCTGAAGGTGGTGGGGAGTCCAGCAAGCTAGATTTTCCCTTTGGTTTCCAAGGGGCACTTTTCTTCTCCCCAGCTGAGGCTGTCATGACAGCTTTTCCTTGTGCTGTGAATTGATGTTTTTTCCACATATGTGCCTTGGAGATGTCCATTTCATTTAACTGTAAGCTGTGTCTGCACACCAAGGTTATCTCTGCAACCTCACTGTGAATTGTGGACATTAAAACTTACTGTAAAATGAGAATATATGTGTACATAAGTGCTATGTGTATTAAGATACTTTCAAGTTAAAATTTGAAAACTTCGACTCAAAAGGCCAGCCAATATTAGTTAATCTGTTACTTTCATTACTTTGCTAAGAATGTTAATTTGGGTGGGTTCAGGGAGCCAGGGTATATATGAGTAAATAAGGGAAGAGTTTGTATCTTCTGACTTGTAAGAGATCTCACAAGCATAAATTAAGGTTCTAGTGCCTATTCTTAACAAATCTTGACACTCTAAACAGAAGAATGTGTCCACTGATTATTTAAAATTCTACTTTTTTTATAGACATCCTTTGTTGTTGATGAAGTCAGTAGCATCATTAAAGAGGTAAACAACATTTTCATTTTGTTGGTGTGAAAGTATAGTATGTTGTATGCCATGTGCTGAAAGGCATTAGAGAAAATCTGATAACTGATATGTAATAGATTTCTAGAATGGTTGCTGTCAAAATATAGATAATTGTTGATTTAACCAATGTATATGCTTTAAGTGGAAGTGATACCTAGCTTTAGTTGTGATGTGTATTACAAATCCAAAAGATAATTAAAATAATTTCATATGCTCCTCTCTAGTTGCAGTGTATCCCTAGTTGAATTTCTATGAGGGATAGGCATTTTTTGTAGGCCGTCTGAATATGCATGTTACTGTGTTCTTTTGAGATGCTTTTCCTCCAAGATGAGTTTTTGTTTGTTTGAAATGTTTCTTAGCAACAAAAATAGTTCAGTCATGAATTTCCTGTGTAGAAAATTTCCAGAGGGATTTGGTTTTTGTGTCCTAAATTCCTCTCGTAAACTAGTGCAATCTTTTTCTTGTTGCAAAACAACTGTTTTGGTTAGACTTTGTAAACTGAATTCACATGCTTTAATACATGCTCCTGTTTCTTCTGAATCTGAAATAATTTTGTGGTTATTTTTAAAACAATTTCTGTGAGGGAAAAATGTATCAATGAAAACCATGCAGTTTTAATGTATTTTGATTTGTATCATAAAGGAGAAACTATCCTCATAAGTAAAATGGTTATTTGGCTGAAAGCTTCTGCTTTATTAGTAACCAGCAACTATGTGGGTTTTATTTCCCAAAAAGGATTCTGCTGAAAAATCTGGAGTTAATTTCCATAGAATATGTGTGAATGAGCCATTGCTGTGTGCTTTTTTTCCAGTCTTTTCAGGACTGTTTAGATGCAAGACCTTTCTCGTAACTGTGGCTTTGGGACATTGGGATAGGAATTACAAATAATCAAAATACCACAAAATGAAGAGAGGGTGGAATCTATGGTAATTTCCTCTATACCTGGCTCAAATTCTGACCTGAAAGTTTTGTAATAATTGAAAACACTTCCAATGATCAGGATGGACAAGCAGTATTTAGGACTTTTTCTGTGGGTACGGGGGTCTCATCTTTAGTACTCCATGTTGGAATTGGCTAATGGGTGCCTGGTAGGTGGACGGCAGTGCAGTTTATTTTATGTTTGTCACCAATAGGCCATAGAAAGTGCGATAGGTGGCAATGCCTACCAGCACAGCAAAGTGAACCAGTGGACTACCAGTGTGGTGGAACAAACGTTAAGCCAACTCACAAAGCTGGGGAAGCCTTTCAAGTATATTGGTGAGTGCAGCTTTCTCTTTTCTGTTGAAGCTGGTACAGTCAAGTGCACTGATGGTTAAGGGGTGGGGGAAGATCTTGGTAAGAACCGTATCTGTAAACCACTCATAAGCATGTATATATGCATATGTGTTGCATGTATGTACTATGCTAAGCAAAAATGTAGCTAAATGTTGTTAGTGATAAATTACTAAAAGCTTCTCTACTGGCTAACAGTGACCTGTGTGATTATGCAAAAGAATGGTGCTGGGCTACATACAGCAAGCTCTTGCTTCTGGGACAACTCCAGTGATGGTAAGGAGCACAACTGTTGGCTTTTTCAGCTTGCCACTGTAATGCTAGTGCCCTTAAGGCTAGGCAGTGTACTGTTCTTTTTTTCCAAGTGCTATAGTTTTGGAGTAATAGCATGCAGTTTGGTCTTTTTTCCTTGTGGCAGTGATGCTAAGTGATACACATGAAAAACTGTTGTGAAAATTCATTCTTAAGATTCTTAATGTAAACAATTACAAACATGCATGTAAGGGCATGCATTTAATCACTGTAACTTTCTTCTGTCTCTGAAACCCTTTTTTGTATTTGTAGGAACCTGCACTGTGAGATGGGAGAACAAGACTATGTACTGTATTGTCAGTGCCTTTGGACTTGCAATATAATTGCCTTGAAATCATTCATCCTTCTCTTTTCTACTCCAGCACTTGATTCCATCTCTACTTAAACTGTGAATACACTGAACAACTTCTGTTTTTAATGTACTTAAGTATCTTTGTTTTTTTTAAATGTAGAAATGTGAAAACATGTTATATGGTTTATGTTTGTACTTAGTATTGTACCAGTGTTGCCATACTGTCTTAACACTTCAAGAACTTCTCTTCAAGGTGCTAATACTGAAATCTGCTGCAGTGTAAAACTTTCTCTAGATTTCTTTTTTAAGACCAGTATAAATGAGACACCGACTTTCACACTTTGTACTCTTGGTTAGCATTAAATTATTGAAATTCATAACCATTGGTGTGACTCATTTAAATTTAAGTCTCTTGTTATTTTAAAAAAAGGTTCCAGTTCTTTTAATTCTCTTCAAGGCAGTTGATGTATGTAGCAGAACACAAAGCACTTCCATAATTTTGCCAAAGTTAATACAAAATTGCAAGAAAATGAGGTGATGTTTATGAGAAGTTAACCTGGCTTCGTTTTTGGGACAGGTTTAATCTGATTGTATGGTATTTAGGGCATGGAAGGACAGCAGAAATAACTATCATCTTTGAACAGAAACAGAGGTGGAGTTTTTTGCATTGGAGAAGTGCTCAGCAAGCTATAAATCATTCACTGCTGCAGCCAGTTACATGTGTGGAGTAGGTCTTGAACCTACCTGCTACCTTTTATACTGGTTGTGCTATTCAGTGAGTGTGATGAGTTCTGAGAGTCGGTGAAACATGATCCTTTCTGAAAGGGGGGGAAAAGCTGCCTCAAGGTGTTGTTACTAAATAACATGTGGATAGGTCTCCTGCTTTCTAAAGTTGCAGAGATAAAACAAGTAGGACAAGTTTTCAGCTTAGGCTTGGGTAAGGTTTTCTTTGTCAGCTAATTGAAGAAATGGAAGCATGCTAGAATTTCAGACTGCCTGTGTGAACTGCTATGCTGCTGCTGTGAGCAGTAGCTCGCTGCTGGCGAAGTGGAAAGAATTACAAAGCAAGCACGGGAGAGTATTCCCGGGCTAGAGTTAGTCTGGGCGACCTGCATTTGCTTCTATTTAGGAAACCCAGTCAAATGCTTTCAGAACCTGGCTGTCAGCTAAAGCTGTTTAGAATGAGATGGAAACAAGTTGTTGTATCAGTAGCCATGATCTGGAAAGACATAATAATGAAAAATCAAATGACAGTAGAAGATACGTTTCTTATAGTGCAAGGTGCACAGGGGTGTGCTCAGGGGTGCTCTCTGTGGTAACTCGGTGTATCCAAACAGACTGGAGAAGACCCTGTGCTAGGCCAAGGCTTCAATCCTCTTCCTGCCTATGCATTTCTGCTGTCAAAAAAGTTGGGGAAAAAGGTTGATAGCAGGTTTGGGCTTGGTACGTTTGAGACTTCTAATATAGCTGCAAAACTCATATATTTCTGCTAGCATACCAGTTTCAAAACATCTCTGTAAACATGTCCTTCATGATAAGCCACTTCTTTATTCTAGCTTATGTCCTCGTGAATACTACGGGGCTATACTGAGTGTATATACACCTTATACTGAGGAGTATACCTTACAGTTCTGTAGCAGAGTTTTAGCAGAGTATTCAGTGTCAGAAATAGTACATCTGTAAAAAGAAAATAACTAAAACCAAGATAAATTCAATAAAGTACCTGAAATAGCCATTAGGGTGAGAGATAAATTTGTTATAAAGAGAATAAATCTCTGAATCGCTAAGGGAATTTTTAATCTGGCTGGTTGGATACTTTATCTCCTTTCCATTGGCATGCCAGAATGATAATGGTAGTGTAGTATCTACTCCAATTATTTACTTTCATTTAAAAAAGTAGTTTTGTGCACTATGAGTCAGTATTTCCTTCTAGAAACACTTAGCGTTTTGGTCAGGCCATTCAAACATTCTTTATCTTTTGTTCATGTTAATAATAGAAAATCCCTTGATTTTGTTTTTCTTTTGTGTGTGTTGGTTGTTGGTTCTTGCATGTGCTGAACTGCAGGAAAAATGAGACCCTTGTTAGTGTACAAGCTGTATGGGAGGACAAAAACACTGTTGCATTAAACTATAAGTTGTGCTACAGAAAGAGTTTTATAGATAGTTGTACATTTGAGCAATAACCAACACTTCCAATGTAACAGTTTTAGGACTATGGAAAGGGGTTTAGGAGTTGTGATGTTTTGCGTGTTGGTGCCCCCCCCCCCCCGCTGAACTTAGGACTTTTCTGTGAAACGCTCAGCCATTTTATAATTACAATGTCTCCGCGTTGTACAGTTACAGATTTTTAAGCTTTAGTTATCTTCGAGCATCTTAACCACCTTTTTCAAAGACTGCTGGCCAGCTCACCTCAGTGCCAAAGCAAAGCATTAGGGTGATGGGCTTTCAGAGTCCTTGCTCTAATTAACTGGCTCTCCAAAAAAACCTAGCACAGACTGTGGGCTGCAGTATTCAGGAAGGTAATTATGAAGTCTGTCTCCATTTCCTGTCTTTAGCTTAGCTGCCATGCCTCTTCATGGGACTGCAGCATAGAAATTGGGGGCATGTCAGCTCTGATCTGGAGGGAAGGAGGAAAAGGGGGAAGTGGGGGGGGTCATCGTTTACTGTAACTGCCACAAATGAGTATGACCCACCTTCTACCAGTAACTTTTAGCTAAAACCTATTAATCAATTCAGAATTAACTGCTGCTGGTAAACGAGCACTACACTCTCTGATGTTAAAGTGGAAGTAAGCTAGTTGTGTATCCATTTGTGCAGATGTTTACAGGTACTTTATACAGCACACGATGAGATTTCACTCTCCTTGAGTTTATGTAAGGAATGGCATCACCTCAGGGACATACTGATGGCTTCTGCAGTCTACCAGCTATGAGCGAGTGAACTCTTGGAATATACAGAGCCCTAAGGAGATGAATGACATCACCATCTTCACCATCTCTGAGCCTTTTTTTTTATTACTGGCCCCTGGGTTGAAGGTGGGGCAGCCCTTCCTGGGTGTGCTGAGAGGATGGGCCATTGCAGGGTAAGCAGAACGTACAGCCCTGCTGGCAGAGGCACCTGACAGCAGACGAGAAGCGTGCCCGTGTGGCAGGAAGGTAGGTGCTGCTAACAGCCACCAGGGGAGGTTTCACTGCCAGCATGACACAGCAGGCTTTGCAAAGCCACTGTTAAGCCATTTGAGAAAGAAGTTTTACAGAGGGGAGCTGGCAAGCGTATTTCTTAGGAAAATTAGCAACCTGTCCTTCCACCTTCAAGCCCAGGCAAGGTAATAAAAAAACCCACCCAAGCCAAAACATAATTCCTTGGTCAATCTGTGCTGACACAGCCTCCTGGACCCCATCCTTAAGCAATTAACCAAGTTTAAATATGCAAATATGCATGAGAAAATACATGTACACTGAAAATGTGTATATTATGAAAATGGTACAGTTAGTTATACACTAGAAGGAAAATAAAATCAAGATACAATATAAAGATATAAAACTTTATTATGAACATATTTAACAATGATTATGCACATGAAGTCTTCCAAGAAAATCAATACCCAGTTTTCGCTTGAAGTAAAATATTAGTTTTTCCTTCATATTCCATATTAGCATGATGTTTTCCAACATAAATGGATAATTTGCTGTCATTAACAACGTATAGATACATAGAATATTTAACATGTCCTCACACACACTGTCTCAAAGCAGCATGTAATTACAGCTTCTCATTAAACAGAGCATTTATCTTACACATTTTTATACCATTTTGGTACACAATTTTTCCATGTTTTCATTTTACATATTTACAAACTTCTAAAAAAAGTTTTACAGTAATGCAAAGGTTATTACTGGCATAAGCAAAAGGAAACGGGGCAAAAATTGGGTGAGTATGGACACAAAGTTGTCTTTTGGCTCAGAGAAAGACAACAGATCAAAGAACTGTCCTCCCATTTCCCCCAGTGTTAGTGCCAGGGTTCTGTCACACTCGCTGTTCCTTACTGGTGGTAAGCCTTACGCTTCCTTTTGTTTGCCAGTCCTAGGAAAGCTTCCAACCAAATCCAACACCAACTATTTTTAAAGCAACTACTACAGAAAGTGGTTGCCAAGAATGGCTCGTGCTGAATGATTATTGATTTCTTTGAAAGTCACTCTTGATCATTGTGCACATGGAAACCTTGCAGCTATTTAATAGATGGAGGGCATCTCCTTTAGAGCAGGAACAGTGTATGCTGCTTTGGGGGCCTTTTGTATGTTTCTTTTTATACAGTTCCACTAGTGATGGAAATACTTAATTACTTTAGCAGTAATGAAAGGGAAGCCAGGCTAGTTTCTTATCCAGGTATCTTTTGTTTCACCCTTAGGTTACAATACTTACAGCTTACAGGTGAATTCATGCCACCTACTCCCAAGCTGTTTACAATCCATATTGTGATATTCCTCAGATACTGTCTCTGCTTAGCAGCTAGGAAATAAGAGTGAAATTGACATTTCTTGCTAGCAAAACTGTTTCCGCTTCACTGCTTTTGCCTTTTTACTGTATATTCAATTAGATGTGATAACATTTCAACCAAGCTTACCGTTACACTCTAGCACTTCTGAAATACAAAGCTCTTATGCATGGCAAACATTTCCTAAAATATATTCTCTAAAAATTATCAAGGAAACTATTTTCTCACTGTTTCCATAGTGAGATACTTAAAGTATACATTTCCCATTCTCAGCTTTCTTATTTCCACTCTGAATGTAGTGACGTAGGTAAGTTAATGGAAACAAAATGGCAAGTGAAATGGGCTGAGAACAGTTTAGACAAAAAATCATTATCTCAAAGTTAGATTAAAAAGATTTCCTTTAATTAATGAAATCCCAAAGCATGATACTGTATTTCAGGGTTAACTGTAACAACCAGTTCAGGCTGTGATACGAAACATTAGTATACATCACACACTGGTCAAATCAAAGATTTTCTCTCCTCACAACAATTCAGAACAAAATTAAATGATATCAGAGCCAAAAGAGATCTGAATATATAAGGACCATGTAAATAACAATTTTTGAAGACCTAATTCCTGTACCCACTGTTGCTCCAATGGAAGTCAAAAGGATCGGGGTATGCAAAGGATGCCTAGTTGGCTCCCAAGTTTGATTCAGCAAATTCAAAAAGCCTCAAGAGAGTCACCTCAGAATAGTGACAATGGGCTCTCTGCTGGTAGGATACAAAGATCATCTCCCATATTTGTTAAAAAAAAATACCTGATAGGAAGGTGCTGAAGGTACAGCCTACTGCAGTTCACTGGAAAGAAAAAAACACTAACTTGAAATACTTCTTTCATCTTTTCCTATATGCTTTTCTAAACTGAAACCAATGAATCTAGAAATGAAAGGGAAAAAGCTCCCCCTCCTCCTGCTCCAGCAGTTTCTTTGCTTTAGTCATACAAAAGTGCTTTGGCTTCTCACAAATAAATGATCCCTGGTACAGGAAGTTTTCCATTTATATACCCTCAAAAAATTTCACAGCTCTACATAATTTTAGAAAATTTTCTCTCTCACACACACACAGCATCTTACCACACTTGGTCTTTAACAGAGCACTGATTTAATCTAAACTATTCTATGATCGCAGGATGCAACCACATGAAGTAGTTCCTTTGGTCCTCTCTAAGAAACTGCTCATCCTGTGAGGTCACCCCTTCACCATCTTGAACAGCTACCAGGAGGTCACTGCAATGGGAATGGTCCAGAACAGTTATTGCATCAAAGCAGAATAAGTCTACTTTCTCCCCAACACAATTCAGCAAGTCTAGTAGGACTTCATAACACTCTTCTGCTGAAACTACTTCAGTGATGAGCACAATTCCCTGGGGTAAGCCAGCACCATTTTTTCTGCCTAATACATTAACAGTGCTTTTGAGAGTCTTCTACAGCAGCAGGGCAGAGAAATTTTACAAGAGTAAATCACAGTTACAAATCGATTGAAAAAAAGATACTTTTAGACAGGTCAGGTACCTGAAAACAAAAGTAATAAACAAACAGTATCCACGTAAATAAAGAACTGAATAATGGTGTAGGTGAAACCAGCTTTGAAATAGAGAAGCAGCAGCATTGTACTAGGAATACTTAATTCCCATGTAACTTATGTAACTTTGTTCCAGCACAGACTGGAACACAGATAATCACAAAATGTGCTAGTAAGTTCTGATCAATTCAGGAGGTGACAAGTATGACAAAGAAGTTGAACTATGCACAGAACATCTCAAAAGCTCTCTCATGCATGTTCAATACATAAGCAACCACAAATTGTTCCTAGGATGTAGATTAACTATCTATTAATACAACTTAAGGAAAAACTGATGTAGAAAAGCCTCTAAAAATTAAATGTTTGAAAATTTGAAATTGTAATTCTCTATGAAACTTTCATACTATATTTTCTGTAAATGCAACAATATCATCCAGCATATAAAAAACCAGAGAGGAGAGTACTGGCTTCCTTCTGAGATTTGTTGCTGTCTAAATATTACCATTTGAAAGGGCTGCTTAAAAAAACAAACCAAAACCCAAAACAAATACTTTTGTTGTGGCAGTAAATCATGTTATGAAACATATTATACAAATGATTTTGCACCATTGAGGCTATTTTTGGCTCACTAGAAATTGACTATTTGCATTTATCTTGCACCTATGAATCTGGTAACCTCATTTAAAACTTACATTTAGAATATGGTTTTAAGCCTATATCGCTTCTTCAAAGGAAGAATGGAAAGCTCATGTTTACTCACATTTAAAAAAAAAAAAAAAAAAAAGAGAGAGAGAAAACACTAAACCACTTCATTCCCTGCTTCCCCTGCTTCCCCTGCCTCCAGCTCAACAGGCTAAGGTAAAAAATGAAAAGGAAATGAGGCACTTCGTACAGCAGTGGACAATATACAGAGGAGCTAACACAAATGCAACAGATGAATGACGGTATGCTGTACAGAATCCTCAAAAAAACCCACCCAAAACAAAACCAAAAAAAAAAACTGCAGCAAGGAAGCAATTTTAAAATCAGCATATAATGTGACACTTCTAAAATGGAAATAGACTTAAAGATTTCAGTCCACAAACATCCTGCTATCAGGCATTTTATAAGATGTGTAAAAATTCTGGTTTCTTAAGTTTTCACCACAACCTTTTCAAGCATCCTTTTTTTCAGTTTTAACTTTGTAAACAAAATCAGAAGCAGGATTTCCTTCCTGGGAGCCGGTGTTCAGATGACAGCAGACTGTAAGGAAGCCAAGGAAATTGTCCATCTAAGAAAACTTAAATTGGTTTAATTCCAGCTGAACAAGTCTGTCTACATCAAAATCACTCAATCACTGTCCGATTCCTCTTTATACTTGGCTCTAATGGCTTGGCCGTTCTGAAGTGGCATTTCTTCATAGTCACTCCTGAGAAACAGATACTTGTTAAAACTTCTGAACATGGTGTTGAGAGAGGAAGTCAAAAATAAACAGAGAAGTTCTAAACTACACTGAGGCATCACATTGCTGTTTGGGTAAGAAGCTGGTTATGTTTTCCTTCCTTGTTGGAGATATGAACAACATATATGACTCTCTCCAGAGGATGATGCATAATAAAAGTTATTCCACTAACTACAAGCCACTTTTCATGCAGATTTGTACAGAATCAAGCTGGTACTACCACTATTCATCTAACTAAACAAAGGCAAGCTACCTTGGACAATGCATATAGCTAGTTAGCACAAACTTGTTCAGGTTACCACAATATTAATCCCATCCTCACTGTTCCAGCCACTTCAGTGTCTCTGGTAAGACGGGAAAACATCAAGGGCAGATAATGACTTTCTTCAGTGTCTCTAGCACAGAAAGACCTGACTGGGATGAGTTTTAAGTGCTACTGTAATTCTTGTATTCCATAAGCTCACACAAGTCCAGGAAGTGTTGCTAGATTTTATTATACTTATTTCAGTAGGTTACAGGCACTTAAGAAAAGCCATTCTCCTTCCCTGAAGCATTTGTATATGAGCTGCCTCTTTGCAAATTCCACCTGACTCCTGCAATCCTTCCCAGTTTAAAAGGAGGTCCTTTCCTGTCACCGCTCTTGCTGCCTTCATAACCTACCAGCATCCTAATACTTCCTTACCTGTTTGTATCACTGCCATGGCAATCCCTTTTAGAAACCAAAAAAAAAAAGAAAAAAAATAACATGCGTTCTCATTGCATTTCTGTTTCAGAATAAGACTGTTTCTGTTCTTTAGGCAGAATACTTTTGCTTACAACCTACAAATCCTTCAGTTACTGAATATAATGTTCTTTTCCATATCCAAAAATAACACACCAGAAGTAACTCTCATAGGTATTTTAAAATCTTACCCATAAATCACATCATCATCTGAATCATTCAGCATAGAAAAAGCAGGATTGTCTTTCAACTGTGATTCTGGAAAATACAAATAAGGGTTAATTTGGCACATTAAATATAGAAATGTGGCTGTACTTCCAACTCAACACTGTAGCAGAAGACTTAGTAACTTCCAAGGCAGTCATGACTACAATTCAACAAAAGTATACTCAAACAGGAATTCTTTCCTTTAAACCCTTCACCCACTACATCATGGTAGTCTTAAAAGTTAAGGAGATGACATAACTATCTCATTTTTAGATAGATACTCTCCATGTTGCGTAAGTGGATATCCTCCCTTGCACAGCTCCCTATGTCATATTCTTTCAACCTGCACATCAGAGTAATTCAGTCAGTCTTCATTATTCTTAACCATTATTTAAAAGTTCATATGTATAAAAAAAGCACTGACTTCTTTAACTTCTTGGTTATTTCCAAACTACAAACATAGTAGACCAAAGTTGTAATTCCTTGTATGCAAGTCAATGATTAGCCAGTTATTTTTCATCCTTGTAATAGATGAAGGACGGACTTATACCTTTACAGTGAGACAAAACGAAACACATAATTCCCACTGGCTATTTATGATAATTCCCTCTACCTTAAGGCCTTAATTCCTTGCAAAATCTGTGCTGCTTAACTGCACTTCATAATCATACGCAAGTAAAATTCAATCCAGCAATTTGCCATAGACATCATCTTCCTGGCAGCTTTTTACTTTCTGCCTTCTATAAAGCAGTATTTCTTGCAACCCATCAGCAAGTTTTTAACTTTATCCTCACCCAGCCATTCCTCTTGTTTTCCTTTATGGAAAAATAGCAATTTTCTGTAATGGTTCCATCCATCACCACTCTAAAAAGTTTAGAGGAAGGACCAGCTCCGATACATAGTGCCTTCCCCCTGCATACCTCTCTGCATGCAAGATGTGATTGGACAGGGTGCTAGATAATCTTATCTAGGCTCTCTTTCCCATGAAAGATTGGACCAGATGATCTTTCCAGGTCCCTTCCAAGCTGGGTTGTTCTATGGTTCCATATTTTAAACTCAAGGCTAAAACCAGAGAATGCACTCAGCAGAAATACTTATTTTAAAGATCTTTATCTGTTAGAGAGAGATAATGCTTTTCAAATTACATCCTCTACACGGAGTGCAAAAACAGAAGTCCCACCAATTCAATCCTTTATCTCCCTCTACATGGGCCTTGTGCAGCCCTTTCCCCATAGCAAGTTCCCCAGAATTCCTCCTATGTAAGAGATCAGCTTCACTCCTATTTTTCCAGCAGTGTGTTACCTATTTCAGAGTCCAGTCTGCCAGCATGCCAATACATTAACCTTTGTTAGAACAAAGTACAAGTGCAGTATTGTTGCTCCTTAAGGACTGGATGTGAGTCCATGCAAAAATCAGTGCCTTATATGCAAACATCATATCGACTATAAGTTTGGTTTAAGTGTGTAGGAATTCAAGTCTAGCTAATCAGCTGTATACATTTGATGCGTTCCTTCGTATTTCCAGTCCTCATTTGTTCAGGAGCAGTGCAGCTTCTGCTTATGTTAACTCAAAGTAAATTGAAATAGTAAAAAGACAACCAAAATATAAAGATGTTACACAGTAGATACTAATATGCCAGCTCTTGTCATTTAAGTTTGCCACACGATAGGTTACACTTACCATAAAGTGCATTCTTTGAGGGGGAGTACACGAAGGCTAATGTGTAGAGATAAAAGTTCAATAAACCATAAAATGATAAGAATTCTGCTGGTAGTAAGTGTCAAGGATTTTGCTCAATATAGTTCCATACACATTAACTTTGGAAACAAGACCCAAACCATACATAAGCTATTTCAATGAAAAAAATGTTTACCTTACTAAAGTTTGAGAATATGAATGGCTAAACAAAACTGCATGTTTTAAATTCAATGACAATTAATGTACTCACGCTCTTTCATGGTAAAGCTCTCACTGAAGACAAAGCTTTAACACAAGTAACATTTGCTGAGATAAGGTCTACTCTTGAGTGGTGGAGTGCATGGTAGATTGAATAGTTCTGCCTTCAAAAGAAAGCTGAGTAAGGGGAGGGTTCAGGTGGGGTTGGTTTGTTTTGTTTATTTTTTAAAAAAGTTCTTCCTGAGCACAGTGATTGAGAAGGAGAGAGAAAGGACTGTGTAGACATAACATGGAAGATGGATTCTTGCCATCATTTGGGGAAAATACTGAAGGCTTTACTTACTGTTTTCTACTAGCTCCCAACACTTACCTAAGCTTATCAGTAATGGGAGCAGTTGCAGTCACACAGGCACTTTCAGATAGTGGTATGAACTAGGATCGCATGGTTCAGGTCCAGAAATGGTTTGTAATCCTGTTGCCAGCAGACATCAGAAATAGTCTCTCTCAAGTCACTTAAATTCTCTGCTGTGGCCTCTTCTACATGTAGACTTGGACCAATAAACAGACACATTTTCAGTGGCTTCTAAACTATTAATTTCTCAAATATTTTGGTACACTCCATGCCACCTAACAGGTATACAGCAAACTGCATTCACACAGTGAACGCAGCCAAATTTGTCACAATAACTTGTTAAAATTACTTGAATGTATGCATATTTAGGCCTTCGTTCCTTTTGAAGAGTATCAAATGACTTCTATGATGTACAGAAACTCTCACACACATAATCATTACAAAATGCTGACATAAAGCCTTAATCAAAGTGGACTCAACTTCAAAAGCCCACCTAGAAGTCAAAGGTCTCAGTCCTTAGGTGCATAATTTTTAAGTACTTTTTGCATGAAAACAGATTAACATTTCTACTTGAGCAGTATCACAACACAAGGATATAATTCTGATAATGAGTCGACAGCTCAGCAACAAAGTTGTCCTGAAGAACCTGTGCTCCAAAGCGCAGATAGAGTATAACAATGCTGTGGAAAAAAAATTAAAAGCATATAGGTGTACTGTGTCTTTAAACCACAAAATTGAAACAGTAGCTTGATAGAAGAGTATATGAGAAAATAATTATGTTAACAGGCTGACCATTTATTTTAAGACACATTTGCTTTCATAGTTCTAAATTAAGAATAATTCTTTTATGATTAAAAGTCAGCAGTCAACTGAGTATGGCAGACCCCAGCCCCCCCACCCCGGTCTATTTCTCTCAGATTTCAACCACTATAGACAATCCAAGAGTCAACAGCAATTCGAAATAACTGCTTGGAGTAGGAGAAAGACAGTAATCTAAGAAACTAATTCTAAACTTCTGCTTTGACTAAGTGAAGCTTATAAAACTCCAAAAGAAGTGAGCAGTGCACTGCAGACCCCTCAGCAGTACAGAAAACACCTGCTAAGTGAACCTCTAAATATTGCAGTGTCTTGCTGTGGTAACAATATAAAGTTATCTCTAAAGCCTCAGGAAGGGTTAAAAAATTAAGAAATGTTTGCCATAACAATCATATAATTTTTTCCTCGGTTTCATAGACAATTTTGTTAGCAACAAAACGTATTCAAAGCACTGAAAAAAAATGTTATTAACATTACAGTACTGAGAAATGCACTTTGAAAAGCCTTACCTAATGACAAGTACAACAAAGGTTAACGCAGTCAAGAATTTTAACCTGAGATCTGAAAAAGATTCAGAAAAGTTGTTGTTATTAGCAAATTCACACCTGCATCCAGGAGAAGCAAGCCTGTTTGGGGAAGAATCAAAAGAATATTGCTTACCCACATAAGGCATGTTGTGAAGTTCTGAGCACGCCCTCACTATCAGGAACAAAAGGTAGAGAATATATGCAGCTGCCACCACAAGGAAGAAGATTTTCATTCCCTGTAAGAAGAGTTTAAGTTTTGTTTTTTAACAAGACTTGGTGTATTCCTTCTTCCCTCAATAGAAATCACTGTTTCACAAAGCACAACACAAAATGGTCCAGGGAAAGTATGTTTGTGAAAGGAAGTACAAAACAAGGATGGCTGTACATCAAAGAAGGTTCTGGGGGAATGTAAAGAAAGGATGTTTGACAGAAGTCATCATTTTGTTCACTGAGGTCACAGTGAGCTGAATCTCAATGGTTTTCTAAAAACACAGTTCCTGAGAACAATACAAGGACCCGTATAAATCAGATCTTCCTTTACAACAAGAAAGTCCGAAATTTACTAGGACAAAGAAACTTGGCAGGAGTAAAGTGTACAAAACTGACTTAGTAAGAAGCATAATTTTTTTTCTTTCAATCCCAACAGCCATGAGTATATAACTCAGTATGGCCTGTGCATGTTCTAAAGCAAAATTAAAAGTACTCTAGTCAGAATAGGACCATCTGACCAGCATTTCCTATTTTCTAAATTGTGTTACAGATTTTAATAGAACAAACTCCACCTCCTTGTATTGCCTAACTCCACCTGACCATTTAATAGCAAGAAAACATTTCTGACTTACCTGGAAATTACCTGTGTCAACCCTGTACTGATATGTAGGATCATGTACTTCATTAACACTGGAAAAGATTCAAAATGAAAAAGTGGTACTTAAACCATTACAAGAGACAAGGTCAAAACGAATGTACCGACCAAGAAACCTACTAACAAAGAAACGGTTTAAAGTTACTATACAGAGTTTATAACTAAAGGTTTTGGCTGTATAAATTGGTGCAGTGCCATTGATTCCAATGGAGTCATGACAATTTACAGTACATAACTCCCTCCTCCTTCCCAAACCCAATTCTGGAGGAATATGGAGGATTTCAGGTGCGAGCATGTCTTCATCTCCCCACTTATTTTTTTAGAAAATGTATAATCTTGTAAATTCCTACAAGCCTTCAAGATTTAGTGTTTAAATCTTATCCTTGGTGTTAAGAATTGCACTTAAGAAATAGCTGTGGTATAAGCCCTTCCCTCATAGCAATTCTGCCGATGGGCTAATGACCTAAGCACTTCCTGCAACAGCACTGCTTTCAACAAGGTACAACAGCATGGAGGAGTTTACAAGGTATTTTCCTCCTGAGGAATAAAATAAGAGGCAGACACTTGAGGCTGAAAGGTTTAGAAACTACAAACGTACCAAAACTGAGAAAGTTTTCTGGGTGGGGAATAGTGACACCTTTATGTTAACATAACAAATTGGAAAAGAGAAACGCTAAACCAAGAAAAATAATTGTGTTTTGAGCAGACAGAGCATAGCTTGACTAAGCAGTGTCAATACCAATTGTGCAGGTTTAATAGCTGAGAAAGTTTGGTCAAACTGTGTAATTGCTAACTACAGAGAAACTGTTGCTTCAAGTACTAAAAGCTAACTGCGACAGAGTGCTAGAGGGACTACTGCAGGGAGCCGTAACATTGACAAACTACTGATTTCTAGATCTCTGTCTGATTTATAAAATTATGTACTACTAGATCATCCATGAGAAATTCTGTTTTCAAATCAGTTACAATTTGCAACACAGGAAGACATAAGAATTTGAACTCCCTTCCTGTATCACAATCAGATCATTAAGAAACACACCACTAATTATAAAAAATCTTCTCATTCTTCAATACTCTCAGCTCGTTACTTTTGCACTAAATTTTAAATTACTTACGTTTGCCATATTCCTAATGTAACAGAGGCCAGCCACAATAGTCCAACAATAAAGAATTTGGGCAGATAGAAAGTTAAGCACTTCCTCTCCCCCTGTTGAGACACAACACATTTGAGATTTCATTCATTCTTGACAGAATAAAATAACTATCATCTTTGTTTTGTCCAACATGTACTAGATTAAGAGACTTTTGTATTTTGAACTTGCATGGGCGATTACAGAAGACATAAAATTGTATCATCATTTGTGTTAATAAGATGCAGTACATTTGGTGCATCCTATTTATAAGGTCCCGCACATTTCATTAATACTGCGTATCTAGGAATATGCTCCAGAATTCATATTTATCTTACACAGTATTTTAAAGGGGTTTAAAAACCAATCAACCACCATATACCACAACAAAACCTTTCAAGCAAGAACAACACATAATGGCATAAATTCTGAAGACTCTTGCAATAGTGTAGAGTGGACTGTTCCATCTATCTCATTTAGGCATGGTGGCGTCAAGACAATCTACTTCACTGCAACTCATTTTAACTCCAAAGCTTTATGTGTCAAATTGTACTTTAAGAGTAACATAGATGTCCTTGTTCTAAAAACCTAATTTTATTTTTGCCACCTTTTGAGAGAACTGAAAAAACAAGTACTGTCTTCTCAGTAAGTAGAAGATAATGTTGCACCCTTACCTGTACTCTTATACCATGGTAGACACAAAGCCAGAACAGCAACAACGCACACAGGAACAGTGACTGGAATAGATCATCCAGCATTCCAGGAAACCAGCTGTTCACCAGAAAAGAAAGGGGGAAAAATGGATCTGTAACAAAATAAGAAAAAAAAAAGTTAAACAGAGGGGAAAAAGCACAGCCTTTTCTGTTATGAAAAGCAAAGCTGAATGGAACTTCAGAGGAACAAAAACACCTTTTATCAAATTACACCAGAAAATGAAATTGAAGTTTGCTGCATCTTAATTTACAAAAATTGGCGCCATTACAAAGAAAGGTGCTTCCAGCAGCAATCCTCTGTTCTGCAGAAATAATCTCAAAAGGTTGCCAACACTTCTAGAAAATTTCAGGTTTTGTTAGACTCTCTAGCAAACCACTGTTCTGGGTGATGACCTACAAAATTGTCATAGAATGACTGAAAAGCAATTATTCTTTATTGGTACTGCTAGAGAGTGCTAGAATTTGATGTGGTTTACTGGACTACAAGTACCCTCCAATTTTAACTAAAGTGCAAGTAAGTGTCTGAAAAACGAAGAAGTAAGACTTAGCAGACACAGAAACTGCATTTACAGGTCAGTATATGGAAGGTTCACTATGGTTGCAGTCACCTATTCCAATCAGAGCTTTAAACAAATAGAGTTGATATTCATGCAGCTGCAAAGAATGAAATCCACCTATTAATTATGCCTTTGAATTTAATACACTTAAAAATGGTTGTGGTTTGTGTTGGTTTTTTTTTTTTTTTAATTAGTTTCCTGAAGCCTTATAAACAGCTGCTTTTAAGTTCAAGGCCAAATTCCATTTTGCCTCCTCTCTTGCGTGGATTTTTTTTCTTTACTTTTTTATTTTCTTTTTTAAAAAGGAGCTTTTCAAAAAATTCCAGCATACAAGTACCATTGTAAAGTAGCAGGAGGGGAAGGAGGATGGACATCCATTTCTGTTCAATACCCCAGTCTCTCATGGAGAATTTCCGCAGGGAGTGTGCAAACAGACACTATAAAACAACAAAAAAAATTTAAGGAACAAATACAGCCTTAATGGTTTTACTGGATTAAAGTGGTAACACAGCCCATTGCAAAGGCTACTTCATGAGTTCTTTGCCACTGAGAACTTTGTAAAACAGGAGCCACATCTCCTAGCTTCTAATTCTGCTTCAAGTTTGCAGACTTACCCCAATGCAAATTACTTAATCTCTGAAGAAAACTGAGAAGGAAACCAGCTAGTACTGTGCAAATCAACAATATATGAAAAAATGTTGCCTAATTACTGGTTACACACTACCAACAACTTCCACTTAAACTCACTTCTTAACAAAAATAGATTCCATCCCACATTCGAGTGACATCATCTATGTGAGAAGAATGCTATGCAAGTGTACAGGGCATTAGTGTCCTTACTCTGAAAATTCTGTGGTTTAGATTTTATGTTGTGTTTTTTTTTCCCCAAACAATTCTTTTCCAGGGGCCAAACCAGATTGGAGGAGAGAAATAATCTAAATCATAGCGTAATTTAGATTGCAAGGTACCTCTGGAGGTCATCTGGCCCCACCTCACACTCAAAGCAGTGATGACTTTAAAGTTAGATCAAGGTCATATTCAACTGAGATTTGCTCATTTTTAGAAGTGAAGAGCCAACACCCTGGGCATCCTATTCCAATGTCTGAGCCTACCCACACTGCAAAAAAATATTTTTTCTATCATGTATTCACAACTTCCTTTGTTTAAACAAAATTCTTTATGTTCAATTCAAAAATTTAGAAAAACAAGTTTTCCCATTTAACCCATTTTCATAATGTTGCTTCAATACCACTTGTAAAAACATAAAAGTAGCAACTACAAAGTATTTCAGAAACGTATTTTTACACCCATGCAGTGATATCTCAACTCTGCTGCCTGGGTTTATTTACTAAACACAGCACTACAGAGCAGTGCTATCAGCTGCCTACATAATATACTCCAGAAAAAGTGAAACAAAATCTTACCGTGACCATAAAAGTAAGAACGACAAAGACAAATCGGAACCATATTTCCACTTGTGAAAAAGTTGGATTGTAGGTCTTCCACTTGAAGAAAACAGAAAAAAATTAGCCCAGTGAACAATGCTTTGACAAGGTACATACAACATGAATAATCAGCATTTTCTGCAGGCTCTGAAAAGTTCAAGCTTTTCAAAATGTAAAGGTATAACCAAATTCCACCATGTCACCATGGAAAGACAAAGATAAATTTATACCCATGGGATTATCTGATGAAAAGATAACCAAAGCAGCCTAATATCCTTGCTTCTGTTTCACCCTGCCACTTTGTAACATGTTAAGGGTGCTGTCATATGTTACAGCATTTCTCAGGACAAAAAAATACTTTCTTAATTGATTTCAATTGCACTTTCATTCAAAGTTTGAATGCCAATAATTGGCTAAACACAGTATGTTCTTTATTATCAAGGTCAAACGCATAAATTGATTATGAAGAGGTTGATAAGGTACAGGCATGCTCCTGTAATGGATTTCTTTTCTTAAAGTTTATTCTCTTGTTTCAGAAGTGGAAAGAAGAAAATCAAGTAAGGGAAGAATACATGAGCTAACCAGAAACAAAGAACTTCTTTCATAGGTTAAGGAGGAAAATTTCCTTCTCTTCCTCTAATTATTAGAAGGGTACAAATATTAATTATAACATATCAGCTTGCATAAACTCTGCTCTGTTGACAATTTATCTCACACCTGGCATGCTTCTCTTTTGAAGCCACTTTTGAAATGTAAAATCCCTGGTACAACATATGCTCTGCCTATCTGAGCAAGAAGCTGTACCTTTCAATGTATTAAATCTGTCGACCTCTGTCTTGTCTTTTTAAACTGTCAATGTAGGACAAAAATTATATGTAGGGAAATCTATTATACAAAAGGCAACCTATGATTTCAACTGAGATCACCATAAACCATTGTAACAATGAAATAAATTGACAGTTTCGGTTGCTGCAGGAACACAGAGGTTTGGTTTTGGGTTTTTTGGCTTTGCACACAGGTCTGCCTTAAAGGCAGCCTTCAAAGCAAGATAATAAACCTTACAACTATAAATGCTCCAACCCTTTGTCCTGTTTGAAAGCTGGAAGTTAATTAAGTACATAAAAACCACTTTAGCTTTACAGTAAGATTTCTGCTTGCTACCTGCTCTGACATACTGGCTGATGCATATAGGTAGAATATACCATAGTAATCTGTATTATAAATTTGGGTTAGTTTCATTTTCTCCCAGTGCACACGTTTCTAAATTTCCTTCTGGAGCCACTCAGCACACACTGATGATGTAATTTTTATAAGCAATCTTTAGCACTGTGAACTGAACTTCTTATTTCACTATGGATTATTTTAGTGAACTATTAGCCTGCTTATTTTAGCTGAATAAACAGTTTTCCCTATAAGCACGGTAAAAAAAAATAATAAAAAAAAATAGTCTTAAATTTTTCTTTTAGTTTCTTAAATCTTTCTAGCCCATGCTTTTGTAAAGTCTGGAAAAATCTTGCAAATTCAGATACACCTCCTGGAAAGGCTGAAAAAGATACTAGGTTTTAGAGAGGCAACATCTCTGTAAGAAAGTGCAGAAAACTGGATGTTCTAGTTTAGCTTGCGTACTGTTAGAAATATCTTCCAGATATTACATTAAATTTTTCTGTTCCAGAAAACAGCATTAGCACTTCTGAAAGAAAAATCTTTCCTTACAGAGTTAAAAAAAATAGTCTAGACCTTTATTAACAGCAAATGCTATTATAGTTCTGACAGTAGTGACAGAAAAAAAATATTATGATGCATCTTTATGTTTATCTTCAAAAATGAGATAAGTTTAATTACAGTTAAAACAGACTACTATGGCATTCGTAATCAAAGAGATTTCTTTTGCTAGTAAAAAACTTTGTACTTACTGTGAAAGTAATATTCTGGATGGTGTATGTTAACTTACTGAGATCTTCAAAGCTAACAAATATGTTGTACTGAGTGTAGTTCAGGTAGCCAAGGTGAGCAACAATGATTTCACTGCATTTCTGTGGACATATACAGTGAAGAAAAATACGAAAAGCCTTCAATTTATTCCAGAATATGCACTGTTAGTTTAGGTTGGAGAATTTGTTTCTAAATGGTCAGATATTGATGATGTTTGTTTATGCCTTACCAATCTTGATCAGTCAGAATAAGACTCAAACAAGACGTGCACATAAAGAATCTCTTGACAGATACCAGACAAAGTAGAAGAAACTGCTGAAGTCAGTCAGCAGATTGAACTGATAAAGAAGGCTAGCTTTTCACTTAAGCTGGTGATAGCAACTGCTTGCAGCACCAGGAAGGATCTAAATAACTCGTCAGTCAAGCTCTGGGTTATCAGATTGTGAGACTGGGCTATTTTGTACTAACTCATTTCTAAAACTTCACAGGAAGAAAGAGGAAACCCAAGCATATTGCTCTCTTGGCTGTGTGCAATTAAATCTAATGGAACACTTTAGTAATTTCTGCAGATTTCATATATATGTGTGTATAAAAATTATTTACCCTATAAGCTTATCACAAAAAACTTCAGCTGTGCCCTTCCTAAAGGACATGCATCTGGAGAAGCTGTTTTGGATGTCTCTAAACCTAAAAACATGAGTGAAAATTATACTAGAAACTAAAAACCTTAAACATTTCTTCACAGTTGGCAAGATGTTTGGCTTTTTCAGAACACAGATGCCAGCTGATTTCAACTAGCCCCTCTGCTAGGTGTTGGAGAAGAATTTTTCTCTCCTCTGGAGCCCTATACCCAATCTTCTACTACAATACCCCTTTCTTCAGTACTACTGAATCTGTTTAGGTGACTAAGCAGGACACGCTGCTTTGCTGAGGGGTCTTTGAGGGGTAACGGACACAACAGAAGTAAACAGAAAGAGACAAACAGGTAGGTATCTCGGTGAGCATTGCTAGCTAGGTTGCAATTCTAGTTAAAACTATACTCGAGTCTTTCCTGAGACATACTTGACAGATACATTCTTCACATTTGCAATGTAATGTAACATGCACGCAAATAGACTGAAAGAAAATGTACTGCAGCGGTTTTATTTAAGCAGGCACATACCTGTGCACAACTGAGTAATCTTGTCCGATTGTGAACCTGATTATTAACATAGGGTGTGCTTCCATCCTTCACCACTCCAAGTACTTTGACGGTCATAGTAACATTCTTTTTGAGGGATCCTGTAATTACAAGAGAAAACATTTTAGCTATTGCTACATGCAGAAATACAGTTCCAAATATAGTTTAAAACACTATGATATCCAAAGATTACTCAAAGTTATTCAGTTATACTTTACTGGAGTAGGGGTCCAGTATATTAATAAAAAAACTCAGAAAACTTTTTATTTATATACTTAGGCAGCAATTCACAAATGCCCTCTACTGAATCTTGACAGATTAACAATTACTGATACAGTATTTCTCATATATTTTTCACAGGGAAATTTTATTGAAAAATTAATATAATTACAATCTAAACATTAATTACCCCCAAAATGAAGGGGGAGACAGATTCTCTAGATACTACTGCTTTCACAGAAATAGCAAACAGCTTATCCCATATACCTATTGCTTCCAGTTCTCAAGATTACTGCTGTCCATGTCTTTACTAGGGGCAGGGGGTGGCATGGAGGGGGAGAAATGTATCAGAGGAAAAATCAACCAATCCTAACCAGAAAGCAACAGGATCATGTATGTGACAGATTAAATTAAAGATACAATATACAGGCTACTATAGCAGTTTCCTGAGAATTAGGCAAGATTCTCACCTTCGTGCTGATCCAACTCAACAATGCAGGTCAGCCACAGCTGCTGATTGTAAGTGGACAGTGGTGGAGAACTTAAATTAAATGGCTTCAGCTGTAAAAAAAACCCACAAGATTAACACCAGACATTATTCAGTTACATGATATATCTGTAGTCACAATGATGAAAGGCATGGTAATTATGTTTGTGACAATTATTTTTGGGAACAGATTTAATATGTGCAACTCTGTGGACAGTACAATAAGCAGCTCAGATTTAAGTCTTCCAGAGAAGTAGCATGTTATTTTCAATATTAGCTTGACAGCGAAGAGCTAGACAAAAAAATAAAATGCAAGAACTGAGAACCAGAATATGAAAGCTTTCAAGAAAATGAACATGAAAGTTCATGTCAGGAAGCCAGATCCCATGTCTTGGTCACATGACAGTGAACAATTAACAAGAAAAAGACATACTCCTTCCCAGCTGATAAAAAGGAAGATCACAAGAAGGATACCATTAGTTGTCACTGAGAGCATTCTTTTCCAGTTTATGGTCTCAATTTCTTCTTCTGGACCCCCTACAATAATCTCCAATATGAACTCACCAGGGACTCCCATCAACACTCATGGGTTACTTTACCTGAAATCACTGTTCAGAAACATCATAGAATTCTCTGCCTTTCCTGCTCAGAAAATTAAGAGACTAGAAACTGCTGCTGGGCCACTCATGAAATAACACAGTAGTAGTACAATACTGCACATTCAATTTCAGACTGGAAAGCATCATGTGGTCAAGATTTTTTCCAGTATAAATTTAAACACTTAAAATAATTGGGGGAAGGCGAATGTTTAACATTACAGACATTGAACGAAGCCACTCATGTAATCCAACAGTATTTATTAACTCTTACCTTTAGGCTGTTATTTAAGTCAGTTCTTGCTACAGAAGTTTCAATTACATTAGGACCTACACAATACATATGAAGGAAGAAAGAAAACAACATTGAAGTATGCATATTACTGATAAGTAATGATGTAAATATCAGATTTTAAAAGATCATATAAAATACCTCCCTGCAAAGCAGGTGAATAGCATCCCACTTTTCAGATGTTTAAGCTGAAGGGTAAATCACTTAGACTTCTCAATATCATTAATAAACTTGGCCTGAATGTTCCTTTAAGCCTCTCTGCCACAGTATTTCTAGGCATAATTAAATACGAAGTAAGTTATA